>BGPT01000630.1:115154-205081 GCA_003297045.1 Symbiodinium sp. clade C Y103 | reverse complement strand
GTTCCATATTTAGCTCCCTGTGGGTTTCCCAGCCTCACGGGGAAATATTGGGTAGTAGGCCTAACACTGCAGTGCATCCAGAAAAAAGGATTTGATCCTTTTGCAGTGGTGTGTTCCATGTTGAGTTCCCTGTGGGTTTCCCAGCCTCACGGGGAAATATTGGGTAGTAGGCCTAACACTGCAGTGCATCCAGAAAAAAGGGATTTGATCCTCTTGCAGTGGTGGNTCCCAGCCTCACGGGGAAATATTGGGTAGTAGGCCTAACACTGCAGTGCATCCAGAAAAAAGGGATTTGATCCTCTTGCAGTGGTGGGTTCCATGTTTAATTCCTGTGGGTTTCCCAGCCTCACGGGGAAATATGAGAAAGTATGCATAACACTGCCGTGTTTCCCGAAAAAAAAAGAATTTGATCCTCTTGCAGTGGTGGGTTCCATATTTGGCTCCCTGTGGGTTTCCCAGCCTCATGGGGAAATATTGGGTAGTAGGCCTAGCGCTGCAGTGCATCCAGAAAAAAAGGCTTTGATACTCGGTTTCCCAGCCTCACGGGGAAATATTGGGTAGTAGGCCTAACACTGCAGTGCATCCAGGAAAACAGGATTTGATCCTCTTGCAGTGGTGGGTTCCATGTTTAGTTCTGTGTGGGTTTCCCAGCCTCACGGGAAAATATTGGGTAGTAGGCCTAGCGCTGCAGTGCATCCAGAAAAAAAGGCTTTGATACTCTTGCAGTGGTGGGTTCCATGTTTAGTTCCCTGTGGGTTTCCCAGCCTCATGGGGAAATATTGGGTAGTAGGCCTAGCGCTGCAATGCATCCCGAAAAAACAGGATTTGATACTCTTGCAGTGGTGGGTTCCATGTTTAGTCCCCTGTGGGTTTCCCAGCCTCACGGGGAAATATTGGGTAGTAGGCCTAACACTGCAATGCATCCCGAAAAAACAGGATTTGATCCTCTTGCAGTGGTGGGTTNAGCCTCACGGGGAAATATTGGGTAGTAGGCCTAACACTGCAATGCATCCCGAAAAAACAGGATTTGATCCTCTTGCAGTGGTGGGTTCCATATTTAGCTTCCTGTGGGTTTCCCAGCCTCACGGGGAAATATTGGGTAGTAGGCTTAACACTGCAGTGCATCCAGAAAAAAGGATTTGATCCTCCTCCAGTATTGTGTCAAACGTTTAGTTCGCTGTGGGTTTTCCAGCGTCACGGGGGGTATTGGGTAGTAGGGGTAACTACCGTGTTGCAAGGGGCAAAAAACAATGACTAATCATAGAATCAGGAAAACTCTGTTATTTGAGGCTCCCCAGGGGTTCCATGTTTGTTTGACCTCCTGTGTTTTTTGGTCACATTTTGAGATTTGATTTTTAAGAGCTGTAAATCGTGTTNTCGTGTTTCAGGCATGTATCCATACTCCCCCCGGGGGTTCACAACGACACGACTTCCATGTTAAGTTACCACTTTTGCCCTCGGGGGTTCTATGTTAACGTGACCCGGAGTACGTTTCTCTGTCTTTTTTGGTCTACAGTCTATGTCTATGTGCAGAAGGTCGGAGAGCCATGACCATAGCGCTGTTGTTGAGGACCGTGCGCAGTGTCCTTGAGGCAGTACTCGTGCCTCTGCTTGCAAATCAGCACGCGCCTTCTGCATCCTTCTGCCGCAACTCGTGTGATCTGCATGTGAACCAAGGTGGATGATTGGGACGATTTGCTGCTTGAGACCTGTGAGGCGGAAAACATTTTATTTACAATGCGTGAGGCCGCTCCGGCCATGAGCTGCTGTCCGCAGTTGCATGGCTGATTTTGACCTTGAAGATGGGGCGTTGTTCTCAACATTTTTAACGGGAATCATGAAGTTTTTCAATTCTGCCACCAACCTTAGCCCGGCAAACCGCGAGGAGGACGAACATCTTGAGGCGGACGGCGGACCACGAGTTGTCAGCCTAGGCACATGGGCTGTTGACGCTGTTGGACGCATCGGTTTACGCCATGCAGCCCGACATGTTGTTCTTTTCAAAGCAGATATTTAGCTGGTCTCGAAGTGTCCATTTTCGCATTTCCTGAAGATGGACCTACGCGAACCTGGCAATTGCTTCACCGCTCAGCCGCGACCTGCCAGGCGTGCGCGGATAAAACACGCTGCCGATGCCACTACCCACCTCGGATTTAAAAGAAAAGAGGGCAAAGAGGCAACAGCACTTAGTAAAGAATTCGCGTCGAACAAGGAGATTTTGATATGTATATATGATATATTTTTCCCCATCCCTAAGATTATGACCCAATCGACCCATATGCTTGGCATGGATTGAAACCACTAGGCACGAACAATGCTATTTTATTGGTTTCACACGTCAAATGTGTTGGTATTTTGGAAAAGACCTTTATCTTGGCACGAAGTTTCTCTTTGAAGGCTACGTGGTGTACAGAACTTTCACAGCCATGGCTTCACTCAAGCCCATGTGCGGATGCCTTGCTCTTTGAACGCTTTGGTACAAACCAGGGTGTGTCATGTCAGCAATGTTCCTGGCCATTGATTCTGGACTCGCAGAGAAAAATGCCAAGCGCGATCGATTTTGCAAAATGTGGGTCAAGGTTCCATGGGAGCTTCCCTTTGCATCATGGTGGTAGGACAAAATGCAAACATTGGACAGACTCTTGCTGTTTCGACCGAGATGTTTTAGTGATTTTGCAATGTGGGGGCTGCACAAAGCCTTTTGCTTGCAAAATTTTGTTTTTACTTATCACCAAAACTAGCAAATTAATTTTTTTAGCTGGAGTTGGCTGTGCTCTGGTAATCTTTGGCACATGTATCGGGGTAGAGGTTCGCCTGCAGATGTGAATTTTTGCACGTCGACGGCCCCCCCCGAGGCCCCGCAGCGAGGTGTGAAGCATCTTATGTTTGGACCTCGCCCCCCCCCGGGAGAAAAGAACTGCTCCAACAATATAGTATTAACACTTCGCCAAACCTGGTGAAGGTATCGCACACGACAGAATTACTGTGCCAACATGGCAATCGCAACAACATAGCAGGAACACAGTAGTCGCATCCCAGAACCACCAAAATCAAACCATTCGATAGACACAATTTTTCTGTGCGATACCTTCACGCCACCAAAACTGATCAATAGAGCCAATGTTGGTTCTTCATTGAGCCGAACCAAGAAACGCACAGAACACTCAGTAAACACATCGGCAAGCTACCAGTCTAACACATGCTGTGTATCCAGAGGCGCCAGCCGCAGCGCCACTCGATACATACGATCAAAGGTATATCTACCAAACTAGCCCAGCGCAATAGGAAAAGGAAATGTAACATGAACTGCTTCAACAAATTCTCTCCTCTGACTCCTCTGCTCTCCATTTATCTGTTTTCCCCTCTCCCTTCCGGGGATTCAAGATCCGAAGGTCAGTATGTTTCCGCCTTGCTAGATTAGTTTCGTTCCCTTCCCTTTGGCCTGAAGTGTTTTTTGAACATTTAGAAAGGTGGTTTATTGTTTAACCCTTTGTTTGAATTTTTAGTGCATTTTCAGAGTTGTGCACAATTTCATTTACAGCGGGTTGATACATATGCAGATGTTCAGCCCTCCAGACTCGGCCGCAGTTTGGCAAATTCCCAACATAGAGCTGAACGTGGACATCGCAACATGCACGCGATGTGCGCAGGACAGGATTGAAATAGGTTCATGCGATGCGCTTGCCATGTCACTAACTTAATCAGCAACAGTATAAGTGGCAAGGTGGCAAGGTGGCGAAGAACTGCACTTTGCCCTGGTAGAGATTAGAAATGTCATGACTCATGAGTAATGTAAGAATTTGCAGCAAGTGATCATTTACAACGTTGGCCAGCCATCAGTAAAACACGCCTATTTAGGATGTCACCTGTGATGGTCATGGTCATATTCAGTGCAATGCTCATTGTTTGGGCTGTTTGGGGTTCCTGTTTGAAGATGTTGGAAGACTGACAACCACGATTTGTGTGGTATCATGTTCAAACTCCGGGGCTTAGAAATTGGCAAGATCCAAGCTTTGGGTGACGAAAGTGTAGAAACGTATATAATAGTATGACTATCTCATCTCAGGTATGCCAACTTCCTCGATGCCTGTGTGGCTATCACCGGAAAAGCACCACGGGCAGGCTGTCATTTGGAACGAGCAGCGCAAATGGTGCTGCAGGTCAAAAAATGATGTCAGCAGCTCGGCAGCAGCCAGCAGTTTTGACAGTGCTGCAAGGAGGTCTTGGATGGTTTTGGGTCATGAGCGTGCCATGATTCTTTGGGAATGTCAGCGTTGTTTTCTCACAAAGTCACAAATTCACTGGAGGGTTTGATGGCAGAATGTTGGGCTTAGGTTCCGTGGATGATGCGTTTCACTACGCTTGATCCGTGCGATGATGGGGCAAGTTGCCCGGATCAAGCGTAGTGAAACGCCATCCAACAAGAGACGATCTGAAGGCACCCATCGTTTTGTTCGGTAGTGAGTGTTTGAAGCTATTGTTGCTCGCTTGTGCAAGAAGGGGAACCAATCTCTTTCCTGATGTCCTTGGACATATGCAACGAATTTGGTAGAGACCTTACAATCCATGGCGTTATTACTCTAGATATCAACTATCCACAATTGTTCATTCTAGTTGCATCTCCTTGCAGAGGTTGTAGCTGAAGCAAAAGGAGGTGAGGTTGAATTTGTAGTGTTGACCGTTGAGTTGTTCTGTTCCATATTGCGAATTTTTATTTTGTGCAATTTCGGGTGTATCAGCATTGGATCACAGCTAGGACTTTCTTTTCTACAGCAAAAGTCTTGTTTCTCTTGCTTGTTTGTTTGTGTGCATTTTCTGGAAAAACAGGTCGCACTTTTTGACACACACCCACACACATTTCACCAGCTCCCAGAAGGTCGAGCCATTCTGTGGGCTTGGCGGCCTGGCCTAATGTGGTGCGCACATTTTTCCCGCACATTGGGTTGACCATGTTGCCTTCATGATTTGTCACCGTGTCAGGTTCACATTTTGACATGGACGGCTTGACAAATACGCCACACCATGAGTTCTTTTGGCCTGAGCATTTGTCTCAGTTTAGCCGGCATCAAAGCTCTCAGGCCCCACTGTGATGGCAAGAGAATGGCACCAACACCCTAAATGTGATTGCTTATGCCAGCGGCGTATCAGATGTGTTGAAGACAGAACACAGGAGTTATTGATTTCGTTTTTTTAAAGCCAAACCTCACACTAGAACGGCTCGTCGTTTTTCACAAGCTGTGTTGCTCCGCTTCAGGCCCTTGTAGGAAGAAGACCGAGCGCCCCAGGAAGCCGCCGGGCAACTTCCAGATGTTGGGCCCTCGTTAAGTTTGACCGATACGCGCTATGCATAGAGTCACCGGAGGTCTTGTTGGAAGAACATATAATGTAGGACTTCTTGTAAGATCTGGTAAGACCCACTGGTGCTTGGGTTTGCAATTCATTTTTGGCTCATGCGCCCCTGCGCAAGCCTCAAAACATGGTATACAAATGTATAATATCAATATACATTGTTGCTAATAGTGTTCCTGATCGCAATTCCTTGCAGAGATCTCAGGTCTATGATATGGTCTTTTCAAGATTGCCTGCAATCAACAACACTTCCATGGTGGTCGAATGGTTTTCAAGTTTTCAAGTCGCAAGCATTGCTCTACAAACGGCAGACAAAAACAGAACCATCGCTAGACCCACATGCATGGACTGACAGAAGCACATCATGCATTCATACGACAGATTCCACCAAACCTGATTTGATCCACGCTGCCAACGTGGCGCTTTCAGCATGCCGAAGAATTTGAAGCGTCCTGCCAGTGTTGTCTCGGAACCGGTTGAAGAAGGGGACGGCGAGTCCTCTAAAAAGCAGTGCTCGGCAACTGAGCCCCTGGCATCTCCAGAAGTCGACAAGATGTTGAAGGAGATGTTGCTGGACTGGATACAAGATCGGAATGATGATGAATGAAGAGTCTTCATTGCATTTTTTGTTCAAGTAAACACATTCGACATCGGCAATCATCAGGAATCATCAGGAATCATCAGGAATCATCAGGAATCATCAGCATTTTGGTCAACCCGTTACAGATCTGCTACAGATCTGTTACAGATCTGTTCTATTTTGGTTCACCGTCAACCAGTTTGGTCAACCCGTGCTGTCTCTGCAAGGCTTCAGTGCCTCAGCTCTGGTCTGGCCCAACAGAAGAGCTATGCTTCCCAGGTGGAATCCTTGGCAGCTGCGGCGGCGCAACTGATGAATGCCTGGGATCTTTGGAGCCTTAGCGGAGAGCTCGGAGAGCTCGGAGAGCTTCAGAATTGAGAACAAGGAACCAATAGATATCAAAAAGATATCAATGGACATTTGCAGCAATCAATAGGCGTGTGAGAAATGTCTATATATATATATATACATATATATATATATATACATGTAGAATATTACAAAATATAGTATTAGTATTATATGTAGGAATTCTACTCTCACATGCCTGAGGATAGCCGGCAAAGCCTTTCGCATTGCCGAAGTCGAGGCTTGCAAATGTGGACCCGGTCGGATGAATTCGCACCGGTGTATCATGCGCTTTCAGCTTTTGGGCCTGCCAGGGGCCAGAGAAAACAATCAATTTGACGATTTCGTGTCAAAAGTCGAGTCTAAAGCCCTTCAGGTCATTATTTTAGAATCCCTTGAAGCCAATTGGTGTGGATGGTGCAGCATCACAGCTCAATTTGTCAAGGCATATGTGCACAGCCCTCATCATGCTGATCCCTACGCCCATGGCGACGAAGGGTGTCTCGGCGGACAATCTGACGCGACAGCAAACAAACAATACATTCTAACATTTCAAAGAAAAAAAGTGAAAGAACTGCTTGCTTTATCAAAAGCTGTTTGCTATTGTTTGCTTTTTCATGCTTTGCTCTATGCTTCATCCACCTGATGTCCAGTGACTATGCCAACAGCATCCAGCATCCAACAGCATAAGGCAAGCAACTTGTGGTGTGTGGTACTTCCACAGAAAGGGGGGCACCTACAAAAGTGGCAGTTTCAAAGGCATGGACCTGGCATGTGGTGACAAAGCAGGCAATGTTTTTGCTGGTCTTCTTCTACGGGCAGTTATTGATCCTCTGGACAAGCTCATTGAAGGTCCTTGTTTGGTGGTGGACAAAATCTTGGAGTTGAATGGTTTTTTGGAGAGATTTCAAGAATTTTCTATCCATTTTTATTTGTTTTCAGTCATACCCTTGTGTAATTGACTAGCTGATGTCTGATTTGGGTGAAAATATAGGTTCATTCTGACACCAGTCAATTTACCTGAACAACATTCTTGATTAGGAAAAGAATCGATTGCCGCCTTTGCAGCAGGGCGAGCAGCCACTCGATTCAGATTGGGGAAACAAACAAATGCTGCAAATTGTCATACAATGTATGGAAATATGGATATATGATATATATATATATATATGTATACATATACATATAATATGGGATATTCGGATATAGTATAGGGTCCTCAGCGGCGTGTGCGGCGCTGTTCATACCTTTTGTTTCCTTGGAAATTTGTTCTCCAAGGCTGCAGACCTGCCAGCAGTGAGCACGGAAGGAGCCAGAAGCAACATCTTGTTTTGGGGAGGTGTTTTCGGGGCAGACAGACAATTTTCTTTTTCACTAATTTTCAATCATTTTGATATTTCTTTAAAGACCTTTGATTTCATCCTTTATCCATGAAGGACTTCGCTTGGCGCCTGCAGCTGAGCCTCACTCCGACCCTGTCCGCTCCTCTGCGCGCGTTGGCCTCGTACTTCGCGACTGGGTGCAAAGCCTTGGAAGAGGAATGCCATTCACAGAATTTTTTGGAATGACAAATCACAAGAAGTCAACAGGACCTTGATGAGACATGAAAAGACAGGATGCGATTTGAAATGTGGTTCCGGGAAGGACAACATTCAACAATAGCCAAAGAAACGAAGGAAGTGTTATGAAAAGTGGTTCCAATTCCATTCACTGGCCAAAAATACCCGGGGATCCCAGGGTATCAGTTTTATAATGTTTTACATATTATATAGTTGCGATCTTGATGTTGATGGTATTCACTGTCCCAGGACATTTGCCGTTCCTAGTGCAATCGACATACTTCCCAACCACGCATCAGCTGGCACATTTTGTCCCTGGGATTGGCCTCCAGGCCAAGAAGCCACAGAAGATGCCAAAGGTCCAAAGACTCACATGACTCGAACTTGGTCCGGCGTAGTATGAGAGTCTGTGACAGTCTGCGACAATCTGACATTCTGCAGCCCAACGGCGTTGAATGACTAAGGCAAGGCCGCCCAATTGAGTCGGGGACTCGTGTCCATCAGCTTCCATACGATGACTTTGCATATGAATTCGCTTGATACTGGCAGAGTGTGCCTTTCATTCATCTGAGTGATCGTATTTACATTGTGTTTACGTTGTGTTTGTTGCAGCGAAACTCAGGTTTTGCACACGTCCATATCGCTTCTCTACAGTGGCATCACGCTTGACAAAATACAGAAGTGGCTTTGTGGCTACTGCACATCTATCAGGACATTTTGTCTAGTACCATTCGGTATCATTCTATTGTATAAGCTGAGCACATTGACACAGCTGATGTGTTTGCAGTACTGTGCCGATTGCGTACTTTGCATATAATGTGGTTTTCGATCATTTGTTCACTCCCCTGGTGCATCATCAACCGCATCTAGGAGCATCAGATGGTGACAAGCTTGGTCTCTCTGATCAAAATTTTGCGAAATATGCGCGCCTTGGCAAAATTTTGACTCAGACCCAATCATCTACTGCAGAGCTTTGTATGAGGAGACCTTGGGACCACTCCTGATATCACATTGTGATACCCGCTTCAATTCGACGCGAGCTGGTCCCGCTATTTACTTGCCTTAGACAGGTGGTGGTGAGAAACAAATGACAACTTTGAACCGCGAGGAATTCAGGGTCGCCACAGAAAATCCTAGGAAATCTGCAGAGGACGGCAAGTCTAGCGGCGATCCATCCAAGTGGTTCAACAAAAAGATCTCGACACAGCCACTTGACATGTATTGTCCGTATTACTGTCCGTATTCGATCTTGTTGGCAGCATTGGTACTCGATGTAGCTGACAAGTTCACAGTGCGGGGCCTTTGGAACGACCTTTGGACCCGAGTATTTGTCAGGCACAATGTTGCGCCTATCTGAGGCCTGAGCTATGTGAGTTGATTGGAGTTTGCCATGGTGTGCTGGCATCGCTGTGAGCCTGTGAGTGACCCATGCTTTTTCTTCACTTGTGAAATCTTGTAAAGATATGTATAAAGATTGTAAAGACAGCGAGCAAACCAAAGAGCGTTTAGCTCGACATCGATTGATTCCCATGAGTTATGAGATTCTCTACTTGGGTGTGAAAGCATCCCCTGCCATCCCCTGCGATCGTTTGCTAATCAAAACCTGTGCTCTGCCGATTTCACACACATACAATCGGGAGTTTGCCAGGCTGGTTTGATTCATTTGGAACATGACTTGAGATCATTTGACCCGCCCTTAACTTGGACATGGGCAGCCATTTTGGGCTTGCAAAAATAGACTGTACAGGAGCACAAGCAGACATCCTGACATACCAAAAAGTATAAGACAAGATGTAAAGTAAGGGGCTACTCACAATTCTTTGAAGCATTGAACGCAGCAGTGGGTTCCACCAGTTCCACCTTTGGGAGATCGGGCCGACTTTCATGATCTTTCCAAACGCTCGGGCCGACGCTCGGGTATGGAAAGCGATGGATCTGAACCTGCGCCGCCGATTCTTCAAATTCTTCGACGTGCAGTAGCTGAGTTTGATGTAGCCGATGCGTTTCCGCTACGGTTGCTTTGCAGAGATACCTTAAGGATGGTTGGAGTCCTCAAGAAAATGATTCTCAAGTCAGAAGAACTCCTGATCATGGCTGCAGACCCTCTGAATGAATGTACAGTTGCATCAAATGGATCAGTTGCATCGAACTTTCCGCTTCTAGAAGCGGAACTTGCGGATGCATCAGAGGGTTGTCATCTGCAACCAGTAGGGGGAGTCATGCTTCGATCCTTGATTTTGCTTCGACGGCTTGTCGTCAAGCTGTCAGAAGTCGAGGATGAAGGAGTCAAAGCAGTTGTAGAGAACCTGTGTAGACTTGATTCTGCCATCACAACCGGCCGTTTGGCCACCTTGCATGCCTTTGCCGAGCGTGTGCGCGCTGCAACAGCAAAAGCTTTTGCAGTGAACATGTCTCTTTTGTCTCGAATTCTCAGCGATTTTGAGACGGAGCTGATCCGCATCAACGTGGCGGAAATTGAATATGCAACATTTTGTCTCCTGCTTAGTTGAATGAAAGCGATTGACACATGCAATATCATGCAATCAATGATATCACCGGATGTTCATACGTTGATGTTCAGATATTTTCGAGAGCTTCAGCCCTTTCTTCATGCCTTCCTTGAAATTTGGATGTTTCCGAGGCTTGCTGTGTCCGAGGAGCAAAGTCGTTTCTTTAGAAGCCATCCTTGCTGTTGAACATGGTGGTGATGAAACACCCCGTAGGCCAAATCGGCGATGGCTTTGGGCAGAGCTGGGCTTGGAAGAAGATGGGCTTGAGCTCTGGTCAGTGCAAAGGCTCCGACTGGAAGCCCATTTACCTGTAAAGAGGCTCGGAAGACTGCATCACTATGGCATCATGGACAGACTTTGGCTTGGACCATCAAACATCAAACGTTTTGTTTGGAAAGGGAGCGAAGCATAGAGCAGCATGCAGCAGCAATGTGATGCAATGTGTGTCTTTTTAAGTTGTAACATGGTGTGACTTTGGCGCAGGCAAGTGCTCTTTCAGCAGCGCTATGCTCTTGGTTGCCCTGGTGGCACCCCAAAATTCCTGGCAGCCATGGGTCATGGCCGTTCCTTGAAGGTCGCCCTACGAGCGGATTGGCCGGTCATGGCCAGAGTCCCACTTCACCTCAAAGCTTGCGAAGTGTCAATTCACTATTTGGCTCCGACTTTGTGATAGAGGCCTCATGCGAATTCGTGCGAATTCATGCATCCAGAAAAGAAGACCAGAATTTGTGATGTTGGGTTTGTTTCGCCAGCAAGATTGTCTTGATGGAGTATTGCGCGCACATACTGTACCATACCCTATAGTCAAGAATTTTGATTTGAAGATAGTGACACTCGCAGAATTCCTGGTCAGAGTGAACTCACAGCTTGTTTCAGGAGCAGAGCCGCCACAATGCTGGGGTGGAAATGGATGCGTTTTCAGAAGCTGGTGCCTTGCTGCACAGCAAAATAGTGCTGTGCAGGGCAGGTCAGCGTGACATTTCCATCCTTTGCGTTGAAAGCGCGCGATTGTGAAGGCTGCTGTTAAACCGGTCAGGTACGAACAGCAGCTAGTCTGAGCCGTGCCATTCCTTAATGGTCTAGAATTGTTCCCAGGCCCTGTGATCGATTGTTTTAAAGCTGATTGGTGGCTGGGAACTTGTTGTGTGTTCCATCCAAAGGTTCGGAGACCTTGGACGCAGAAATTCAGATGGTCCCAGGTCACATGGTCAAAGTCAGACTACCATGGAGACAAAAACGGTTGCGCCTCGCATGCTGGAGATGTTACACAATTTTCCTTACAATTTTCCTTTTCCGTCTCGTTCCCTCGACCTTCCGCTATGCAGTTTTCACTTTGCGTTTGGCCAACTCTTGAGGCCAAAAAGAGCTTCCCAAAGCCAAGTACCAGAGGCACTGTTGAAAAATGTCTCACTTCAATTGATCCACTGGAAGAACGAATTTGTGTGAGGAGGTCTGACTTGCAGCAAACTGCCAAGTGAGTCTTGCAAAGGTCTACAAGAGAAGCATCGAGCTGTAGCATCCGCATGCGGGAAAAGTGCTTGGCCGCTTGGGTTTGCATCCCTGGAAAGAAGCCTGCGCTTCGGCATCTTCGGCCAACATGAATCGACATGGAAACAGATGGAACCAGATGAGAATGTTGTGAAGCGACCGCTGCCGAACCTTTCGAAGTGCGAGTGAAGAGCTGGATGAAATAATTACATCAGATCCACATGTTTGCAAAGATATTTCCAATGAATATTTCTCCAATATTTTCCGATATATTTCTCTCTGTCCAAATTTTTGAAATTTGGCTGTCTAACTGGATCATTGCGGCAGGACCTGCTACCCTCCGGCATGTATGTCTTGCCATGCTTCGACTCAGTCCTCACCTGGTGCAGATTGCATTGATTTGCAACATCTTGCAACTTCATTCAGTAACTTCATTCAGATTCATTCAGTAACTAAAACAAATATATGTCCAGATTTGACTTGCAACTTCATGTTTCCAGATTATATATGCTTGGTTTATGTTTAGAATCATTTATCGAGCCAGGCAGGGTGCCCTTTTTGTCCGACAGGGCCTGTACAAAGGAGCTGTTTTTAAGTCTCATCCACAGTTGCATTGAGCTATCTGTGATATCTGTGACATCGTGTCGAGCTTGTGAAACATCTTGATGCCTTTGCTCCAAGGTTTCGGCTTGTCCTTCCCGAGGAGTACCCCGATCAGGGACCAGGCACTGTTCGATCTGTTCAGCTTCACAACGAGAAAAGCGTGGTGAGTTGGTGAGTTGTGTTTGCCGGTGTTGTGTGTTGTGGTGAGTTGTTGTGTCAGACCTGTACTTTACTTCCGATGTTTTCCATCCCATGGTTGGGGTCTCAGAGATGAAGAGGTCTCACGAGGGAGATCGAGTCCAAGGGTCAATATCAAGAAAGTGGGACTGTGTAGGATTCTTGATGATTTTTGGGTATTGGGAAATCACTAGACACTGCAGCAGTTTGAGAGTCGAGGTTGACCCAAAGACTGGTCAAGTGGAGCTCGTCTCCCTGTTCCCTGAGTGGCGTTCCCGGCAACTTTGCTCCTGGAGAGCTCCTAAGATTCGAATCCGGGACGTCAACGGATTTCATGTCAGGCGACCGGGACGAGACTTCGCAGCCTTCGCTTTGTGTGGCTCTGAGGAAACTTTGCGTTGCGAGATTGATACTTCTGCTTGGAAGACCTCAAAATCCCTAAAGATTCCGTGCCAGGGGCTTTGCGGAGCTTTGTTGCTTTCTCATTTTGATTTTCCAAGGCCTCATCTGCATCGAGCATTCCTGAGGAGGGAGTGCCCTTTTGGAGTGGGACGGTCATGAATTTTACGGAAGAAGGAACATGTTGTTGAAGCTGCTACTTGAAAATGAGACTGTTCGTCTAGAAATGTTGTTCGTTTGACCGTTGTACTCGTACTCGTACTATCTCGTACCACTATCTCATCGGTGCTCTTCTGTCGAGAGAATCTGATAAGAGGTATTTTGCAAGCAGTGCTCGACCTGCTCTCAACCCAGAGGCTGTGGGATCTCTGGGACCTCTGGCATAATTTGGTTTCAATTGGTTTCAATTTCTTTTCAGACATCAGTTTTTTCATCAGTTTTCAATCACTTTTCCCATCATTTTTCCATCATACTTCAATTGGATGATGCAGAATTTTCCCCCAACTTGTCCAGGCAAGGCAGCTCTTCCTGTCTGATCCAGCTGCATTTGCCGAGCGGGTCCACAGCTCAGAGATTCTCGGCCGTCAGGACAAAATATGGAAACAGTGCTTGCCGATGAGGCCAGGCTGTGTGCTAACAATAGCTTGTTGGGTTCTTAGATGGTGGCCCCAGTGGGATGATGATGACAGGATGATAATGAAGAGTTATGCAGAGATTGGATGAACATGGATGAACCAACATACCAAGGCTTCATGTCTTCGACAACCCTTCAGGGAGCTTGCCTGAGCATGTTGGCAGATCTCTCTTTGCTTCCGTTGTTCGCTTTTGCACTCTGCAGTTATTTGGTGTGTCCACACTGTTCACTGGAGAATAGCTTAAAGGTCCACTCTGCAGTTTACCAAAGGACCTGCTGAGGCCTACAGTGATGTGGCACTGCTTGGTTCACGGGTTCGCTGCATTCACTGCGATGTTGAACACCTGGCAGGCACATGACACCATCGTCGAACATCTGAAGGCTGATCCATCAGCCTCCTTGGAGGACGGCTTGCTGCAGTATGCTGTGTTGACGCGCCAGTTCCAAGAAGCTCCCCTTTGAAAGGAACGGAAGACTGCCTTCGTTGATTGGTGCGCCAGCATGCTGCGAAACGTTGCTGTTTTTCTTGCATTCACAAGCTTACATGGCCATTGTACAGTACATCTGTTGATTTCCTCTGGATCTACATGCTTCCATCTTCTCGACTGAAGCATGACGCTCATGGGCTGGGAAACTTTCACTTGGGTGACTTGAGTGTCATGCTTGTGAGGTTTTGTGATCACTATGCTCACAAGCGAACCCGGGTGGGTGTTGCCCAAGGAGAGGCGGAGGCCATTATCATGCTGCATTTGGATGCATTTGGAATATGAGACGTGTCTGGAAACCTTGCAGCCCGCAGCAAGGCGGAAACTATCCTTCTAGATGCCTGCACCCGAGGAAACATGGCAGAGTGTGCATTTGAAGATATCATACAGATATGATATATATATATATAGTTACGTAAAGTTGTACATGCATATGATATATATATATACACATATTGTATATTAAATGTATGATTAATCTATGGAGATATGAATTCAATATAAATTGCTCTCGACGAAGCACCTTAAGGCCAAGGGACAACAAGTGGATGGGGTCTGGTCCTCAAACAAGTTTTATACCTTGCACTTTTGGTTGAATTCACAGACTACCCTTTCCCCTGAAGATCCTTGAAGAATTGCCACTGAGGCTCCGTATCCCAAAGCGTCTACAGCGGCCAAAGCAGCTCCGCCTATCCTATCCAGAAGCAGTATTTTAAGCAACCAGGCTGCATCATCTGCACCCAAGAACTTGGGAAGCAGAAGCAGCCATGTAACCAGCCATGCAGCTTCCACTGCCAACAAAGAGGCAGGGCATGGCTGGGTACGGCTGGATACAGCCGGGTAGTGGGTAGCGCTTGATTTGGATGGTACTGGTAGGTTGTTGTCTTGAGATGTGGTGAGTCATGCTGCTGATATGCTTGGATCATATCAATCATATCATCATATTTTTATTTGAGAATATTTGAGATACGGTCAGAATAAGCGTAGACCACTTCAGTAAGGACGGGCGCGGTTCTGTTGAGAAAGTGCACCAAACCATGTAGAGCGATAGGCCCCCCCCAAAAAGATAACTTGTAACCATATATGAAACTGCATTAAACTTGGTGTAAACCAAGCAAATATTGTTGTGTACCTTCACGCAATAGGCAAAAGGTGATTGAACCGTTGCTTTTTTTTTTTCTGCAGGCAGTTTGTTTTTTTTCCCCAGGTCCCAAAGCAGTAGACATATTATCATTTCATTTTTCCATTTATCCAAAATACCAGACAAGCAACAAGAAAAGGAAATGAACAATTATTACTACCAAAACAAACAAACAAACAAAAGCAGATTTTGGAAATCTTTGATGAAGCTGATTTTGGACATCTTTGATAAACAACCACAGCATTTTGGTGTTATTTAGTGTTGTTTTGAGCAAAAAACACTGTATATAAAGCGATCGCCGATAACCTATATTTTCGCACCAGGTGTAAACAATTATTGATTTTGACGGCGGCACATGTGATCATATTATCATATTATCATATTATCATATTGTGATATTATCATATCATATCATATCATATCATATCATATCATATCATATCATATCATATCATATCATATCATATCATACTGTCATATCGTCATATCGTATTGTGTCGTGTCATGTCATATCATGTCATATCATATCATATATCACATCTCTTACTTTTTGCCTACTTGGTCTTCGCTGTGCAGGAATTCTTCTAGCGAGATGGTGGCAAGCGATTGCAAAAAAGACGAACTGTTTTCTTGCTGGAGTAGTTTGCTAGCACTAAGTTCCACATTGCCAGTCATGCGTATCTGGTTTTTCATGGAACATCTCAGCTGCAAGGTCTCAAGCCTTCCATGAGTCACCCACTGCAGTGCAGCATGACTTCTTGCTTTGTTTGCAATTCGTAGACTGTATACAAACTGGATGAATTGACGTTCAGGTAAGCGGCAAGCAACCAGTCTGATTTGTGAATCTTTCTGCACAAGTTGCTAGATTGGTTTCAATATGTTTCAATGAACCTCCCTCCCTTTCTGTCAGGGCTTTGCTGATTTGTGAGATGTACCTCGCATTGCGTGATGCAGAGCCATGATGAGTTCTTTTTCGATCCAGACGATGATGAGGATGAACTGGAAGAGGAGTTTTTCTCCGCATGCATTACTCAGGACAGGATTGACAGAAGCGATGAACAGGCATGGAACGAAATGGCTTTAGTTGGTCCAGAAGTTATGTGAAGTGTCCTACATTTGAAGCGAATCAGTTTACCTGGCAACAAATCAACAAATGTGTCAAGAGTTCATGAAACCCGTTCAGGGTCCTTGACACTCTAGATTCCTCGAAGTCACACAGAAAAAAAATTGACAACTTTCCACCTTGTTTTACGTGGAATGGCTCAAACACGATGCTTCCTCAAAGCACATGCTTTCCTATTCCCTATCATAAATTCAGAATGAGTCGTTTCAACGGAGCTGGCGATGACTTCTTGCTGAACATGGCACTTCCTCTGCAAGACAGAATGCGCGCATGGTTGATAATCTAGAGCATTCATGCTCCTGAGCCCTCCACAAGAGAAAATCTGCATTGCTTCTGTCTAGGACTCGATGGCGGCCCCGTCAGATGGATTCTTCTGTCGGATGGCTGAAAGACTTCCATTTCTGAACAATGTCATGCAGATCCTGCACATCAGAGCTGGCGATGAGGACTGAGACCATTGGTTTGAGATTCTTCTTGTGAACAAGTTGCATTTTGTCAGGGGCTAGTTGCATTTTGTTAAGTAATGAAACGAGATGCGTTAGTCTGTGTTAGTGCCTTTGGAGTGAGATATACTTCATCATACTTCCCCGTTTCATTTCACTGGAAAGCAGGGTGTTTCCCCCTCTTGCAACGTTGAGGAGTCCTTGCAGCGTGCTCGGAAAGTGAATCCCTTCCGATCTTCTGGGCGTTTGGCGCGTGGTGCAGAGCATGTTCCCTTTCTGAACAACGTGATGCAGGGTTTGCATCGAGTCACCGGCAAATCCGAAGAACTGAGGCGAGCCAGGCGGAAAAATCCTTTGGGAGCCAATGGGTATGTCACCAAACTTGGTGAACATATTCCAGGTTTGGCTGATACCATCTGCTGCATTCACAAGTTCCGTGGCTTGGATGCTGAAGCTGAACGGGCTCGGGCGTTTTCGCTTCACAGAATGGTGGGGCGACAGGGTGCCATCACGCACCTAGCACAGCTGCTACCAGGGACGAATCTCATTGCTGCTCTCTTGGCCGAAGCCAAGGGAGATCGAAAGGAGGCCAGAAAGGCCATGAATTTGTTGAAGAGTTGGCGAGATGTTGCAAGTGCTGATGGGGCCCTTGCCAGAGTGGCTGAGTTGTTGCCAGGGGTTGACATCATCTCTTTTGGGCTCATGGTCAATCATGGCCATTTCGCGCATGCAGTTCGAGCGATTTGCAAGACTCGATGGGTTGATGTGACTGCAAAGTCTTCCACATTGACTTTGTCTACAGGATGTGTTGAGGATTGGGTCGTGCAGTCAGTTGATTCAGATGTTATTGTCCAACCTCGAGCCACGTCCCTGGCCAGCGGTCTGGTTGATGTATTTATCCATCTTCTGGACTTTGATCAGCACGGAAATCAACGATGGGTAACTCGAGGCTTGGAGGAACACGAGCTGCCATCTGCATGTGCACGAAAGAAGAGGCGAGGCCTTCGGCGCGCATTTGAAGACGTGAAGATCATGAAGGCGAATCAGGCGATGCACGGCATGTTGGACTACTTGTTCCTTAGCTCGCCTGATTTGCTCGGCTTTTTGACCGAGCTTACCAATTGGGCGGTGTATGAATGGACAGCATCATCCTTCAGCAGTAGATGCACCTTGAGAGCCTTCGCAATTTTCTTCCCACCAATGATTTGCCGAAGACTCCATTCCCCCACAGCACGCCCCACAGCACGCCCCACAGCTCCCAGCGAGGGTCTCGCACGCGCAGTGCAAAACTCCTTGCCGGGCGTCACCACGACACATGGTCAAATGCCGGTCAACCCTTCGAACTTTCAGATACCTCTCAATGTCGATGAGCAAAGCATTCTTCCAAGTGTTTGTGCAGGTGCTTCCTGCATATCTTTATCCTGTTTTGCATCCATGCATTCCTTCCTGCTGCCTTTGGCGTGCTTTACAGGCTGTTTTGCGGGTGTGAGCCTTCTCCGGCGGACGATCCACAACAATCTGACACGTTGGATCAACCAATTCAACGCCGAATCTTGGAAGTCGATGTCGTCACCGGTGGTGCCACTGGCTCGGCAGATTCAGCAGTCAGAAGAGTTGCCGCCAGAATCGATCTTGGAATGGGCTATCAAAGAGAAGGTCTCTGAGAGTGTCAATGAAATCTTTGAACCTCAGGGTGTTACTTTTGAATGGTCCAGGCGGCTGTTGGAGGAAGTGAGATTTGCTGAGCTTTTGCGGAACTATGTGCTACATGAATGGCTTTCAAGAAGACGTGCTTTAAATTGGCTGCATCCTGCAGTGTGGATCATGCAGTTCTTGGAGTGTCCGCTACGAGGACTGTTGTTTTGCTTCATTTTGCTTTGTTGATGCAAGGGTCTCAATGGCTTGGGTCCGATCATCTCCAATCTACAAGATTCTACAAGTCTAATTGACCAACCATAAGGCCTAAATGCAAGTCGCAAGGGATTATAGCTAGCTCGAACTTCAAGTTTCATGAAAGCACCTCTCAGCTTAGCTTTGCCGAGAGTGAACGAACGTTGCAGACAGACAGTTGTAGAAATTTACAGATTCCCAGAATTGCTGTATCTTCTTCCTGCGAATTGTGTCCCTGACAGACTTTCTGAACTCGTCCTTCGATGGTCAGCATGTGCCGCTGGCCACTGGGCTTGGTTGGCCATCATTTCTTTTAGAAATTGAGAGCTGCATGGCTACGATCAATTTTCTGAGCCTTTCTGCCTGTATTCTGCACGTATTACGGTATATTTCTGCTCTATTGCTCCTTTCCTTGAGGTGATTCCAATCGAGCTGCCAGCAGGGACCTACAGCAGCGGACTTTGGCTCCCAGAGATCAGGCAGGACCTTTCCGCTTCTGGATCTCCCTGCATCTCTCTGGATGTCTCTGTCTCTGGTGACTTTCTACAAGTTGACGGAAGTCATGATGTTGTCCTTTGCAATGCTGAATGGCTCAGGGTCATGTTGGTTCTTTGGCTCCAATTCCAGAACCACTGCTACGCTGCTTGGCTGCGTAAGGTTCATTCGCAAGTTGCCGTTGAAAGTCTGATTCATCTCAGGTCACGAGCATCGAAGCGGTGGTTGTCGATGGCATGCTTGAAACTTGACTTGGACCACCATGGAAGAATCCGTCTGCTAAAAGACTATCCTGAGATGAGCCGAGATAGGCTTCTAGATTGAGAGCAAGAGTAATGTTTATCCCTCATGAAACATGACCTCACAGAGTTTGCCAAGACAATGCTTCACTTTGTGTTTCATTTTGCCAAGATATTGTGAGTAGATTGATAAGGACCAAATTGCCAATGCCGTGAAAGCACAACTCCTTCCTGCAGACTATGATTGGCGAGAGGCTCTTGCTGGCCAAGCAGACGGCACCCACAGCACACCCACCCACAGCACCGACTCCTGGCAGGAGGATCCACGATTGACAGACTTCACGGAGCCGGTCAATTTGACTTTTGAGGCCATTTCTTTTTTTATCCTGTATTCATCACAAGTTGTATGTGTCGTAGTTTGAGAGGAGCCGTCGCAATGGCGGATAGGTACGGTATGCTGTAGTCACTGTAGTCAGATGTTGCTTTGTTTCTGAACCAGTCCAAAGCAGCTCTGTTTGTTAACGGTGAGATGAGGTTGCTCTCCAATGGGCCAGAGAGGACGGGGCCCCTGTATGATTTTCTTCCCCGAAATGAAAGCGGTTTTGGAAACTCGTCTGTTTTCGCACATGTTGGAACCTGCTGAAGCGTAGCTGAGATGGCAGGACAAGCTGTACATAGAACTCAAAGACTTGTCGGCATCTCTTCTGCATTTGCAAATAACGCAATGTGTTGAATCGGTGTTAATGCTTTTATCATAATGTATATATATATATATTATCATTTTGATTCATTATGTAACAATGTATTGATACTCCATTGCTTGACTGCCTCCACTTTCCTCTGTTTCCAGAGTCCTTCAAGCTGAGGTAAGGCTTTGTTTGCCGAAATGAAGCATCCAGTATCACTGAAATTATTGCAGGATTGCAGTGAGCAAAGCTCTCTACCTCTGCAATCCTTGGAAGTTGAACAGTCGGACACGACAGGCTGAAAAGTAGGGACTGCGGTCCAAGAGAAACAATGGCTCTAGCAGGTTGGACCCCTGGCGATTAGCTTGTGTGTTAGTGAAGTCTTGACCTACCGTCTGGTTTGACTTTGAAGATCCCTTTTCAACATAAAGATCTTGGCTTGGGATAGAATTGAATCGAAAATTGTGGTATAAGTGTCACAAGAACCTACTTATGCTCAAGTGGAACACATGTCACGTTTCTGCGGAAGATTACTATCTATCAAGAGGACATGCACAGAAATCAACATCTCTGCCAAGAAGCGAGCTTGAATTTCAAACAAAAATCTACTCCTTTCAACTACCCAGGCTTAAGATTTGACCGTCACTATTGCTTAAGCAAAGTAAGCTAATAATGTATATACAATTATATACATGATTCTATACATAGTATGTATGGTTTCATATTCTATTCCAACAGGCTTTGAGGGAACATGCCCACGACCTCAATCAAAAGGAAGAAAATTGTACATGAACTCGCGCGGCCATGTCGATGCTGGGCAGTGTGACCCAGCTGACTGGCACCAATGTAGAAGCGCAAAGGCAGGAGTCGGGAAGTTCGCCTTGCTCTCTCCTCATGGTTCCCATTCTTGGCCAAATATCCACATTTTCTAGGGGATGGCACAACAGATGCTGGTGCTGTTTGTGTGGTTACCGTGCTTTGTTGCAGCATTGCCCAGGTTGTGATTTCGAGTGTTTTCTTCACACTTCCAATTCTAATCATATAACGCCAAATGCATGACTGCAATTTCGACAGGTGGCTGAGACGAGCCCTTGATATTCTCGAATCGGAACCGCAGGAGTCCTTGGAACTTGCAAGGACTTGCGCTCAGCTGTCCTGCCGCTTTCCATATTCTTGATTGATCTTTTTGCATCATTTCTTGTAGTTTGTCCAGTTTGCCAAAGGAAAGCTACAAAAGCTTTTGACGCAGCAGCAGAACTAGACAATGCCGCTGATGCTTCTCGTCTAGTGGTACTACTCTCAGTTTTCGTCTGAGCAAAATCGAGCAAATCGTTCCTGAGATGAACATTGGCCAATTTGCCACTTGGTTTAGGTGAGTGCCACCTTCAGCTCTGGGGATGTCGAGGACGCCACGTTTCTTTTTTAAATCTTTCCGCTGCCGAATGTTGTTCGCAGTGCAGGCAGCCGTCAGCCTGGCGAGCGAACAACTTGAGGCTGCACAAAGAGGCAGCGACTTGATGCAGGTGCCACAACCACGAGGGTGTCACGAGGGTGTTTTTTGCCTGGCAGAGCTCCAGGATGCTTTTCGCCACACAATTTGCCACTTCCAGGCCTATGCACACCTTATGTGGGCTGAGCTGATGTTGGCCCTGGGCAAGACGAGCGAGCTTAAGGCCCTAGGGCCGTTAGGGAGTGTGGTCGTTCTTGAAAGCAGGCCAATCTGTGTCGCAATCCTCCTGACCAATTCATGTCACAATATGACGCCTCCTACATAGTGTGACTATACGCTATCGGTCAATTTCAGCCTGGCACATGACATGATGACGTCAGGAGCATGCGGCGCAAGCTGAAGGAGTATTCCACCGGCATCTGTGCAGCAATTTCCGTCGTGTGCAAAGCTGGACAAGCATACATCTCATCTCATCGCATATGATATCTCATATCATAATTGTTCAAAAGGCTGAGAGCAATAAAGTGAAGTACAAGAATGAATCTCTTTGTTCTAGTCATGAGGGAAGATAGATGCCGGTGGCCAGTGGTTTCTCAATTTCTATTTTCATGGCTGATAGATTACTTGATCCAAAAGGGCGTGAACCAGTGCTAGCCAGCACGCCAGTAGTCTGGGTCCGCAACCGTGAGCACATCCTTTCAAGTCATCAAAGGTGGACCCCAACCGCATTGCGTTTCATGGGTAAGTTGATGGTACAAGACCTCAATATGACTACACACTGCTGACCCATAGACCCATACTATTGACACATGCGCATTCCGCATGCATCCACGCCCATCAAAGAACATACATGTTCTGGGGCAAGAGTGAAGGGTGTTTTGCAGGGATTTGCTCCTTACACATCCTGATCCACTTGGCTTCGAAAGGTTTGTTAAGCAGTGTCAAGTGCAACATTTCTGAGGCTGGAAAAGATGTCGTACGTTGCAAAATGCAAGGCAGCTGTAGCACAAGCGTGCATTCAGGACAGAACCCATGCCATGTTTTGTCCATCAAATCGGCTTCAGTCCACATGTCTTGATCGGCCCGCATGGCACTTCAGACTCTGCGAGACGGCAGGAATGTGACGGCATTGAAAGTGAAAGACTCGCCCAAGAGGCTCGACTTGCTGAGGTGATAGCTGCAGTTGTTAGCTGGAGGTGATCATAGTAGTCGATCCTGCTTGGTTATCTTGGCAGGTTCTGACTATTTGGCAGAATCTTGGTGACAAAGCTGGCACTGCGGTTGTTCGGAACTCGAAGCAGTCTTGGCACAAGATCTGCCAATCACCTGAGCATTGAAAATAGGTTTGTCATATGGTTTGTCCGAAAATCTGCTACCTCCAAAATCTGATCATCATTTATCATTTAAACTTTTTGTTGAAAATTTAACGTCCGTCCAAGGCATGGCACCTCCTCTCTGCTGCAAGATCAGTTAGTGGAGAAGGCCCGTCAAGCCGTTGAACTCATGCCCGGAGAGTCCAGTGATGTCTGCAACTGCTGGGACTGGAACACATATCGACATATGAATAATTGAATACTATTATATACTGATTAAATATGATACATATTCTCAGCGTTAAATCATGATACATTCGCACGATGTCATCATACTTCACCATTCATTTAGATCTTTTGGAACTGACTCTAACAATCGACTCCAGCTGCCATCAATGTCAACCAGTTCTCGCGTCAGGCAGTCTGATGGAGCCGCTGACGAAGGCTTTAGACCTGTACAAAGAGCTGAGATGGAGCAGATACGAGGCCTGAGAAGGAAATGGACAAACACATTTGCCTCAGTCTTGAGTCCGGAGGGAAAGACTTTCCAATGATCATGATTGCGTTTCGCTGTGCTTGCATCATTTTGCATTTTTTATTCTTTTTGATACCATTTGATACCAATGCAACAATTGCATTTTCACAGGCCACCGTGCTGTACAACCTGTCCGAAAGACAGCGCTTCCAGCCGCACGGAGGTCAAAGCTGCCATAAATGCGATGGGAATTGCATCAATCTGCATCTGTGTCCTCTCCTTGCGAACTTTTTTCACTGACTTTACATTCAATTGGGGCAGGAATCATGCATGGCTTTCCCCATCCAAGTGCTAGGAACGCTGTTCTTCCACAGATTTGATTGAATTCTGGAGATCCCCAAAGAATTGGCATGCGTCAATGAAGCTGAACCAGAAAACTTGTTGCATACTGGCATCAGCTCTGCTAGGTGCTGTGGCCCAAAGGACGGCGGAAGAGGCACCGCGGTGTTGTTCAACACAGTAGAAAGCACTAAGAATGAAGAGATCCCAAGCTATGCACAGCACTAGCCCACTTAACAGGCTGTCAGCATATGGAAAGAGATCGGCAACTACAAGGGTGAGGCAAGGTGAGTCATCGCTTTCCATCTGGAACAGAAGAGCAACCCTTGATTTTTAGTGCT
The DNA here is from genome assembly GCA_003297045.1 of Symbiodinium sp. clade C Y103. Classification (NCBI taxonomy): domain Eukaryota; class Dinophyceae; order Suessiales; family Symbiodiniaceae; genus Cladocopium; species Cladocopium sp. clade C. The sequence goes on along the minus strand of BGPT01000630.1, from coordinate 181,014 downwards.
TTTCAGTGCAAGCCAAAACACGGTGGAACAGGCTACAGCAATGACTGCAGTGGCCAAAGCCATGATTGTTCGCGGACTTGTCTCTGCGCTCTTCTCAGCTAATCTTACTTTTTTCTTCCAGATTGTAGGAGGATACCCAACATGGCATTTTGGAACAAGGGAAAACTATGACAGTATCGGATAGTATTTGATAATATTGGCTATACATTCAGATAGAGTATCTTCAACGTATCCGACATTTGACATGCACCCTGACATGCCGAGGATGCGCTACAGCTCGTGCAGAATCGCATGCAGGAGCTCCGAAGCGAAGAAAACAAGTTCCAGCCTTAGCAATCCGCAGCGGTCACTGCGCATACATCCATGTTGGGTTTTGGGTGCTTTACATACAAGTCCGGGCATGCAATCTAGAATCTAGAGGTGAAAAGGAGAACATACCAGGAAAGACCATTCATCACTTGTGCATAGGTCAAACATGGTCAAGCTGTGTGTTGGAGTCAATCCCTTGGAGTCAATTCATTTGGTATTTGGAGCCCTCTGAACAAATAATCACTGGTCTTTCAGTGTCTTTCTTGTCCGTGGCATTGTAATTGCTTTTTGCAAATGTTTTTGGCGGGAATTAAGCTAGTACGCTACTTCCTTTTGACTGGGGGTTCTCTTCGAAGAGAAGTGCATTCTGACCTACTTCATTGAAAAGCGAAGACATTTGCCGCGGAACACGTTTGTTTCTTTTTGGGTGATTTACTTTCTTTGGCAAGGCAAGCGCTTTCGCAGCTGGGCCCTGGGTGTGTTTCTGTACTCCAGGACCTTTGCAGTGTGTTCCCGTTTGGAACATGAAAACCGCGCATTAACTTGGCTCCGTGACTTGCTGTGCATCAGGAATGCGGGGCGAAAGATGAAGCTCTGGCAACCGCTTGGGACTTTGATTTCAGAACGATACCCGTGATACCCATCTCCGCTGTATTGCCGGAGATTGCACCCAGGCAGAGGAGGTCCTGGGGATTACCCAGCAGCTTGGAAACAGGCTGGGTCCCACTGGGTTGCTTCCAAACAGGATGTGTTCCTTGCTGAAAGTGAGAGTGGGTTTGGCTATGGACATGGAGAGTTTTCAGCGCTGTTTACATTTCAATCAGCATGAGGTAACATGGGAGTTGCTTGGATCTAGCACACCAACAGTCTTGCTACGTTATTGAGTGATGGACAATTATCGACTATTTAGCTCAATGACTGCATGTTCTTGACTTTTTGGTCAACATGAATTGTGGGTGCCTTCAAGGTGTTTGAACACAAGACTTAGGATAAGCCATGCTGAATTGAACAAATCAACAAACCGACACTGGTAGTCAAAGAGCATGTTTTAAGCATGCGCATCCTTCTGAGGACATTTCAAGTCACTTAGCCACGCTCCCCCAGGCATGAGGAAGCCTGGATCTTGCTGAAATTGGCCGAGGTACTCCGGGTCTCACAACATATCTGACAATTGTACCCAGAATGTATCTGACAATTTTATGCATTGGTGCAGCTTTTGTGACACATTGCAAGGGCCACCTGTGGTTCACCAAAGCATCAAGGCCAACCAAAGGATCATCTCAGCGCTAGGTGCGGAATGAGATGCAGCTCTATCAGGAAGCTCTAAGCTGTGCTCAGGAGGTGTCGTGCAGCTGCGCAGCTGCAGTTCGAATAGCAGGGCTGCTTCCCTTCCTTGGCTTCCTTGGCTTCCTTGGCTTCCTTCGCTTCCTTCGCTTCGCAGGCACAAACGATCTTCCAGGAATTGGGCGATCTAAGTGGCCAGAGGCTCAGCGATCTCACAACCCTAACACCATGGAGACAGATGCAATTCTTCTGATATTACGAAAAACACGAAACATCATGAAACATCATGAAACCATGTTTTGTCAAGTTCAAACCAATTCTAACCAATCTTTCAGGTGAAGCAGATGCTATGAAGAGTCTCTCATACATTTACACTGCCAGCACCCCAGTATCATCAAGCTGTTGGTCTATTGCTTCACTTTGACTTGCAGAATTCATATGGACATCGAAATTGCAAAGCTAAATTGCAAAGGCCAAGAGGGAGGCGCACAAGTCGCCGCATCGTCAAAAGGCTTTAGATTTGCTGAGTACATCCTGCTTGTTTAATCGTATTTATTGATTTCATGGCATTCTGAGTTAACAGATTTGAGTCATTTGAGTGCAAACAGAATAAGCTTAGTGTAGCCATCTTGGCCAGGTCAGTTCGCAACATCAGTGGGCAAGAAGGATGTAGAAGGCTCGATGGACAGGACGAGTAAGACAAACAGGGACACCAGTCCGACCGGTCTGGCGGTTGTGCTTGCGCAGGCTTCCAAAAAGCGCTTACTCAGATGCGTTTGTACCAGGCAGGAAAATCATCAGCGAGAAGATTGGGGCAAACATATTCCAATAATGTCCAATATGTAAGGATCCCTGGGCATCTGAAAAAACATGGCAAGTCCCTTTGCAGAACAAACATGTTGTATGCTATGATATGGCCATGATCCTTGAGAGGGACATGTCCTGGGAGCTGCTCCAAGCTGCTCCAACATCCATCAACCTCGTTGTCACCTCGTTGAACCGTCGAACGAGTCTCGTCTTTTCAGGGCGTTGATGGGCAAGACGTGGCGGCAAGCCTTGGGAGCCTCATGGAGGCTCCAGTGTTTGGAGAATGTTGGAGCTACGGTTCTGAGACTTCAACTTGCAATGGTGCCATACATATATGAAGACATATACTGTATATTACATATTTAGTATATATATATATATAAATAGTGTATACATAGAAAACATGTAACAATGTCTGTACTTTTTTGTTTGCTTTTTGATGCTCTTTTTGCGTCTGCTTTCATATCGCCAGGATCCTGAGACGTATAAATGGTATGTCGAAGCTTCTGCCGACTACTTCCAGGCAGCCACGATCTGTTCGTTTCGAGATAGGAACGACATGGAACAACCGAAAAAGGCGGCAGATATGTTTTGTCAGACGTGCAACCTTTTCTCTCTGTCCAAAAGATCTTGTATAAGAGATGAATTTCATGCAATTCCCAGCGCAAACTGCGGGGGTTGGACCAAAAACATCCATAAACAAAGTTCGGTTTGGCCAGGTCTCTTTTGAAGAGGCCGAATCCATGGTTGGTCGTGCGCCCTTGAATCCGATGCAGCGGGCTACGGCTTTTGACTCCCGTGGTTGCTTGGTTTGAACATGGCCCTGTGCTACCTGCACTGATGCAACACGAACTCCGTGCATCGATACTCTGAATACAAAAGAGCTACAAGTAGCAGCTCAGGCTTTGCTGGCGGAGGTGGGTGTTTTGCTTGCACGATTGGAGAATGCAGTGCTCAGATGAAGAAAATGGACGTGTAAGATGGAAACTCTGGAGCAGCTGCAGATTTCTTTCCAGAGACTTCACAGGCGTCTACCTGATGTTTCGCTTTGGTGCTATGGGGCAACTTGTTGGCATTGCTTCCACACATGGTCGAATGTCCATGCATTGATCTGACTGCTAGGAATGCCTCACCCGCCTTCGATTTCACTCGGCGGCTTTTGCAATGCCGAGGTATGGTCCGAGCTTTCGCCCCATCCAACAGGGCTACAGACAAGGTCACAAATCTGAAGCAGAACAAGGCTTGAGCTTTTAGCATTCGTAGCTCAATTTGAAGGAATGAACAATGGTTTTCGTCTCATTTGAATATGCAACAAGATGATGATCTTAGATCGAGAAGATTGAGGACGCTTGGGTGTTTCTTCAATATGTGTGTTGTGAATCCTTGTGGAGCAGGCGACCCACCTACCGCCCTGGCGGTTCTGCGAGATGAAACAGTTGAAGAATGGGAACGTGTTGCTCTTTTGCAGGCGCAAATGCGAACTTTACCAATCTTCAGCTGCTTCTTGAGGCTCTTCCTCCTACCATGTGTGAAAACATCTCTCTTTCTCTCCGTATCTCGCTCTGTCTCTCTCTCTCTCTCTCTCACACTCTTCCAAAGTATTCCAAAGTCCTTTCTCTGATGTCTTTCACAAGCGCTACTCCGGATTTCTCCTTATTGTTCATCTTGTTCATCTTGTTCCTTACTCCAGGTTGTATCTTAGCTCAGCATCATCATTGGATTTTGTGAAGCTTGTCCAAGCCAACTTTTTTTTGGGAGATGCTGCGCCCTGCGCCTCCTGCCTCGGCATCCATTTGGGGGCCCTAAAGCACCCCTCTCCCACAACATGGCATTTGATGCATTTGATGCATTTGATGCATTTGATGCATTTGTTCAAGCTTTTCAATGCTTCAAATCTCTTCAAATCTCTTCACATATTCAGTTTTTTGATCACATACACATGGCAAACATTTTTTTCGTGTGATGCACTGCCTGCACATTTTCTTTTGATCATGATCGTATATGTCTTGTTTGTCCGGACAAGATTGGACAAGCTTGTTTTGTTCCTGCATCGGGAGGCCCATGCTGGAGTGCTTGATGGTGCATTGTAACTTGGCCCAGTTCACGTTGCAGCAGGTGCCGCACCTCATGGCATCACATCGGATGCATCGGATGCATCGGATGCGAGGCAAACCACTGCGTTGTATCACGACACCTTCACAGGACCCATCTCCGTGCCTTGGCCAAGTTTCATGTGGCAGAAATCGCATGGAGATTTGCTCAGACAAACAGTTTATCAAAGAAACCCATTTTTGTTGTCCTCTCACCACTTCTCACCCATCCTTTCATGAAGCATCAAACACTTCTCACTTCTCATTATTGTTGAATGTTGCTGATCTGGCTCCTCTCAGAGAGCAGCCTCACCTCCTTCCGCACCCTCCTAGAACGGGATCTTGCCATTGATTACAGTAATTAGACTCTCGCCTTACGCCCTACACTTTTCGGAGCACATGGAGCACCCTCCTTGTCCTTTCCTGCACTCTGTTGCAATGTTTGCCAGACAAGACTTCGGCAGCAGGAAATCCAGGCTCGTTGCAGAACTGTTGACTGCTGAAAACAATTGATGAGGATCCTACCCACATTCCTCCATTATATTCCCCTACCTTCATCATTCAAGAGTCACTGCCTGATATGAAACACCACCATCTTCATGCCGATTGTAGATTTTGCAACTGTGGTGCCGTTGAAGTCAGAAAGTGACATCATCCAAGCTGCCTTGAAAACATGTCGATGATGAAGAATAAAGATGGAGCCCGTCCATGCCGCAACATGGGACGGTTCGGATATGTCGAATCCTGGAACGGTTATCACTCGACTGGTTTCTAATTTCCCATCTTTCATATCATTACTATTCATTTCATACCATACCCTATCAATCCATATCAGCTCATCCTATGTCATTTCTAATCATCCGGCTGTAAAAGCCTGGCACCAACGCTGCTGTGAGGCCTCCTAGGTCCTAGCTCACTCGGTTGTCAGCGTCGGAATGCGGAGGCGAGCGCCGCCATCGGTGCTGTCCTGAAGCGCAACAGCTGAGCAGTGTGACCTAATTATAGGGGATTATACTACCCAATATTTGGGATGATAATAATCCAATACAGGAAACCTTCTTAAAATTGGAGATTCCCCCCAAAAACGCCTAAATAAACGGCAAAGAATCCCAATTTGGAGAAATTCACGAGTGAATCACTGAATTCAGGTCAAGCACAGTACTGAAGATACGCTCTACAGACTCTACAGATCAATGGGATTCGACTGGTATGTTGGAAATATGTGGAACCTACGTAGTCATAGTACTGACTGGTAGGTTTCCTTCTGCGCTTCCCTTCCTTGGACATGATGTGGAGTTGAACAGATACTACTGGGAGGCCGACTGTGGAAATATTGAAGTATTTGCACATAGACTGAACATGACCTATTTCAATTTGTCCAAGTTCAACAAACCACAGATGCTTTGAGTGTTTGAAATTGAAGGAGAAGGCCACTAATACCACAGCTAGCCACCAGACCACTTTCTTGGAGCAAGAACATTCACATTCAGCTGTCAGATCGTATTCTCGGCTAGTGACGGCCAGCGTGCCCATGCAAGGTGCTGGAAATCTGTAAACAATGCTGAAAGAAAAGCATCAAACTACGTCATTGTAAGTCCTTTCCAAAGCCAACATATGTCCCTTGTCCAGACACAATGGCGGCAAAGGAACTACAAGAAACGAGAATAACGAGAGTTTAGATGCCAACCATAGATTTGAGTGTTCCACTGCTGCCTTTTCGCCTCAAGAACTTGTGTAATGAGACATTTCAGAGTCCGAGTGGTTTCTTCTAGGCAGTCCGAGAGTCCGCTGGTAGGCATCCATGGCCGAGATGAGTTGTCTGCTAGCGATGAAAGGATTTCAGACTGCAACTCTGCACCACCAGTGATCGTCAAAGAACGTCAGCGTGTTGTGGCTGATGCAGAAGCCCCTCAAGCCCCCCGCTCATGCTCTCATTCTTCCAGCGACACGCATTTTCGCGAGCGCTTGTTGGAGTCCATGTCTGCCCCCGATGCAGTGGGTCATTTTCCAGGTGATGCTTCGAATGAGGTTGTCGGTGCTTGGAAATGCAATCCATTTGCTTTGTCCCGGGCCATCCGGAAAAAATGGAGGCAAAAGACCATTTGGAATATGCTGTCGCGAATAGACGAGATCCCAGAACAGGTTGAAGGGATGCTCACACAGACAGCCAGTGACCTCAGCATGCAGGTGGATGGCAGCGTTGTCCAGATGCAAGATCGTCTGCGTGAGGCATCTCCCACTGCTGGGGAGCAGGTGGCAGAGACCCTTGAAATGCTGCCCAGGTATTTTGCAACTTCCGTGGAGGCAAATCTCATGGATGCAGCTGCCTTGCTGCGTCAGACTGTTTCCAGCGTCACCGCCGAGCTTGGCGCCAAAGATTTTGAGGCAGAAGACATCGTGCAAGAAATTCAAGTAATCCCTGGGAAGGTCCGGAAAGTTGCAGATGAAGTCATTTCCCGGGCTGTAAATGCATCAGTGGAAGAATTGCACCAACAGCTTGATGAGGCTTTGGGTGTTCTTAGCGCTTCCTGTGCAGTGAGAGAGAAGGAGCTCTTGCAACACCTAGATCAGCTTCCAGTAGTTGCGGAAAAGCGTCTTACGGCTGCTGGTGCGGTAGTAGATTCGGCAGAGGATAAGATAGTGGATCTGATGGCAGATCTGAAAAGTGAGTTTGTTCCAAATCACTGGCTGATGGAGGCGCTCCTACGCGCCAAGGCATCCAAGGGCCTGAGCCGCGAAGGCGAAGGCGAAGCAGTTGAAGTAGTGCTTTCACAGAGAGAGATCCGTGCAGAAAATGCAGAGAGATCCGAAAGATCCGAGAGATCCCAAGATGCAGAGAACGGAGAGGCCCTTGGAGAGGTCGGAGAAAAGCTGGAGGATTCGAATGTGGAGGAAGAGGAAGCTGACTCTCAAATGCGGAATCCAGGCAGTTCCCGGGCTGCAACATCAGCAAGTTTTGGATGTTTTGGTTGACCCAGTGACCAGTGTTACTGTATTGCCTGCCCAAAATATCCAAAATGCAACATGCTGAGAGGGATACAAGGGGTTTATTTTCGGAATCTGAATTAAGGTAATTGAATGCTGGGAAAACTATATGGATCTGAGATGGATGTGATATGTTGCTAGTAGCGCCAACACACATTTTCTTGCGGGCTGAGTTTGAAATCAAGGCTTGGGGCATCCTGAAATGTGTACAAGACCGTGCTTGTTCTTCGCTGCTGGCCAATGCCAGAACAGAGATAGTTGTGAATTTTGTCACCTACCCCACAATCGTCGGCCCACACATTTGGACAAGCGCAACCGCGAGCTTCTAAAGAGCTTCTCAAGTGAAGAGAAGCTTGCAACAATTCTTCCAATTTTGAGTGAAAAACTGCAGAAGTATTGCAACAATCCAGCTGCATTCCAACTGCTTCTTCAACTGGAGACTCTTAGTGCAAACTCAGGTGTCGACCTTGAAGCCATGAGTACGACATCAAGTAAACAAACTGCCAAGGGCGAACGAACTCTGAAAAGTGCCCTTCGTGCCGTCACACTTCGGTCCCTCCTGACCTTGCTGTTGCGCACCCTTCCCAAGGATGACCACGTGCGCCATGTTGTCGAGGCAATGATTTGTAGTCTTCGACAGCCTGAGTGACGTGTCTCATTGTCATGGACAGTGAGTGGAATTGCCTACACATAGGGAAGATGAGTGCTTTGGACGAATTCGTTCCCACCGATTTGTTGAATTTTCTCGAGATTCAGATTGATGCATTTGATGCAAACTGTGGAACAATTGATATGTATGATTATGGAATTGATATGAATTGATGTAATATGCCTTTGCTTTTCACTCAGCCCTGCAGATGTTTCCTAGCACCTGGGCTGTGTTTCGGACACAGCCAACAGATGTGGGAACGATGCAGTTTCAGAAGGGCTGCATTTTCGTCAGATTAGATCTCAGCAAACGAAAGATTTGAAAGTGAAAATGGTGAAAACTGGATGAAAATGGTCGGAGTCCAGTGAGTCCAATGATGTTTTCAGGACAGATTCTGGTGCCTTTTCTGAACGAAACTTGAACGAAACTTCCACGCACTCAATTTCTGCATTCGAGAAACTGCATGGAGAGCATGGCCTGTGCTCAGGTGGACTTTCGCCGTGATGAACGTGATTCGCTTTTGAAAAAGAAAGAACATGAAAGAGCACAGATGAAGACACTATGACTGGAATTACTGGATGACTGGAATGACTGGACGTTTTGTTGTTTCAAAAGCAGCATTTTAAAAATATTTTCTGGGATGATGCTTCCATTTGACTACAACTTGACTAATACTACCACATCTGTGGCATTCTTTGGGATGTGTCCCTCCGTCACCAACCAGTTGACGCTTTGGCTGATCGGCCTTGATGCACGCCGATTGACCTTGCAAACCAAGCTTCGATTGTGCCACGAAACCACAAGTGTCAGGACATGTAGGTAAAAGCCAGTAAAGGTAAAGGCATTGAAGTCAAGCCAAGTCAAAGATTTCAAGCTGTGGTTCAAGAGAATTCAAACTTATATTAACTTTTGCAATCTTCCAAGCGACATGGATTGCCATTTTCCATTCCAATTGGTATTGACCAAACCCTACCAAACCTGCTTTAGACATTGGAACATGTCCTGTGAGAGTCAAGCCTGATTTGATTCAAAATACTGGAAGTATGCGGGCATGGCGCTGGACGCATCTCCAGTGGAGGAGACATCACTTCAGCTTGTACACTGCCACAGGGCACAGTGGCACATGTGTTTTTGCAGGAAACGTCCTGTCCAAATTGTGGGAGCAGTGTTCTGGCCAAATGGGTTGCTTGCCAAGATGTTTGAGACGTGTATTTGATTGTGATTGTGATATGGATGGCATTCAACTCCTCTAAGAACCCACAAGACTCACAACTCACAAGGCATTTTGCCGACACTGCGGAATTGCCATTGGCCCAGATCAAAGCTCAAATTCCATCATGGCAGCTCGCAGCCTGATGCACTTGAACCTTTCATGTCGGTTGAAGTTGAGGCATTGAATTCTCTCGCTGGTGCACAGCAATCACCTGAGACTATCCACTGTTTGCTGCTGCTGTTTGCTTGGTGGAAACACAACCAACTGATCGACTGGCCATTTTGCATCATTTTGCCCTTGCAGTTGTTGCGTTTGTTGCACCGATTGCACTTGTCTTAGGTGGGAACCTGTTGCTGAACCTCTTCTCAGATCCAGACGCAGGCTTCATGCTGCTCTGGACGTCCAACGCCTCAGCTCTGTTTAGAAACCGCTCCGTTTAGAGATGGCAAAGTCGCGGCAAAGTGTGGGAATTGAGTCCCTTCCCCAGGCTTCTTCCCAGTCACCGTCAACACTGCCAGATGCCAAAATAATTCAAAATATGTCAGGATTTGGTTTCCCGCGAATGGAAATTCGGACCCAGGACGGAGTCACACTTGCGACAAGATCTTCTGGAGGCCCTGTGTCATTCCCTGTGTGTAGAAATGTTTAAACATGCTGGTTGACAGTGATGATCTGGTTGTTGAATTTGCCAATGTGCATCTCTGATCTCTAATGCAACAGTTGGATCAACCATGATCAACCTAGCAGCTGCAAAGCAGTCCTGTGTCCAAGACTGCATTTGGACCATTGCAGGACTACCGGAGGGGCAAACAAGAGATGAGCCTTGAGTTCCGTGGCAATGACAAGATTTTGATTTGTCTGACATGGACCCATCATGGACCAAACAATCCAAAAGGCATCAAAAAAATAACGGAGACTGGGAGTTCAGCCGAGGAAATCAGCGTTGCATTTCATTCCAGCAGAGGCAGGGCATCGGAAATGACTTTGATCGTGGAATCTTGGCCAGGACTTTTCCATATTTTTTCAGAGACTCTCAGAAAGAATTGCCAGGTTGAGAAACAGATCGTTTTGCTGGAACACAAAGTTGCACAGGTCACCGAGGCTGGGTTTTGCCTTGCACTGTACTTGTATCTCAGAACACATCAGATGGCAGCTCTACTGGCATCTGGCTCCACTCAGCTCTGAAGATTTTAAGGTGAACAGCCGTCAGTTCTCTCCTTGTCGCAGGGTGATAGCAACCGAATCGGTGCTCTAAGTGATCAAGTGAAGCGCTTGGAAGAAGGCGGAGCTGTGCAGAGCTGGTAGAGAGGATCAACTCTGGTCCCACTGGTGGGTCCCACTGGTTGCCCAACGCTTCAAAGCTGCAACAGGATTGCATGCGATACGGGTTGCACGAGAGATCCACGACGAAAGGAGGACCTTGGGAGAATTCCAGTGACGATCAGAACAGCAAGGGATTTCATTCTCGTCTCTGTTTCGGACGTTGACATTGATCCACAGGAGGAAAGAGCACAAGATGCTGGAAAGCAGCTTCGCCACGGACAGGGGATGACCGTTTTGGTCTCCTTTAGAACTGGTGCGATGACACATTGAAGACAGGCTGTCGATTCCCAACATTGAAGATCCTGTTTCCATGATTGCCTCATTTGAAGGACCTGGAAAAGGCTGCGTCTGAACGAAAGCAGTTTCAATCCACTTGGCAGGCGGTTTCAACCCTTTGAATTGGACACAATTGGACACAGTTGATACAATTGGACAGAATTGGACAATTGAACATCCTTCTGCAGCTGCAGCTGCATTCCAGACCCCACTTACGAGACTTGGCAGTGCAAGGCAGACTGGTGCCCCTGCCTCTGCAGGAAAGGGGTATGTCCATCCTGAACGACTGCCGAGCTGACCTGACGAAGGAGCACGAGCAAAAGGGCTCAGTGCCTGGCACCGCAATTTCTGTTGAGTTTTCCATGAATTTCGGATTGTTTTCCTATGTTTTCCTAGGGAGACCATTGATAAACTGATGTGGAATGAAGAGACCAACATAGACCAACTGTTTCAGGCTGACAGCCGAAGAGTCCACAAAGCTTTTTTGGTGTGTTGGGGTTCAAGGTGCAGGAGGAGTACGTCAGAGAGATCGGAGAAGAGGCTCCCTGACACCATGCCGAGTCCCAGTGCTTCAGGGACATTTCGCCTGTGCGAAGGTGCAACGGCTGCACGTTCTTTTGGAGAAGCAGCATGTGGTGACATGCTCAGCCAGAGGATCATTAGCAGAGATTATTAACTAGAGTCATTGTAGATATTTGTAGATCATTATCTTTGAGATATTGGGGATGGGTCAAAGCCCCATTATTTCCATATTTTGGGGAGATGGATTGAACATCCATCACCTATTTGGACGCTGGGATACCCGGATTTTGACCCACCAAGTCACGCTTGGAACGTGGGGAACAGATCTTGGTGAAGCTTGAGGTCCGGGTGCCAAGTGTAAGCGGTAGCATCGCCCACCATAGAGCTACCGGGCTTCGGTCATGTGGTAAACCCAATCATAATCCCAAGATATCCCAAGATATCCCAAGATATCTCAAGATATCCCAAGTTATCCCAAGTGGCTAGAGCATGGGAGAAGCATCAATAAAAAAATATAAATGCATCAATAAAACATATAAATGCATCATTAAAAAATATAAATGCATCAAGAAAAAAATACCGAGGGAGGGAGGGAGGGAGGAAGGAAGGAAGGAAGGAAGGAAGGAAGGGGGAAGGAAGGGAGGGAGGGAAGGAGGGAGGGATATTTTTTTGATGCATTTTTTTTTTTGATCAGTGTCCCCTAGAGCATGGTCTATCATGACTCGCAAATGATATTGTTGGGGATATTGATGTATCTGGTCTATTATTCGGGTTACTGTTTAACACATTGACATTTGTCACCGTTGAGATCATCGTGTCGTAATGTCTTGTTGCAGGCAGATTTCCAGCAGGTGCACAATGACATCGAGACAGAACAGATGCTTGCTGTGAAAGGTTTGCGTCCAACTTCCAGGGACCTACGTTTTAAATCTTGCGACCATACCTCTTATACATGCCCTTTATCTTATATATGTGTAATCTGTAATTATGATATATTTATACACTACATGCATTTTGATCTATTCTATGGTTCTGAGGTAACTGCCGATCTGACTGTTATTTGCGGCTTTGCAGCCAAGGAAGCTGCGCTTCGAAGCAGAGGGCATGATGCTCCGGATGGTTGAGGCGAACTGGTGCTGGAAAGACAACGAAAAACACAATCCAGAAGTGTGCCTTGCACTGAGGATGTTTGTGGTCGCCTTCATGGTGAGATTGAGCAGGCCCCCAATGAGACTGAACACATGCTCCAAAGCATCACGCTACACCACCATGTGATGGATGATGTCAGAAATGCATTCTTGAGCTACTGTTTGAAGGAGCGGCTTCAAAGGGAAGCCGTCCAGAACAAACTACTTGGTTTGCGGGGTGCTAAGACTGCTAAGATGATGTTCTTCTCGATGGTTTTTACATGAGGGGATTGTTCTCTTTGTAACTTTATTCTTCATAGAACATTGCTTGCCAAGGTTGGAAGACACTTGCACACAAATTGAGGACCGCTCTTCACAGTCACCAACGCAGATTGATGCTATTCCATGCAACAAGTGCTTGCTTGGTGCAGCGTGAACCTGATCAGAACAGCTTCTCCTACCTGGCCAAGTCCAAAGGCCAGGTTGCATGCGATCAGTCACCTTTTTCTGTAAGGAGCCAATCAACAATTTGGGATTTATATATACTTACACAGATTATACACATATACAAAAATGTATACATGTCAAATACATGTACATATATAATATATATATATATAATATATATAATATATATAATATATATAATATATATAATATATATAATATATATAATATATATAATATATATATATAATATATAATATAATATATATAAATTATATATATATATATATATATAATATACATATACTGTATATATATATATATCTTATATATCATTTTCTCTCTTTTGATGATTTTTGAACAGAGAGCAACAAGATTCCACAGGGTATTGCACACTTGTACAACTTCAAAAGCGTCTGCAACTGCAAAAACTTGGAAGTGCAGGTCTTTGACTTCGGCGCTGTTAATGAACTTGTTGCACAGAGCAACAGATTGACAATCCGAGAGGGGGAAAGGATCGAATGCGCGAATGCTCCACATGTCCCATGTGCAAAAACCATTTGAAAAAGGCGTCACAGGCGCATGCATTGGTGAAACATCCAGGATCCGATGCATCACTTTTGGCTCCAAATGCAACCGATAGCAACAAATGATGCTCACAGCCCCCAGATACACTCGTTGGGAGTTTGTACCTACGTAGCTGAAGGGAAGATGAGTGCCATAGTTTGTTCTCTAGTGATGCAACACAGCAACCCTCCCAATACCTGACAGAGTTTTTGCAGAACCCTGGGCAATGTTTCAACCCAAAGCGGATGAATACCTGGGATGCAAAGCGCAAAGACGCTTGAGGTCGAAGCCTTATTTGGTGGCACCATGGTTTTTACAGGGAAGACTCACGTTCATTTTAGAACGTCCGTCGACACAGAGTCGATACAGAGTGAGATCATGTGAGATCTCCCAGGCCCACCGAACTTGGAGCCTTCTAATCTCAAGAGGTCTCCTGAACTATTTGCAGTTCTTTGAGGCCGGGAGGGTTGCTCTTGACCTCTGACCTTTGACGAAGTTGAATCTTTTGGATTATATCAACGTATATCAACGTTACGGTCAGCTGAAGACAACACTTGTCACATCTTTTCACTCCTTGGGGCATTATCTGAGTAAGTCATGGATTTAGTCCAGCCTGTGACCGGAAGTGCACTGCTAGCAATTGCCAGCATCCACACCTGTTCAGGCCAGACAGTTCATTGCTGTTTCTCCATGGCTACGACGCTTTTCAGAGTGCGAGGAGACGCTTTTCAAATCTTTTGAAATCTCTTGAACCATTTGAACATCGCTTGCATCATTTGCACTTCCCAACCAATTTCAAAAATAGTTTTAATGTACATGTATAATCATGTATAATCATGTATGTATATATATATACATAGATATGTATATACTAGAGGTTGCAGGGCTCAAAAGAACTACTAACAGAAGGCTTGAACCATCCTTTAATCTTCCCAGCACAGGAGTCTTGCCCGGGATTGGCACAACACTTGGGTCCCATGGAGTGCACATAGAGACCACCTCCCCAGACTGATTTTTGGCCATGACCATTGAGGACCATGAGTTTGTACCTCATGTCCAAAGCAGATCACATCTGATGACATTTGTCTTTTGAAATCTTTTGAATGTCTGAAATTTGATGGAACAACTGGAACAACTGGAACAAGGTGCTGGTCTCTTAGCCAATGGACTTCCAGGTGGAATTTCGCACCTCGGCAGGGTGAGGCGTGCAGAGCAGTGCAGCATGGGCGTCACCTGCGTCACCTGCGTCACCTGCGTCACCTGCGTCACCTGCGTCACCTGCCCTGCCAAGGCAGCCTGTCATGGAGGCTTTGTGGCAAGGAGATGTTGGGAGCCATCGAGCAAGTGCCTGGAAAGTCACAGACCCGGCTTTGCAGTCCTGTGATTCATATGTCATGTGTCATCCTATGATAATCTATGTCATATGTCCATATTTTGGCCATATCACAGGATGACAATGGATTGAATGTGTTTGAGTTGAGGCACTACTGCTTGCTGACATCAATTTGCAAGGCGAAGAGTACGTATCTTGGCTTCCATAAGTGCGAACGTTTTAGCGCGGTCAATCATCTCGCAAACGTAAACACTGATGGATTTTTTTTGGTCAGTTTGCATCGTCGTGCCAAACACAATCAATTTTACCACAGCATTCTTCTGCTGAGCAACTTCAGTGCAAGTGTGTTTGTTGCCGTTGACATTGCCAGGAGCGTATTTGCAAGCAGTCATGCCCATATGATGCAGCTATTCGCTTGGATGTCCATCGATGCTGGTGCTGCAAAGATAGCATGCTGGTGTCAATGTTGTAATGATGCTTCTAATGCAAAGGGCAACCGGACCCAAAGGTTTCAACTAAGGATGAAACAAATTGAAATCATTACGCCATTATGCATCTCTCTAAAGTCTGCAGTGCTAGAGGGGTGCAAATATGCGTTCAGATGAGCTCCCTTGGATAGCAGCTTTTTGACCTTTCACAAGTGCAGACACGAGATATGCAAGGAACTCTTCCTCAAGAAGCCTTATTTAAAGAAGTGGATGGGCATGGACAGAGTATGCTGTTCAGGCTGGCCACCGGCCAGCAGACTTTGACTTCACAGAGCCATTTTTTGCATGTCACCGTCACTGGCTTCAAAAGGTGCAGAATTTGAATGCTTGTTACAGCCTGTGCTTCCAAGCTCACTTCACTTCTTCCAGGCTGCTGCGAGCTCTTGCAATACGGCTCAATGAAATTGGGTACTGTCAGAGCTTGTCTGGACCTTGGCCTTTTTCTTTGTGCCATCGCGAGTTTGTAAAATAACAAGAATGCAAACAAGAACTTGTCTCAGGAACTTTTTGGTTGCTACAGTGAAGCTCGGACGACATGCATGATGTTGAACTGAAGCATCCCACGTACTTGTAACTGTACAACTGAGTGTGTAGACATGGAGAGCATTTCTTGTGTTTGACAAGTGATGTATGAATAATGCAACGCATCTGTTGGGGCTCAGAACAAATGGAAGACAAGAGGCAAAAGCTCTGAACGGCCGCTGTTGGGTGCACGGGGTTTGTGGGTTTGTCTTGAATTTTGCTTCGGAGTTGGACGTGGCTGTAGCTCACTTTCCGCATGCTCATTTCAACGTCTGAGGATATTGGTTTTCCCAGATGACGAAGTTGCTGCGTTCAACTGTGCACTAGCCCTGCTTCTGCGACATTCCTTGGTAGATTTGTACAGGTGCCATTGGAGTTGTTCTTTTTGCCAGAAAAAGGAGAGTTGAGCCGAGTCGAGTGATTCCCTCTATGCTCTTGGTGTGCTGTCAGGCCAAAGTTCCAGAAGTTGGAGGTAGTGCTCTGGCAATTTGATCGCCTTGTGGAGGGGTTTCTGCCAAAGGTTCATGCGGCCCTGACAAGGCGAGTCGGTCAGCTGTTGGCACTGAAGCACTGGACGTGAGATGTGTAGAAAGCAACTTCTCCAGCGACAGTTTAGAGGAAACGCTCGGAGTTTGATCCACTGAAGAGACATTCAGAATGCATCACCATCCAACGTTTTTTCAGATGAGGCATGGAGTCAGCTCAGAATACTATGCGATTCAGTGGTTCCTGACACTCTACGCAAGTGATCTTCCACAGCCCATCGTGCGGAGAATCTGGGACCGCTTCCTGGTCGCTGGCTGGCGAGTGATGGCTCAGATCGGCCTTGTACTGCTCTACAGGATCCAGGATGTCTTGATCGAGATGGAGCCATCCTCAGCTACAGCTGTTCCCAGGTCCTTTTTTATCATGGAATATTCATCCAGTTACACTCAGGTTATACCTGAGAGATCACAAAATGTAGAGCCAGCCCAGCCAATTTTTGTTTTGCCCCTTGTGGCTTTTGCCTGCTCCCAATAGTAATTGGTGAAAATCTGGAAAAATTGGGCCCAGATGATCATCGGATGATCAGGATATGGGGTGACTGTTATGGCCAAGGACACCTGCCGTGCGCTGGTCTTCCTGAAGAGGCTCAGACATGTTGGTGAAAACAATTTTAGGGAGTTATGGTGATATTCTTGTATCTATTGAATTCTATCAATACATCATAAATATGGTGATTCCTGAAGAGGCTCAGACACATGAGCTCGAGTGGATTTATGATGATATTTGATGACTTGTGATGATTTACGACGATTCATGTGGATTTATATGACGATTTATCACGGAGTGGCCAATGCACTACAGTTCATTGCGGTGGGGAACCGGGTTTTTTAAGCGCAGCGAGTGCGCCCGCACACTCGGAGCACTCGAAGCACTTGGGCTCCCAAAACCCCGGCTACAAAAACCAGGCCCGCACACTCGGCACACTCGCACACTCGGCACACTCGGCCAAGGGATCCAAGCGCACCAAGCGATCCAAGCCGTGCAAGCGACCCAAGTGCTCCCACAGTTGATTTTACCCGATTCCACAGGTTCACGCGAAATGCCAAGTTGACTGCGGAAGAGCTCCTTGACACCGCAGCTACTTTCAAGGCCGGAGCTTAGCAGCTTAGCAGATCGAAGTCTCTGAGATCCTGTCTGTGCTGAGATCCTCCGAGGTCTCCCACCGAATGCTCTCTGCTCTTGAAGCTGCGTATGCCTGGCATGAGCCATCCCAACTGACAGTCATCAAGGACTGGGTCAAGAGCCGTATCATGCCGTATCCAACTGTCCCAACTGATCCGTATCCATGGCATGAGCCACCCGAACCTGACAGGACTTGAACAGTGGTAGCTTGGCCAAAGAGCGGTTGCCTTTGGAGTTTGGCCAAACACTGCATAATCCTTGCTGAAGATCCCCGGTGATTCCAATTGGCAACATTACATCTGGAGGTATGACCCTGAGCACACTTTCTGGTTCATGTGATCGCCATATACTGGGCCCTTCTGCTATCATGTTTGCTTTCAACCTGTGGAGATTGTCTTTTTGCAGATAAAGGAGCTTGTCAAAGGACCTTGTCGATCCCTGTCCAATAATTAGATATGATTTGTATGTTCATTGTGGCTTGTGGGGTGTGATGTGCTGTATCAAGCCAACGGGTTTCATCCAGATAAATGCAAGATTTTGGGAAAAGACATCATCCACTGGCTGCAATTGATCAGTCGATCTTTGATAAAATGGGTCAATCATCTCCAATCAAGATAACACACAGCACACTTCTGGACATAAATCAACTAAATATCATTAAACATCTAGGATTTGCCATTTTCCCAAGAGGTGATCCAGATAATCATCAATCAACCACCATTTTGTGGGTGAACAACTTGGTCGAGGTCAGGTCCACTGGACGGTGCAAGCCACCAGCGCGGTGGAGGAGGAGGAGCTCGAGATGTCCCGATGTCGAAGCGCCGACAGCTACGGAGGCTACCGAGGCCAAGGCCTTGATGAGAAACCAGTGGATTTCGGGGGGTACCTCATTTTGGCACCCGAATATGTTTTACAATATTGAAGACTGAGTCATGAAATATGAAAAGTGGTTGAACTTTCAATGAACTTCAATGGCTGTCCATCACTGCCGTGAAGGTGGACGGCGCTGTCTCCAAGGGAAAGTGTTGCCATTCCTCCTGCACAATTTGGACACCGGTGAGACGACCATGATGGAAAAGGCCCTCAGTTCGCTCGGTTCTGCGAGAGAATGTGAGAAATGGCTGTGAGATGCTGCGAGGCTTTCTCCCAGTACAAGGGCGAAATGCACCAGCAAGCTCGTGCCAAAGCAGGACCTTTGCAGGTTTGGTACATTTTGGTAAAGGAGCAAAGAAAAGATAGATGCAGCAAAGGATTCAGCTTTCAGCTGGCAGAATCCTTTGTACAGGCTACACCTTCATCCGCTGACATGCCTGCGGTGAGTGGTGTGGAAGCGCCAACAGGCAGCTTTTGGATGCAGTATCTGGGTTGCACCATGTTGCACCGTCATTATTTCACCAGTTAGGAATTGCCATGGCTGTCTGCTCTCATAGCTCTGTATGTATGAGCTCTTTTCATCTCTTTTCACAGCTTTCCGATTCCTGCATTTGTTTGACCCTCCAGTTCTTTTCTTCTTTGTTTTTCGGTTGCCTTGCCACTTTACAGTCCAGATGCTTTTAGCTTGCCTCGTTTACTTTCCCAAACTTTGCTTCATCTAGTTGCACCGTGCAACACATTTCAATTAAACTCAGTTCCTGTACACACACACACACTCATTTCATCTCACTATTTCATCTCAGTTCCATTTGTTGCGTCACCAAAGCATAGACAGTCCAGTTTGTCCTTCGGCGCTTCCATGTATACATATATGATATACACTTTAATGCCAATTTGAGGACAGTCCAGCGCCAAGCTGAGAGACGGCTTTCGCAGACTTAGTCCACGGTGCGATCGAGGTCCTTTGCCGCACCGCCCTTAGGCCCTTAGACCCATCGATTTTCTTCCTTGTCTATAACAGACTGGCAGTACAATGTTGAAGTCTGGAGAATTTGAGTTTGGGTGATATCTGTGAAGGGTTCACTCACATCACAGAGTAACCGCTGGATTTCTCACATTTTCAAAAACTGTCTTGCTCCATGGCAAAAATCAGACTGCTGAACACCACCGATTGGCAAGGACCTGGAGCTCTCCGGTGCGGAATACGCGCGGGGAATGACATGACATTGGACAGCTGAAAATTTACTCAGGGCGAACTGGCGGTACACTCTTGGCTGGTAGTGCAACATCAGTTTGAAACATCTTCTCAGCAAAAACTTCCTGTTTTTTCATACTGAATGAATCCGAATGGTTTGAATCAACGAATATTGTAGGTTTCTGTGCGCTTTGGCAACCATGGAGTTCATGTCATCGTAACCTTGTTGCATTGTCGACAGCGTGCTCTTTGTTTGATGTTGTTTTCAGGGCTCAAGGTCAATGACTTTGCTTTCCCCTGCGAAAACGTGACCGCTCGATGTCCGAAGAAATAGCTCCACCGCCGCCAGTGACAGCTGTGAAATCGCCTGTGGATCTCGCTCCCTCTGCGCGAGACCCAGCGAAAGCAAACTTGCGCGCTTTCCTTGAAAAGTTGGCCCGTCGACGCAAGACCATAGTATGCAGTGCCAAGTGTCGCAAGACCATCGAAGACACGCTGAAGAAGCTTGGCGGAAAAGGCTTGGCAAACACTGGGCGTATCAGATTGGATGACTTGAAGGAAATGCTGCGAGAGCCTCCAGCTGGTGTGCCTCCTCAAACACTCAGAGAATTTGTTGATATTGCAACAGCCTATGACGTTGGAGATGGATCTGTTGACCTCCGTGAAGTGCTGAAGTTTGCCTTGCAAAGTGAGCCGGGAATCTTGCAGCGAATGAGTTGGATATTGCCACTTCTGGTGCTTTTGATTTGGTTGCTCCTAGGCCCAGCGGTTTTTTGTCCAGCTGAAGGATGGTCATATCTGGATGGGCTTTACCTCTCTGTTTTGAGCTTAAGTACTGTTGGTACTGGCGGTGGCCTCTCCGAAGGATCGCAGGTGTATCCTCGATCCGTTGCCGCTCAAGTGTTTTTGTTGGTCTACGTCCTGATTGGTGCGGTACTGACAATTTGGTTTCTGCTCAGTCTGTCCTTGGCACTGCTGCCCCACGAACAAAGGCCTTCCTTGATGAGCCTAAGGAGTACTCCTGACCTCTTGGCAGAAGATGGTCATGGAACAACCAAAGGTGGACTGCCTTTGGAGGATTTGGTGGGAGATCATCCAGCAACATTGCCACCAAAGTGTGAGGCTTCGGAGCATGCAAGTGATGTGGAAAAAGGTCTTCGTGGTCCCCTGCGGGAAGAAAGTGCCAAGCCCAAGTCGATTGTGCAGATTCACAAAGAAAGCTTGCGCGAATGGGCCAAACCACGTGCCAAAACTCTCCAGGCAGTAGCCTTTTGGGGCAGCATCCTTCTTGAGGTCGTTGTGATATTGGCTGCAGGAACAGCCATTGTCCTACTGTCATCAACTACTGCATCCTTCCTGGATGCATTTAGCTGGGCCGTGCTTACTGGCTTGACCATAGGATATGGACTGATGGCGTCACTGGGAGATGGTGTGAATCAGAACCTCGCCCGCGGTTTGCAAATCGCCTATGTTTTGCTTGCTGTTTTCGCTATCCTACACATGACCTTCAAGATTGGCCGACGATTCCTTCGGCAACGCGCTGAAGCATTTGAAAGGCGCATGAAGGAGCGTATTCTGCCAGCTGATCTATTGGCAGATTTAGATAAGACAGGCAGCGGAGTAAACAGGTTGGAGTTTCTCTGTGCAGCGTTATTGACCTCAGACCGTGTGTCTGGACATGACCTTTCGCTGGCCCTGGAGATGTTCCAGAGATTAGATCCCAATGGCAGTGGCCTCCTTCGTAGTCCGCAGTTGGAGGCCTTCCAGCGCCCAGACTCCAAGGCTCCTCTGACTCTTTCGGAGCTCTTGGAGTCTCCACAACTGCATTCCCAACTGGAGGCGCATTTTGTCATCTTTTCTCCATGTATTGTATCATATGTATCCCTTCCTCATATTCCTCTGAATTACATGATGTAAAGATAAATGATGATAAATGATAAATAAAGCTCTGTGCCTTTCTAAGATGCCATTGGCAGACAAGAAGATGCCGCAGGTGATGCAGTTCCCAGCCAAGAAGTCCATGATGGATGAAAGGACAGAGTCTGATCTCACTGCGTTGTCCCATTTTTCCAACCTCCCAGTCTTGTATAAGGACAACTGCCGTCCTGCAAGAGGTCTACAAGGAGGGTAGCTGGCAGCTACTTCTTGAAGGCTTTACCGAAAGATGACTTTGGATGATACTGGCAGGATTATGATGCCGTTCGACGGAGTCTGGATGTGCCTCTGGCACGAGTTGGGGATGACAAGCTTCGAAAGTGGCTACTTGTTTTTTTTCCTGGATCCCTGTGTGGTTCCCAGCCTTGCGGATTTGATATGATGTGAAATCGATTTGAGAGGCAAAAGATGATGAGCTCCTTCAAGCACTCAAGGAGCACGGTGCCAGCGAGCAGGACAGGACCAATTGGGCTACGCCGCTACCGACGGTGAGCCGACTGCCCCGCCGCTGTCGAGGCCAGAGCAGAGGCAGTTGCACAGCGCGAAGCCATGCGGAAGGAGGTCTGCCCACACTTTCGTCGATGTCTCTCCGTCTGATCTGACATAGATTTGCTGCAACAAGTGGCCCTAAAGATCGCTAGGATCAGTACAGCTTGACACCTCCCCGGTACTTTCCACTTGGAAGATCTTGGAAGTGTAGAGCCTTTTCTTCTACAGATTTTCACAGGTAGTCCATTACTTGTTTGGTCGACTTTGCTGCTCATGTAACTGCAGGTGGCCATCTTGTCGCAGTCCAAAGCGGACTTACTCAAGAGGGTGGACAAGGTGACGGAGTAACGCAACCTTCAGTTTGAGCTTGTTTTATTCCTCGAAAGACCAGCAAGAATACATGTGAAATTATATGAATCTGAATCCTTTTGCAGTACGTGATTCTTCGTTTCTCAATTGTAACATATCCCTTACCAAGCTTGGTGTCTTGGAGGAAGCGCAACAGAACAAGGAAGCTCAAGCTGCTGTTGAGGACTTGAAGAGCAGGTTGCAGCCTGAGGGAATCAGAGTCTTGTTTCGTGCTGGGAAAAGATGTCTGGTATGGTCTAGCCGCCTAGCAAAATGAACCCTGGGGGCTTTTGATGTGAAGAGACTCGAATGGCATTTTGACACACCCCGAAGGAACCGATCGTTGGAACAGAAACTCCGCCACATGCAGCTGGAGCACGACGAGGCCCTGCAGCATGGCTGTCCTTGAACTTGTCATGATTGACCACTGCAATGCTTGATTGTATCACTGATTGACCTGTTCTGTCAACTTGTTCATACCTTTTCAGATTCATTCCACTCCTGAGATAGGTCAACAATCGCTTGACAAGTGCGACCCGACAACTCAAAGAGGTGCGGCTGCGAGGATGTTTGCAGGGACCATGTTGAACCTTGAAGCAACTTGAAAGGTGCAACATCTCAACCATGAGTATCAGCGACGAAGTCAGGAGCCAGACGTTGCAGGGGGTTCTTTCTCCCGGTTCTCCGGGATAATATACCATATTATACCATGATAATATGCGATGATAATATGCCATGATAATAATTGATAATACACCATGATTTGCCAGTCCAAACACAATCCTGGAGCTCAGAAGCTGTCAAAAACTCAATATTCGCAGGAAGCGGAGCGCGAGATTCAAGACTTCCCACGGAGACTAAAGGATGCGGAAATGCATTGGCTTGGGAATTTGTCCAGTGCAAAATCCGAATGAAACTGAATTGCGGAACCGCCATGAAAAAACTACATTTGTAAAGCTGATGAATTGGTTATGGTACTGCGGGTGGTTGCATTTACAATCTGCAAACTCTTCCCAGGAGCAGGCGGAATGTTTGCAACATGAAGCTGACACCCGGGTAAATCAGGCGAGGGGTTAATGGATGAAATATAATGAAATAGCAAGACACTGGTTTGTGCCTTTTTCCATGGTTTGCAGCTTCAAGTGCTGCAAGGTTCGGTTGGAAGCTGCAGAGCGAAACCTAGAAAGACAGGCGCGTGATTTGCAGCTCGTGTTTTTGATCATTAGTGTGACTCTGAAGGGCAGTAGTGCGAGGTGTGGAAATACTGCGCCTTAGCATTTTTGCATCTAGGGGTTTGGAAAGAAGTTTTGCAGTGCATTCTTGGCAGATCAAATTTTGCAGGGGGAGATGCAAAGTGCCCAATTGGAGTTGAAGGCCAGCCCAATGGTGACAGCGGGAGCTGGTGATGAGAAGAGCAAAACACCCATGGACGGACGCAGATGTGACGCCTTTCTGCTTTGGCTCGGCTCCTGTTTCGATTCGGTTTCGAGAATGTACCTGGAAGGCCCTGTCCTCATCCATGGACGCGATGCGCGGACAGCTGAAACAGCATTCGCAAAAAGCTCAGTCACCCACAGCTAAAATCTGAGTCAATGCGGCCGCACTCATAGGCCTTTCAAATCCTTTCAATGTGTGTTGTAGATATCTGTAGATTGTGTATGTTCAGCTGTAGGGCACGAACTGCCTGCCTGTGCCGAGGCTCTCGCCAACATCTCCAGAGGGTCCAAATGTCGGACCCATGGCAGTGAACTCAGATGAAAACATATTATGAATATGAAACTATATTAAAGTGACAACATACTACGACAACATATGACACAACCTCATTGCTGAGTCAGCATTGAGAACGAAGCAGCCTGGCAGTTTATGGATGGCCTTTTCTTGTGCGTCAGGCACCACCTTTGAGAACCGGACTTCAGTGGGATGTCCGACCCTTGGACGATCTTGGACGTTTCATCTCATAGCCGTCATAGACGTCACGGTGCTGGCCAGGTCTGGAGCAGGCCTTCTTGGAGCGGAGATGCCAGTGGTTGGAGCCTTGAAGACCACGATGACCACGATGACCACGATCCAGACTGGTGAGCTCCATTGAGCTCCAAAAAAAAAACAGTGCAGTTTAGATTAGATCCTTCAGGTCTGCTGTCCGAGGGCAAGGCCGGCGCGCAAGTTGCAGCGGTTTGGCAGATGCTTTGTGTGTCCTGAACTCTGTGATGAGGTAAAGCAACACCTCGAATTCTTGGATTCGCAGGCATGAAGCAAGATTTGCCTGTGATTCGAAGAGACTCTCAGAGATTCTTGGGGACGGAACTGATTCAATATGTTGAAGCACGGATTCAAGTCGTTTCTGCGCCTGCGCACGGTTTGTGGTTTGTGACTGGCGCAGGTTCGGAGGCAAGTCGATCATCTCGGCTCGCAGGCGAAGGGCTTTTGATTGCTGCAATGAAACTCATGTGAACGATCATGTCCACAGGCCGCCTAAGAATCGATGTGCAATGTACACCAACAGACATCAGCCATGTTTCCAATGTATTTAGGCACTGCTCCGGTGTCACATTGTTAGCATATGTTAGCATGCAACATGCACTTTTTCCCGATGTTTGAGGCCCTGAGCAGGGGACCCAGTTTATAGATGTTTATAGCTTGTCGGTACAGAGCGGCACGGTGATCTCAGTGATGTCAGCGAGCCGGAGTCCAAGGCGGCGGGCTGTGAGAAACGGCAAGGACCGGTTGGACCCGTTGGACCCGTCAGATTGTTTGCCAATAGCAATTGAACTTCGGCCTTTTGTATCTCTTGTATTCTTTTGCATAGGTTTGCCATCGTTTGCCACATTTTGCCACAACATTCTGCAATCACCTGAAATTCTGCTCGAAGGAACAGCTGAAGTATGACACACTTCGCCGTACAGCCTGATTTCGAGGCCAATGATGGCAAAGTGATGTCAAGAGGCTGAGTTCCGGCTTCAAAGTCAAGCCGAATCAGACTCCAGCTGCATTGCTGATTACAGTGATTTGAAAAAAATGCGTCTCACTCAATTTATATACAGAGTTTGCAATGCGAAACTGCATTGAGAGCCAATGTGCCAATGAGTTCAGTTTAATGCACCCAAATGTACCCAGTAGAATAGCCTTGCGGCGGTTGAAGTCTGCGGCAAGACTAGATTTTAATCAAAAAAATATTCAGGAATGCTGCCCACTGTCGGGGTCTGTTGGGAGTTTCTCTAAAGGTCTTTTGGTCCTTTTGATGTTCTGTCGCTCCGTTGACATACCACTTGCAGCTGCCAATGCATCTGAATTTTTGCAGCTGCAAGCCTCCTCTCAAAGATCGACAACATTCAACAAGTAGCAGAAAGAACACGATCCTCAGCCCAAGCCCAAAACAAGCATGAGGTGGGAGGTTACAATCCTGCATTATTCTCAGTGTATCTACCTCTGTTATTCTTGCTTCTACGCTCATGTTTTCTTTGCTCTACTGCTCAGGGCCAACATTTTCAACAAGTAGAGACTACCTACAGTTGACTTAGTAGAGTGATGTCACCTGGCACCTGACCAGTCCCCAGAAACCAGGGCTGAAGATGCCCCGCAAAAAGCAAGTAAATCTTCCACCCGAGGCTTGTGGAATGAGAGTTGGGGTGTACTACTTTGGGGAAGTGGAGTGAAGGGGTCGAATCAATTGTCACGGGGGTGGGAATCGGACCTGCCATACAAAGAAGAACAAACAAATCAAAGATTGAGCTTATTACTTATTGAGTTCGACCGCGATGGTCTCAGTTTCACCCATTTCCATGGTTCGATTTCCCGTCATGTTTCATGTTGATGCCGTTGTCGCAGGAAGAAGCCATCGTTCTGGCCAATGTTGCCGAGCGAGCAGAGCGGTACGATGACATGATTGAGTACATGAAGGCCTGGACCCGTAGGAAGGGTAGACCATGGCGGTAGATCTGTAGGAAGTGTTCCAAAAAAAATACCTTTGATTCTTGCCCCTCTTTTGCATTCGTTTTTCCGACAGAAAATGTATTGATTCGACTCCCTTGCTTGTCCTGACTTCTTTTTGCCTTGTAATTTCTCCACAGATACACCAGCTCATTTGAAACAGGACCGTGTCAAAGCTGGAAAAGCCCTCAGCAGGGAGGAGAGGGAGATGTTTGCTGCAGCTTTCAAGGTGCTTGCCGCTGATTCCTTCGATTGTGACTGTCTGTGAGTCTTGATGCAGTACATCTTTAAGTCCCACCTGGTCACTGAAAAGTTCCCCAAATCTGCATGGACCAATACAGACAGAACACCGTTTGTATCATGTTGCAAACGACAATGCACTCCAGCATGCTCTGGCAAACAGGGTGCGATGAGCAGTCGTCGACTTGCGGTCCGCGTGTGCAAGAGCATTCAAAGTCAGGAGGCACATGGCAGAACTTGTGACTTGTGGTGCTTAGTTGGGGGCTGATGCCGCAGCATGGTGCAGTATCGCGGCAGGAGGAAGCCGAAAAGGAGAAGAATGCAGCTCTTGCAGCGGGATACCTGAGCAAGGTGTCAAAATACGGCGTTTTCTCCGTGGCGGGCACCCTTCCTTGTACGATTCATAAGATCTTGGGTTGGGTTGTAAAATAGTCACGGTATCGTGCTGTAAGGGTTGGGCTCTATCCATGAAAACGAGCAAAGACATACCATTTGGATCCATTTGGTTGGAAGGTCCGCTTGGAGCTACAGGGTCTTTGCATTCAGGCGCGGACGAAGAGAATCGAAATCGCAGAGATTTGAGTTGGCTGTCATCGAAGGGGCTACAACTTATTTGCTGGATGCTATGGGAGGTCCTTGAGCTGGTGGAAGGGACCCTTCTGTAGGGATCCAAGATGGACTCATCCATTTTCATGATGTGACAGACTTCAAAAAAGCAGCTCTAGAGTTTGAGGCCAAAGGCAGAGAACGGGGAACCCATCGTCTTCTACAAGAAAATGCAAGCTTGGGTCTTGGACTGCAAGATCTGCAAGAACGTTTTGATATGATATATTTTGAAGTCTGTTCGCTCCAAGGATTTCCATCCGATTTCTCATGGCATGGAAGCACCCAAACTTATATTTTTTTTCCAGGCTGACTACTATCGATACTTGGCAGAGTTTCTGGAGAACGATGGCCAGAAAGAAGTTTTCAGCCTCAGATTACATTCACAGAAGCATGAGTTTGTTTGATTTATTCGAGATCATTCTCAAGGATTCATTGGGCCTGCACACTCGAAGACCTTGGCCTCTTTGCGTCCTGTCCTGCCTCTCTGAACTCTCTTGCCTTCAGGCTGTTGCCAGTGCAATTGAAGTCTATGCTGATGCAACCACGGAGGCTCTTGGATAGTCTGCAGACAAGCAGGGATAGCCAATGGATGTCAAAGGTCTAGTCAAGATATGATATATAATGATATATAATGATATATATATATATATATTATAATTATATGATTCGCAAACCACGCATTTTCTCTCATTGACCTTTCTTGAAAGTGCAGATATCTTTGGGTTTGCAGGTGTCTACGGGTCTACCGTGGTCTACCATGGTCTACAATGGTCTACCATGCATGCGTCTGATGTGAAAAGCATCTGTGGCAGTAGCTGTGACCGTGGCGAGGCTGAGCGGCATCTCATGGTGACCCACCCTGTGCGCCTGGGCCTTGCTTTGAACCATGCGGCTGGAGCCCAAGGAGAACGAAGCAAGGAGCCGATGTCAGGATGTTCGGTGAACTGTTGTAAATAACGGTGAATAGTTTCATCGATTAGTTGGTGGATTTTGATGGATTTGTTATGATTTGTTAGGATTGAAAGATTATCATGTTGGGTACATGGCACCTGTCTGAGGTGTTCCAGCAGGTTATCCTCAAGGACGGGGATATTGGGAACCTCCATCACTGATCTTATGAGGACTTCTTTTTTACCTTCTTCCGCAGCCATGTCGCAACTTCAACTTCAGGCATAGGCGACTTTAGGGAAAACAGGGGTAAAACCTGGGTCGATGGCTTCAGCGGCTTCAGCGGCTTCAGCTCCATCAACTCGCAGGACACTGGAGCTGCCATACAAACAGCCAAGGTGGCGGCCTGAAGATTACGTTGAACGAGTTGTCATCTGTTGAATTCTGTTGAACGTTTGCGTTTTCAAGTCGAGAACACCTGACCGACGCGTTTCGACGTGACCCTTGGACCCTTCGTCTTGAGGAGGCATACGTGGCGGCTGTCCGCAACCTGGAGGGAATGCCAGAGGCTCCAAGCCTTGTACAATCGGCTGCAAGATCTGCAAGGTTTTCGTATTTGCCAATTTGCAAAGGCGACAAGTACCTGATGGTACCTGAGAGTATCCACAATCCCAAGCTATCCCAAGCTGTCCCAAGCTGTCCCAAGCTGTCCCAAGCTGTCAAAAGCTGTCCCAAGCTGTCCATCTGCAGGAAGCTGTCCGAGATGCGCATCCACTCCTTGCAGTACTTCTGGACCTTTGATGATTAGATGGAAACGATGGAAATGGCAAGAGTAAGGGAGCAGTATAGTGTCAAGATATTGATTGGGAAAACCCAATTGAAGGGGTGTTTTATTTGCACGCATGGAAGTCAAGCACATTCCGGTTTTACAGCTTCAGGCGAACTTCGCCGTTCTGATTTTGTTTTTCTGCGTAGAACACTTTGTGGCAGGACAATTTGAGGGTTTGGTCGCCTGACGACTTTTCCTAGTGCCCTCCTTTGTCTCACTCGTCCTGCATCCATACGCAGAGGGAAAAAGTCTTAGTTCTGAGGTGCACCTTTTAATTTGGGATCATGGAGGACCGCCGAAAGCATCTTTATGGGAATGCAAGGAATGCATTTTTCGCCGAATCTTGTCAAATCACTAGCAGGATGCCGGAATGACTCCAACTGACATTGCAAATCCATGCTTTCTCATGCTTTTGGTTTCTCCGTTGCCATTGTTCTCTGGCAGCATTTCAATTCGGCACAATGCCAGAGGTGCAGGTGCCGAGAGCTCTCAAGCTTTGTCTCAGCTTCGACACACTTGCCATGAGTCGATGTACAACAGTCAAAATCCAATCACCTAGGGAATCAGACATGCAAACAAGTCGTGTTGGCTGTTGCAGATTCAATTTCCTCAAGTATTCATTGTGCTGGCGCAGTGGACAGGATATGGATGCAGATTCTCAGCTGAAACGCGTGCCAGCTGTCAAACCCATCAAGCGCCTGGAAGAGGCAGTGATCATTTTGGTATATTTTAGTCTTGCTCTGTTGAGATTGGAATTGAGACATTAGAAAAATTGGATTTTTGCGCATTGGGAGGCATTGGAAAAGCTTGAGCCTGAGAAGTTGCCTCCAAAGATCTAGGACATGTATCAACATGATTGTTTAACACACACACACACATGTTTCTACATAAGTTATACTGTAAAGGTATATCAAGGTACACACATGCCTCGAAACATCTCGAAATGCAAAGGTCATCACAGCCCCCGCTGCGTACTCGAGAGGGTACGTCGAAGGCAAAGTCCTGCTACTGATGCACCAAGTGAAGCTGAAGTGGATGGCTGAACTTTTTGGTTGTCGCATGTTGTCGCTTCATTCGTAAACATTGGGATCGCTTTGGGCTGGTTGTATCACAGACATGCAGGTCATGGACAAGGTGGAGCAATTCCGTAAATCTGCGCAGGACCATGTCACACAGTGGCAGCATTTGCATTGTTTGCCAACACCACCCCATCCCAAACGCAGAACCGCAAGATGTGTTCACGCTTCAACGTTTTTCAGTGCTTTCCAGAGATTTTTCTAATAAACAGAAACTGCTCCTTTTTGACGTTTTTTTTTTCTGGTTCTACCGCTGTTGCCATCAGAGTCTAGGATATTGGATATGGATGGATATGGTTGTTGTCTACATTGCATTATGTCGCCGTATGTTGCCATGTTAACAGGACATGAAGACTCTGGTAGTGACGAGGGTCAAGGCGCCTTGGCGCTGTTTGAAAAGCTTTGCCTTGCTGATCAGATCTGATCAGTGATTGCTCAAGCTTTGCTCATGCTTTGCTGTGAGGAACCGGAGTTTCAGAAGCTCACAATTTCAACCTCCAGCGGTGTTCGCGCCTCACATTTGGGCACTTGGCTGTGGATGTAGTGGATGTATGCTGACGTTTGTTCTTTTCTATTTTGTTATTTCTGCTATGCATGGGAACTTCGGGGCAACTTTCATCCATAAACACGTAGTCGCGTCAATCCTCATCACATCACATCAGCCATCCACTAATCAATCACAATCCATCATCAAATTCATCATCCATCCATCATCGCTATGACCGTTTGAAGTGCTGCCGATTTAGAACGAGGTGATCGTTCTTGGAGCCGCTGGTGGCGCCTTTGGCGTCGCCACAGGCGTTGTGGTTGGCTCCGTGGCAGGCCTTGCACCGGCGCTGGCCACGTGCCTTGGCTATGACTGCTCTGGGGTTGTATTATTCACGGAGATTCATTAAGATCCAATAGAAATCATTGACAATTATATATCATTGAGACAATTGAAACAGATCGGATCATTTTGATCAGATTCCGACTCAAGCTGCCGGGTTTGTGATGGCAATGAAATCAGAGCAGTATCTTGGGATGATTGGGATCTTTTGGAATGGACGGCGCTGGAGATGGCAGTCATTTTGCGCGCCTTTCTGCAGGTTTGGCCTGTCCATTCCAGCTGGTGCAATGTGTGGAGGAGTTGCAGGTCGGAAAGCCCAGCGGAGTGGCAAGTGCTGAACCTGTTTGTCACATTTTGTAAGCATTCCGGAGCTGTGCCATGATCTCTGCAGCAGAGAGTATCTTGAGAACAGCAGGTCTGCTTGTTGGGAGCACAGCTGGTGGCACCGCTGGCGGTGCTAGCGGCTTTTGCCTCTACAAATACAGAGTTGGCAACTCAACCAGTGAGATCAGGGAGACAGAATGTGGAGCCAGTCAATTTTGGCCTGGCGAGGGATGTACTCCAAATGTCGCACTTGTTTTGAGGTCCAGATCAAGGATGGCTTTGTTCAGGTGAAAGTGAAGGCGCCATAAGTTGACTGATGGAGAAACTGCAAGTGTGTGCAAACACTGCTGTGATTCAAGGCAAATTCATAACCCTTCCGCTGTGGTTGCGAGGCTCACACTTTCGCTGCAGATAAGTACGGACAAGCAAAAGGCGGAACTGACATTCAATTAGTGATTACTGGAAGGAACCTGCAGTGACCCCAACACCATGTGATACAGAAATACCAAGAAGAGAAAGACTTGAGCTCATTTGCCAAAGCTTGCCAGAGCTTGCCAGGTGCAGCTTTGTCTGCCAAGCTTGCCATCCAAAATAAAGCAACCCAAGCCCGTGAGAAGGCACTGGAGTGGTCAGAAGCACACAGAAGACGCGAATGAAATCTTGTGCAGCTTGAGATAGCTTGAGAAAAGAAATCTCAACAGATCCAATGCCAAACATCAGGCAGAGGTGACAATCGCCCTTGCCAAGGACTTGAATTTGCATGGGCTATTTTTTTTGGGGTGCAAAGGATTCTGACAGAGGGAGCCGCACAAGTCAGGACGTCCTAAGCGGCAAACAACTGATCCCACAATTACTTCAGGAGAAGACTGGGGCCGCAGCAGCGCTGGCCAAAGCCAAGGCTAGCTTAACATTGATTTCGCGTTTGGAAAAGTTATCACAGCCCTTAAATATCTTCATCAACTTGCCTACCAGTTGCCGCAGGCTGGAGAGGTGTTCACTATGACCACAAGCACCCGCGCCGGTGTCTCTTCTGCCATGGCCGTCTTGGGCGGAACGGTGGGTACCACCGCTGGCGGCATCTGTGGTGCACTGGCTGGCGGAGCGGTCGGAGTGGTCACAGCCTTACAGATGGCCATGGGGTGGTGGCTGGTTGGGGTCATAAAGATGATCCCATTTTCGGAGTTTGACGCCTCTACCGAAAATTCGAAAGGTCAAAGTTGCGTCATGGCATGGCTAGAACATCCTATTAGAACATATATGAACATATTGAAACTAAAACAATCAGTTCCTCCAGCCATGGGACTGCGCCCATTTGCCGTTTTGATGTCTGTAAGGTGCCAGCGGTTTTCACCTTCGGCCTGTCCATCCCTGTGGGTGCCGGAATTGGGCTGATGGCGGGAGCAACCACTGGCGGTGGTGCTGGCGTTGTTGGTGGTGAGGACCTCAGATCTTTCCTTTTGGAACCTTTCGGACTGTCGGTTGAGCCCGGTGAGCCCGGTGAACCCGGCAGGTGGTGCAATCGGCTTTGCTGGTTTTACATACCGAGATGAAATCAAGAGGCGGGACCTGGTGACCTGCGACCTGTGGGTGACATGGCAAATTGGCCGTGGCTGATGTACGGAGGTCAGCAGAGTATCTACGCAGGAAATCGATGGACTCTGCTGAGCAGGTGGGAGAGCTGACACAGCATGATACAATGCGATAGAGCTATTTTTAAAAGTTACGTACTAAGTTACTAGTGAATAAAGCAAGAATGAGGCCCAGCTGGGGCAGCTATCATTGCTCTCTCGGCTATTTGGATGTTCAGGTCAAGAAGAGTGTGAAGTCTCTGGTGGGAGCAGGTACTGGAGAAACTGCTTGAGCAGCCCTCGGCTGCTTGGCCTTTACAATGACGTTTGACGGGTCGACTTGATGACTTGCTGACAGGAACAGGTAACTGTACGAATCTGGGGACCCTTTTGTAAATATTGGAGATGAATAAAGGGGGAAATATGACAAACAAAATCCAAATATGGGCGATCACTTCCAGCATTTGTTGGCCTTTTTTTTTTGGCATCTTTCATCTCCAGCCCAGGCTTGGCGCCAGGGACGTGCATCTCGTTTTCCAAAATTCATTGCGGTGTCACTGCTTGATGCGCCGTTTTGCATGGTTCGTTTTGCGAATGATGAGAGAACTGAGAGGAGGCGAAGCAGTGGAGAACTGTTTGGCTTGCAGCAACTGTCCAGATCTGTTCGGTTGCTGGTCTCCTGGCGCAGTTTGGCTTCGGCTGCCATTGCTTTCAACCCGAAACAGAAGGCCGCGCCAACCTTTTGCTGGAAAAGGGCTCGCTGCCTATTTCTGCTGCCTATTTCTGCTGCCTATTTCAAGTAAATGCATGAGAGCAACTTGTCCACCACGATTGCGGATGTTGGGTGTCGAACGTGTTTGAGTAGCTTTGCTCAAGATGGAGTGGCGATCTTCATGCAGATGCACGAATGCACGTTGCGTGATTTTTTTTTGCAGTGTAACTACGAACTACAGTCATGCATGTGGAAGCACTATGGGAGACATGAATTCTCTACTAATTCTCTACTTGTCACAGTCTGCGACATCTCCCAAAATGCGGTGCATGCAGAGCCAGCGAAGGCAGGGCCTTCAGGTCGCACGGACAATGCTTGGATAGACATCAGCAAGGAAGTGGGAATTGTTTCATTTGGTACCCTGGGCATCCCTGGGGCCTTGGGGCCTTAGGGCCTGGGGGCCTTGAGCATCAACCCCAAGCCCAACCCCCTTCACCAGTCTGGTGTGAAGGCGTGCAGTGCCCTTGGCACTTGCAGTGATTTGCGTTTGGCAGGCAGGGTCCAACTGCTCCAGTGAAGAAAGTCTTGTACACCTGTCACACCTCCAGTTTTGATCTCTCTCTTTCTCTGGCTCTTTGATAGGTACCAGGTACACAATAATATACACGACGTACTAGACTGAATAATACTGAATATACTGTAAAACATTCTAAACATGTTAACATACTTCGACATGACTGTCGAATCAGAAACATGCGCAGATGAGTCCCTTACAGTTGAGGGAGTGCAGTATCCTGGTAAGATGATGTAACAATGAAATACAATGAATGTATTGACAAATTGTATTAACAATTTGTACCATCCAATGAATCAGCCCTGGAATCACCTTCCCATCACGTGAACTTCGCTGCCAGGTGAGTCGCAGCTTTGTGGGTCTTCAGGCCACAGCTCGACAGGTCACCTTGGCGCGCCATGCAGACAGCTTCAAGCTGCGATATTTTGATGCGAAGGGTGCTGCTGAGTCTGCGCCTTTGTTCCTCCATTGCCCGACATCTGAAATTCAATGATCCATGGAAATCCAATATTAAGAATATTAAGATATCCACAGATCCGTCGGGTCGGTGAATTTCAATGGTTTCGACATACTTCGACATACTTCGACCCATTGCCCAGGACTATTCGACTGGTTTTTGCTGCTGCAGGCAAAGACTATGAGGCAGCAGGGTTGAAAAGGGTGGAATATTGAATATACCACATAAATACGACATGCCACACCGGCTTTGTTGGCGCATACTGCAAGGAAGTCTTCACACATAGGGCCATTAGGGTCGATAGGCACTTGGCTGCGTTGTCTATCATTCACGCCAAGATACCAAGGATGTGAGGTACCCAATCTCTTTCGGGACACCGGGAGATTTCTCGACCATTGTAAGAAAGGTGCAGGGCTTGGCTCTTCATGGCTCTGCTTGCTGAATCTTGCTCAATGTTATACTAAGCTACCTACATTGCGAGACATGGATGAGTGAGACGTTGGACTTTTGAACTTGCTTGCAGTCACACGGCTATTTGTGAACTGCAATCCAAACTTCATCATACGTTTCTTGTGCTTGATAGTGATTTCCGAAAGATTTCAGAGGTTCAAGCTTTAGCAGCAGATCATTCTTTGTAGTCTCAAGATGAGCATGCTCGCCTCAGAGGGATCGCAGACGCGAAGCCACGAGGCATGTATGGAATGGGCAAGACGGGTTCATGACGTGCAGAGCAAGAGGAACCCACATGAGTGGGAAGCCGCCAAGCAAAGGATTGAATCAGCACGGGAGCATGAGAGGCAGTCTCGCAAGTGCAAGGCTGCCAAGAATCATGCCATCCGTTCCAGAGCTCTTGCAGCTGAAGGCTTGAGACAGATGTCCGCTATGCCTGCTTCGGAGCATTTGGCCGTGCAGACTCGGTGGAAGTCCGCCCAAGAGAGCTCTTCCAGATTTGCTTCTGCCCAGTGGGACGCATTCAGCAGAGAGGCTCCTGCAGTTCCAGAGCCACAACTGCTGATAGATGAGGATGAAGATGAAGCCATGGCAGAGGCAGCAGATCTTATGGGTGCAGGAGATGTCAATGCATTGACTGCCTTGGCCAATGATGGCCTTCAAGAAGATGTGCCACGGACTGCAGGTGCAGGCTGGAACATCAGACCTTCTGATTTTCATTGATTCTCATCACTGGACCAACTATTGTCAGTTGGAAAGATGTGGAATCATGCATCACTATTGTCACAAGCTTGAGAGCAATGTGAAGTACGTAGTTCTGCTGACTGCAATCGTACTAGATCTTTTTCAAACGGCCTGGCCTTCCAGTATTACAGGGGGATACCTCCCAACAGCCCCAGGCCGAAGTATTGATGATCTACTTTCACAACTTCGCAAGGAGCCTGCAAATGAAGAAGAGTGTGCCGCAAAGTTCATGCTGTATGATGCTTGGCCAAATTTGGCAATTTGTCTTTGCTCACGCTCGCTGAATCGGTTCCCTCCTCTGATGAATCCGATGCCAGTCTTATTACTTCGCTTCCAAAAATGATTCCTGCTGCATCGGCTGTCAGGAAGGCTACGCCCGTGAGGTGGAGGAGGCAAGACATTGGCAAAATGTGAAAAGACCCAAAAGGAAGGAATGACTAGGAATGGGCAGAATAAAGTTAAAGTATTTCACTATCATTTCAACATCATTTCAACATGTTTGATTATTGAACATGATAGTGTTAGCATGCTGGAGCCAGTTTCGGGTAAAAGCAGCATATAGTTAATAATTATAGTAGATATGAATAGCACGGCCTTTTTGTGTCAATGTTTCGGAAATTAGCTACAACAATTGGTGCCACAGCATCGCAGCATCGACAAGTCAAGCGATTCAAGTCAACCCTGAGATGCGAAGCACTTTGTTGAAGTTCAATGAGGAGACTCGCCCATCTTTGCCAGCCACTGTTGCGGCAGATCTGGGAAATCAGATCAGAAAGATTGATTCCACAGAGGCGATGGGCATCCCTGACGATGTGCGGGAATGGTTCGTCTTCCACATGATGAGGAAAGCCGAGCGGAACAATTTGAGCATGGCCACTGGGATCTCGATGTGAAGACAATCTTGCTGATCTTTCTGGTTTGGTGATGTTTGGCGTGTGATTTTAAAACCCTACAAGTAGACTTGAGTCAGATTTAGAGGAGAGATCGTTCCTGGAGTCACTGGACATGGGTCTTGCGCAATACAACACAATACTAAATTGCTAGATGCATCAATGATGAATGCCCCGAATAGAGAATTTCTGAAATACTGCATTGTACTGCTGCATTGCCTCTTCTGCGCGTCTCTGCCCTCCACTCGCACAAAAGCCTAGGCACGCATTCTGGAAACCTTTGAGAAGAAGTTGGCATTTTTGGCCAACAATGACCAGCAAGAGTGCCCAGTTTGCTTAGAGAAGTTTGAAACTGGCGACAAGGCACCAGAGACGCTGGGCTGCTGCCACAAAGTCTGCAAGGAATGCTGGGAGAGTTGGACTCAGGTGATGGGAGGCCGGCCCTTTTGCCCGCTTTGCCGACACGACGAGTTCCTAGGGGCGGTTGCTGCGAGGCTCTCTGAAGCTCCATGATCAGTTCGGTGACCGCTTGACACCGAGCGAACGTGACAAGACAGGAAAGGGGCAGACTCTTCCCGCGGAGGGAATGTACAGGAGATAGTCTGCAACAAGTTGACCTGCAGCCCTTTAGCAGGAGAAAGAAGTGCAAGATAGTGCAGGTGTTGTACTTGGGGAGTATCTTGGATCAAACGTGATCAAACCAAGTCTCTCATTTGGATTCATCTGGAAGGGAACAGGGCATGGCTGTTCTTGAGATCTGAATCACTACTGTCTATGGGATTCTATGGGTCTGAGGAGTTTGAAGCTGATCGGGATGCTGGAAAGATGGACATCTCCATGGGCAAGGCAACGTTGCTAGGACTTCCCCGGCTTGACCCCGTCTCGTGAGAGATCCGGTATAGATCATCATTAGATCAGAATATTATATAGATCGTTTCAGAATCTTGCAGATATTTATGATTTATAAGATTTTGTAAGTATCATGAACATATATCTCTAATCATCCATAAATTACACTCATGCAGGGCCTCACAAACCACATATTTGAGAACATCTTCCTGCTGCGTTCAGGTGCCTGTCCTCGATGTGGGGGACTTTTCTTTGCCTCAAAGCAAGGCAATTGAGCGCTACGTGGTTGCTTGTTTGCAATTTGCAATGAAATGCTTGACCTTTTTAGGTTTATTCTTTATTATTTCTATTGGCAAACATGTTGTTTTCTACAAAGTTGAAGGGGAAATTCAACTACGGAATTCAGTCCGTCTCACAGTCTCACCTACCAAAAATCCAACGTGGAGGTGTGAGTGAAAAGGTGAGAAAAACTTCAGGACATTTGGATGGGACTGGTGCCATTTCCCATGTGCTGAGGCTCGCAAATTTGGGATGATGGGATCGACACCAGAGGAAGAGGTTGGACTTTGACATGGTGACGGCAACTTCCTACAGCCGGTAAGTTGTTACTAGTTGTTCTTCTGCATTTGCCAAAGCCTCAGCCATCAGCCCAATTTGGGTTGTTGGTTAGGATTCTTGCTTTGGCTCATGCATGTAATTGCCTTTGCAAAGGCATCTTGGATTCCGAACCAATGTGCAACACCAATGTGAAACACCAATCACCCGTTGGCTGAAGATTGTGGATCTTATAGATGATCGTCTCAATCTATCCCTGCCAAGGGAGATTCCAATTCAAGATTTTCAGGCCTTGGTCGATGCGATGGCTGAACATGTGCGAGATGTCAACGAAGCAGCTGGGCCTTTTCCGATCTCCAACCAACGCTTGAAACTTTGCTGGGTTCGCCACTGTTTGCAAGCGCCAGCCGCCCTAGCCTGCGTGAGGCATACAACAGGAAAGGATTGTTTTTCATGAAGGATGAAGAGAAGAAAGCCGAGCCGAGCTTACAAGATCAAGTTGGTGCTTGAATGGACATCAGTGTCAAACATGTGGTACCACTGGAATGATTGCCTTTCTTCTAACCAAGGAGCTGAAGAAGAAATGGTATGATGAGGATCGGCATTAATTATTTGCATGTGGAAGTGCTTATCTTCTGGCGTTGTAGCATTTTGACGCATTTTGTAGCAGCACACACCTTTCATTTCCCGTCGCGTCGGGACGAGGAGCTTCCTCCTTTCTTGACGAAGTTGGACACAGCTTTGCCGGGAAGTGATGGCTTCGCAGTAGGCAAAAAGGTGCAACCCTGGGCTGCACACTGTGCACTGAAGTTGAAGGGGACGGCTGAGGGCAAGCTTTGTTCAATGGGTCTGCTGCGGTCTGCTTGAAATAGAGGAGGGTAGGTGCACTGTGAATCCGAATTCCTGCAGAATTGTCCGTATTGGCACGGAATGGGGCGGAATTCTTCCTTGGCTGGGGCTACCCAATCTTAAGACGTGCATGCCCCTGATACGCTGCTGAACTCGATATTTGCATATATCATATATTTGCAATGTTTTCAGTCATAGGATGCAACACCTTCACGTTTGTCATTCAATCATGGCTGGTGGCTGGTGCCAAGATTGTGCAGGTCTCCCTGGCAGATGTTGCCATCTTCAAACTGCTGAAGGACTGGTATTGTACCGGTGGAAAGGCTAGAGATGAATAGAGGGCGTGACCTCAGCCCTTCAGATCTTGGCAAAACTCAGGAGATTATCAGCATCCTTTTGGTAATACCAGTACCTGGGGATGATGAGCCCATGATCATTCCAAAAAAGCAAACAGTGCAACCGTGCAGCAAGATCCACATTTGACATTGGCAGGACACCTATGATACGGACGTTTCTGATGCCTACAAGTCTTGCCCCAAGCTGAAGGCTGGCGAATTTTGGCTGCTCGATTCTTGGGATGCGCCACGCAATGTGTGACGATCTCTGTAGGCGATTGTCAGCAGCATGGAGAAGAACGATGGCATTAAGAAGTGGCTGGAAGAAAGGACAGCACCGAAGTGTGACGCCGAAGTGCAGTAGCTGCAGGAGCTGATGCGTAGCTTACCATAGCCTGATGGGAAAGTAAGAAATCCATGCTATGCGTAGCTTACATGCCATCTTTTACCCACCCGAGAGTTCTGTAACATCTGTAATCAGTCCCGTGTCTCTGTTGCCAGGCCGAAAACATTCATTTGAGCTATTGGATATGCGTAGATTGGCGTAGGGCGTAGGGCGTAGATCCAAAGACCCCAGCCTGAAGAGAAAAGATGCTTTGCCACGTCTCAGTCCCGAAGGGGTCTGTCTCAGTGGCACAAACACAAATATCTTCCTGATCACGTCCTGCAGTCTGCGCAAACATTCTGTTTGAATCTGCTCGTTTTCGAGAGAAGAACGAAGGATAGCGCTCTGCGTATGGCCGTGGCCGTGTCTGGCTAGCTTAGGCGCAAAGTGCAACAAGTCTCTTTGCTCAGAGTAGTTCGGCCCCAGTGCCTTTGCTCCTCAGGCCGGACATCCAATCCACCAGAATCACTAGAATGCTTGTGTGCAGTGCAGAGTGGTTGTTCTTGGCATTCGGTTGATACGGCGCCCTTGGAAGGGTTGCTTATTTTGACATGTGTCATTCACGATCCCTTGGAAGGGTTGCAAATTTCAAATTCAACGTTGCGAAAACGCGGGTTGAGCAATTGATGTTCATGCACGATTCCTTGGAAGGGTTGTCAATTTCAAAGATCAATGTTGCGAAAATGCGGGTTGATAAACTGATGTTCGGAGGTGTGGAGCTGCAGATCTTGATGGAGTGGGGTGATGCAGTGGGGGGGGTGGGGGGGGGGGGGGGGGGATGGGGTGGCATCAACATTCAAGTTACGTGTAAGGTGGTGCATGGCACGTTACGTTGCAGATGTCTTACGCTGATGCAGTGGGGGGGGGTTGGTGCGGGGGTGGGATGGGGTGGCATGAACGTTCAAGTTACGGGTAAGGTGCATGGCACGTTGCGTTGAAGAAGTTTACACATTGTTCGCGGAGAATGCAAAAGAATCGATTAT
Organism: Symbiodinium sp. clade C Y103; assembly: GCA_003297045.1. Lineage (NCBI taxonomy): Eukaryota > Dinophyceae > Suessiales > Symbiodiniaceae > Cladocopium > Cladocopium sp. clade C. The sequence continues at coordinate 140,491 of BGPT01000630.1, read as the reverse complement.
ACTATAGAATTTATTATATGTTCCTCAAGAAAGTCGCACAGAAGTCACGAATGCAGGACTTAAAATGTGTTCCCAAAGGTTCCGTGGTTTGTGCAGATGAAGCCAGAGGTTTTCCAAGCTCATGCTCCTTAGATTTCCCCCCCCGCATGTTTCACAGTGGCACAAGTGAACCACGAGAAAAATGTTTTCACGAAGCGATATGTCTTCAGACAGAAGCTCTGGGGCCAACAGAACAGGTCTGTTGTAGCTGGCACGCAGCAGTTGGATTCAACTTGGAGACATCTCAAGAAATGGCGACCTCCAGCATTTCCACAAAAGATCAAGCAAAAGTTGAATTGCATGAGATATTCGTATGCCTGGTCTCGGACCTGGAGACGCAACGAAGTGTCTCAGGACCATGACTTGCAAAGATGGCTGCGCGATGCCATCTGGAGATGAGAAAAAGAACTGATGTGCAGCACTCCTTCAATGGTTTGATCAAAACTATCAAAATCTAATGTCTTTTTTGGCCGTGATGATGAAACTTGTCATTTCGTTGCAAGGAAACTCACATTTCCATCTCAAAGTCACGCGCGGGCCACGCGAAATCAATTTCCATTTTGCGAGCTCATGTTACAAAGCCCCACAAATACCACATTTTCTGTCCCAAACCACATGATCATGATTCAAAAACCCGGTGACCCTTCCAAGGGCGCTGAGTCAACCGAATACCTTGTTCTTTAACATCAGCTTTACTCATGGGATCTCAGGGCTGCTCCGAGAATACATAGGATGTACTTGGATGTACTAGGTCACGCAGGTGGGAAAATGGAAATTAACACAAACATATGAGCCATCTTGCAAATGTTTGCTTCCCCTATGGCACATACAATCTCATGGGTCACTTGAGGAACCTTGAGTATGTTTGATTACACATATAATATATATATATATATATGTATATATATTATACAGATATTACAGCAGGGGTTCCTCATGGGTTTCTCATATTTTCTCAGCATCAGCCGCGGGGTCCGCCCTTTCCCAGGGGGCGATGGCACCTGGGGCATGGTCCGGCTTCAGGAGGCCCTATTTGTCTATCTACCGGTACATGTCAAGCACAAAGCTGCCGAGATTGTAAGGGCATCTGTAGATGATTTGAGATGCCAAATGAGATGCCAAATGAGTACTGAACACATCTGAACACCACACTACAGAACCCTGTTCTTGCAGGTCTAGCCAGAGGACAAGAAGACAAGCACTGGGCCCAGCATGCAGTGGCCAGAGAATGCAAGGAAAGGTGCAAAAGACTAGGGGAATCCCCAAGCACGAGTATACAAAATTTATGCAACCATAATTCTAAGGTGATGATATATTGCAATGATCATATTACATAGTATTTATTTTTCATTTGTGGTGCTTGCTTGGCATCCAAGGCTACGCATTGCCGTGTTGGCTGGTCTGGATCTTGATGATGCAGATTTGCAGCAAGATAGACTTGCTCAAAGTGCAGCGGTCACCAAGTTTTCACATGTTTGTCAGGTCTTGGCTTTGCCCGCTTTGCCCTTTACTTTTTCCAGCTCTAGCGTTTTGTGGCAGGTCCGAAGCTTGGTTGTGAGGAATCTTGCAGACTTTCTTCTCACAGCAGAGCATCCTTCCCCCTGAACAGCCAAGCTTTTGAAAACAGAATTGGAAGCACGCCAAAACCAAGAGTGTTTTCATTGCTCATAGGAGCGTTTTTGAACGTCATAGTCATTACCCAGATCTCCACAGATGATGTGGATGGAGTATGATGGACTAAGTCTGAGACCTGTCTCCTTGTGGAGACTTCCTGAAGCTGACCAGCACAGCTGTGAACCCAGAGGGCCTTTCCAACAACGGATTTGCCAAATCCTTTGGCGAAAGCATCAAAAGTTGCATGTAACAAGTCTTGACAAGGGCATGAGTTTTGACAGCGACTGTCTCTCGGCCCTACAGTGATCCAATTCAGCACATTGACTCTGTGTCGAAGTGTTGCTTTGAGGTCGGTTGGAACTAGAAGCTACGGTTCTGGTCTCATTTGTTAGTACAGTCTTCCCTTCTGAGAGCCGAATCTTGGAAAGTTCAACAAATCTGCAAGCGCAAAGGGGCTGTTTTTTCTTGAGGCTGCACCGATTGCAAGAAAGAAAACTGGGTCTGCGCTTACAAAAAGAGCCTGGGCCTTCATCTTTGGATCCCCAAAGCCGCTGGGAACGGTATGAAATTTGGTGCTTTGAGGTGCCACCACCTTCAGTCAAAGTGACCAAACTGAAGAAGGGTGAGAGATACAGAGGGTCAGATGCTCAGATCCCCACCTGAAAGAGCAGGTTTGAAATTCAAGAACCCAATATCAACTAATACTTGGAGACCAAAGCATATCAATACGTACAATTTGAACGTGCCGGTAGATTCCGGTAGATCCTACTAGTCGATTTGATTCGACTTGTTTGGGTTTGTCACTGAGACGGTCAGAGCTTGCAGTCTCAATCTCCCGAGCTACCTTTTTGCTCAACAGTTCTTCCCTTCGAAGTTGTAGGTCATGGATGGTCATGGTAATTGCACATCTAATTTTCCTTGGAGTTTCAGAAGCTTGAGAAATGTTTGCTAGCCAGTTTGCACACCTCTCGTTATAATGTGGCACTGGTGCCAGTTTTTTCTGCATCGCTGCACCCTGCATTGCTAGTGAGATCTTGCCCTCATCTCATGATACTGCAGCTTTTGGTAGACATGCAACATATTCAACTGTGAAAGCACCTAAGGTATATCAACCCCAAACTCAAGGCTCTTGTCGAGGAGGGCACACACACACACATAGACGCCTGCCGCCTGCTGTAGGATTTCAGCGAGGAAAGATCAGTGGGATCAGATCCCAAAACCACCCGCCATGTGGGATAGAATGGGACAGATTTTTGAGTATTATTCTGATTGATTTGTGTATCAACCTCGCAGGCCTCTGAGTATCGGAAGGTCGTAGACCTTTTAGCGAGACTAGAGAAAGAGGTGCGGTGCTAAGCAATCACCCCGCCACAACAGAATCTGTCAGCTTGTGAGAATTTGAAATGGGATTTGCTTTCAGAAACCTTGCACTTGCAGCACTTTGCACTTTGATTCCGTGTTCAGGGTCAGCTGGACAGACTCCTTGTCAGCGCAGAGGCCCGCAGCCTCTTGCTCTGCTTGCCAGCACAACACAGTGTCCCTCTCTCTCTCTCTCTCTGTGTGTCCACGCACAATCCACGTGTTCAATGCTGCAATGCAGGGGTACTGGAAAGATCTCAACATTTTTGAGTTTTCAGCCTTAGCCACTTGGGTGCAAGAAGTGCCTTCTTCAGTGAGTCATGTCTATCTAAGATATCTGACGCTGCATTTGAGGAGAAAGAGGAAGGACGTCGAGCAGTCTCCAAGATTTTGAGACGAGACTGGTCCAGGAGCTTTGTGCGGAGCAGCTTGATGAATTGCACTGGACAGAGCCAGCTCAGTGTCAAGCCATGTGAAGCCGAAACTCTTGGATGGATGCGTTTCTGGATACGGTTGGTTTCCAGTTTTTTGCTGTCTTTGGTAATTTCTTTGCCACTGTCACAAACCACTGCCATGGTTGGCTCAGCCGTCAGTTAGGAAGAGTTCTTAGCAGCCATGGTGGTTCTGAAGTTGAAGACAAGTGAGGGCGAAGTGTTCCGTTTCCGTTTAGAGAGATGTGATCTCAATGAGGTGCAGCAATATGTCTTGATGGCGTGCGAGGGAGACATGGGGCCGCGCCATTGCTTCATTGCTGATACCGCCCGACCACTGACTGAGGAGTCGTTGCAAGAGGCGCTCAGCCGGGCAGACGATGGTATCATCCGGGTGGAGATCCAGGAAGGGAACCAGAACAACCGTGGCGGTGACAACCAAGCTGTGGAAGACAACCACCAGAATATGTCAAATGACATGCCGAATGCAGTGGATGAAAGACTTCCAAATCTTCCAAGTGGGTTTGTCGCCGAGGATGTTGAGGCACAGGCACTTCAACCCTCAGCGCCTCCGCCGGAGCCTCTGGAGCCTCTGGAGCCGCTGTCAGGTGTTTGGCACGGCGCTGTCAATGCCCATGTCGTACAGGATCCGCCTCCGCACCAACTGCCTCAGCCTGTGCAAGGCCAAGTTCTGCCGGATGTGCCACAGGTGCCACAGGTGCCGCACGTGCCACAGATGCCGCAATCTCATCCCTGGGTGCAGCAAATCCCACAACTGGGGCACCTGGAGCACCTGGGGCAACTAGGGCAGCTGATTTCCCAGAATCTGCAACAAGCGAATCAGCATGTCCATCAGCACCTTCATCAACACCTACATCGAACCCATGAGCATTTGCAACGACACATGCAGCAACTGCATACAAATTTACACAATCGTCAGAGAGAGATGCATGAAGAAATGCATCGCGTGCATCGCCGCTGCGCCGAAATGCATCAGAGAGCACATTGCCAAGCACATGCCAACGCGAACTCCTACCGCGCACAAAACCCTCCGAACCTAGGCTAAGCAGCTAAGCATTTAAAGGCTAAGGTGTACTTAGTGACTCTTAGCCATGCTGTTGCATGATTTGCATGAGGTTTCCGCATGTTTCCAGCCTGGAGCGTAGAATGGGATGCAATTGTTCGTAGTCCAAGTCCTCGTAATTTCTTGTGGCAGTCATCACTTGGACAAATCAATGATGTAGTATACAGTATGTAGTCTCTCAACATCTCTCAGCTATATCCAAATCCAAATGATTACACATGCATGTAGATGATCATGTAATGTCATGTACACAGTATATACATCTTATTTCATCTATAGTAATCAATGTTTAGACATGTTAGTATAATAAAGTATATTTATATTATGTCATTATCAGACTATATATATATATATGTATATATATATATATATGTATACTCGTATTTGATATATACACAACAATTATATTATAGACCCAATAGATGACATCACATGACATCACATCACATATAAGTTGAGTTCACACTGCACAAACACAGCAGCACAGCAGATTAGGAGTCGCGTCGACTGTCTCGACCTGAGGCGAGATGAACGCACTCATTGGGCGAACACCATGAATGTGCAGACCGAGGCACCCAATGACATCGGATTTGTTGAATCTGGTGAGACTGGTGAGCATGTGCAACATGAAGAAAACGATGCAGAATCAAAGACATGATGATTTCCTTGCTTGGCACGAATCAATATAGGGACATATAGTAACAACATGCAACAGCTGGCAATTTCTGCAGGTGCAGCCCTTTATTGTGCATCCGCTGGAGATGAATCAGCAGCGGCGTCATATGATTGGAGGGTGCCAGGCTTAGAGTATATCTGAAAAGATCGATATCACATCACTGCGCCAGTCCCCAAAATTTGGATCAAAATCATGGGGAATCCATGTCTGATGATTAATGCAACAGATTTGGGGGATTTGCAGGTATGTTCATGTATATTCTCCATTTGTTTGTTGATAAATTCATGTGATCCAGCAGTGCTTCCAGGATGATCACTGGATCCATCAGACTCTACAACTCTGATCTGGTGCTGGACAATTGCATGGTCACAGGCAGACGAAGTTTGCTTTCCTGCGGCGCTTGCAAACAGTGGGTGTGGGCCCAAAAAAAGGGTACAAACTATGAAGGCCATCTCATTCCCAACGTAGTATAGTATACATGGTATATTCATATCATGTATACTGTAGCATACAAACAACATATTGTATAGATAAAACACATATTAATGCTATAGTATATATATATATATCTATATTATGATATTATATGTATGATAAGAATAATGCCATATATATATATATATATATACATAGTATGTATATATAATATTTACAACTACGTGTTTTTGTTCCGTTCCCAAGTGGCTGCTTGACTTCAACCTGACTTCCATGGACTCCATGGAAGGCGCCCTACACCTTTCCGGCTCATCAAGAGTACTACTGCGAGGGGGCATGCTTACTGGATCCGTAAAGGGCTGAGAATTGGTTCAGGATGTGAAGTTGGTTGAGAGTTGGTTGATTTAGGGGGAACTTTACAGGAAACTTTACAGGAAACCACCAAGAACATCGAGAAGCCAACTTTCTTGGGTTAAAATGAAGTCAATGAATTCTGAATTGCCGTCTACAAAGCCACTTGGTTCAAAGATTTGAGGATGGCACCCACAGTTGAGACAGCAGGAACTCAAATATCAGGATGATTTTTGGTCACAAGCAGCACGTGCAATCCCTTAATCAAGGTGATGCGCGACGCAAGCTCAAACTTTGAGAATCATGGCGGTTTGCTTACAGGGCAGGTGGGGAACCAATGCAGAATGGTGTTGAATATTGTTGAATCATGTTCAAGCGCAGATCCCAATACATCTCAAGACAGGGCAAACAGCATCCTTCATGTATTTCGATTTGACATTTTGGAGCTTTGAGGGCCTAGACAATGCTGCTTCACAGTTCACAGACAGTAACTGCCAAAGCTCTGACCCTGTGAGCCAACATGATTTTAAGACTGTTGAAATCTGTTGAAGGTGCTGGAGATTTGACCCGAGAGGAACAGATGCGAGAGGAACAGAACCGAGGCTGATTGGACTCCCTAGCCGCAAGCTGGTGCTAGATGTGCCAATGGCGCACAGCTGCACAGCCACATTTGGCCATTGAACAGAGGTGATCGCCTGCCGGCTTTGCACCTGGCCTTTGAAGTGATCGCACTTGTCCCATTTGTCAGCCGCAAATTCTTGCCTTTTGAGTTCAGAGTTTGCCCAGCACTGCATACCACTATGGGATGCTCATGGATGTCCAACGCGATGTGATTTGGGCCACACCGCTGCACGCTGCGGCAGCTGTTTGGCTCGAGCTGTGGCAAATCGATTCAGATCTTACTCTGCTGTTCGGCTTCACCTTTCCGATTCTGCGAAGTTGTTCGAAGGACATACACACCATATCTGTACTTCAGCAGGCATATGAATGCGCGCATCAACAAATTACAGCAGTGTTTAACGCCAGAAAGAAAGATGCCTCGTGGAGGGCACATGGGTCCTGGCCCCGGCAGGTTGCAGTTCCCATATCATAAAAATCATAAAACATGAAGGCATCCTTTCCTTGGTGACCCTCTGTGTATTTGCTAATTCTCCACAAGCACAGACACAACCCAAGTGGCATCTCAGGGAAAACACTTTTTGCTGGTTGCCGCGCTGAGGAATATGGCGCCCACTACCGAAGGACATTTTCAAGTCTAGATGGAAACGCTTCTTCAAACGATGCTACCGGCCAGACCCTTGATGTCATGGTCTTGAGCTGTTAGGGAAGGTCAGCCATGGACTACACAGGGACAAGCTTAAATGAAGAACAGAAGTGGTCCGAGACAAGACCTTTCTATCATCCTGCATTCCCAGCCTGTTTTTGAACTTCAAAACCATTGTGGGTTTAAGATGTTTCGGTAATTGTCAGTAACTGTTTAAGGATGTTCGATTGGGGGTTGTGTCATGTTGTGTCATGTTGTGTCATTTTGTTGCTACCATTCGATACCAATCGTATTTCCACTGGTGAGGCCACGGACTGGGGGCAATGCGTTGGATCGAGCACCACCACACATCCAGGCCTTGGCCCCAGCCACATCCTGGACCTTTCCCCTTTCAGCAGCTTCAAATACTTCAGGCAGACCACATGGATGGCGTGCCGTCACCATGGAAGCTACATATGCAGGAAGACTTCGGCGAGGTGCGACACAAAATGCACGTAGCAACAACTGGCATATTTAAGACGCAGCCTCCCAGGGAAAGTCCTTTCGAGACTCAAGAATTCCAAGAGGTGCCGGGTCCGACTACAGATGCTCGGCATGAATGTCCTGCCAGTTTGTTTGTTTTTTTTGCTGCAGCTTCCACAATAAGGTGGTTGCCTCACTGCCGTACGATGCTGTACCATACTTTATGCAACCTGAGGAAGCAATCTGGATCAGTACCTCAGGCCCGTCACGGGTCGACCAATGTCGGGCAGACTGCCAACTGCTCGGAGAAACGTGTCTCCCAAGAACCGCTTACGTTTTGGGTATTCCGTCATTCTGCAAAGATGTGAATAATTGTGAATAAGGAACAAAGCTATCGTTTCGTTGTGAATATGTGGATATATGTGGAAATACTGTGCGATGCTGTAGATACTGTATTGTACATCATTATACTGTGGCTGATGGCGCAGTACTTGATGACAATTGCGGACATTGCGGTATAATCATCTTTCAATCATTTCCCACCAGGCCGGCGAAGTTCTGCACCGAAGGTATCGCGTCAGATGTAATCCTTCGCAGTCACTTTCTCAGACATTCGTCCAGATAAACCTCTAGCAGTGACATGTGCCATGGTTGAAACATGGGTTGTTTTCCCATATTGGGGGATAGTCATTCATCAATCCATTAACAAGGATTTATATACTATACCCATGATGAGGATTCCCAATACTGTATGGGATGGATGACCATAAACCATCATAAATGATCATAAATGCATGACTATGTTTTGACCAATTTCCCCTGGTGAGGTCTGGATCCAGGGCGTCACAACTACATGTCTTTGACCGGTTTGGGCAAGCTGGAGACCGCCTGGCAGAACATCGACGGGAACAAGGACGACAAGTGACGACGAAACCAAAACCACTGAAGGTTTTGACTCGTTTTTGACGTGTCTGCAGTAGCCCACAGTGATGACTAGATGGCAGTGATTGGCAGTGATTGGGAGTGGATTGTTGTGGATTCTAGCCCGCAGATTTTGATGTTGAGGCTGACAGTGATATTCATATCGATATGGTGACGTGGACCACAAAAATGGAAAAGACGTCAACGCTGCTAATTGCAATCATGATGATAGCTGCAAGACGAAAACTACGGCTCCTCACGGACCATGTGCATTGCATTGCATCCATGTGTTTCTTTACTCTCCCAACATCGTGCAGGATAAGGGCACTGTTGCCGCTACCGATTGGGAGTATTCTGCTCCTAACCCAGAGAGGATGCAGGAAGAGCAACTTATGTTTTGTCACCGAAGCCAGTGTCAGGGCAAAAGGTTCTGCATCTCTGAGGTGCCAACGCACATTCTCAGCGTGCTGAAGCCATTGTTGGGCACAAAAGAGCCTGGAGAAGTCATCACAACTCGTCCAAACTTATTTGTGGTTGGCTGTCTCAGAGTGTTTGAGCACCTTCTGTGGATTTGCAGCCATTTATTTCATAGTTCACAACAGTTTAACAGTTGAGTCATTGGTTCAGTCAGTTGTTCAGTCCATGTCCATATACAGTATATAGATTCTATAATATAGATGTACATAGTTTTTGCAAACTGTGAGGCCAGAAAACTGAGGCAGCTCTGCGAGGAGAAGGACGATCAAAATGACTCCTTGAACACATTGGTGCACAATCTTACAACATATATTCATACATTGCATACATATAATATGTATATGTTCTTTCATATCTTGACACATCTATATATGTAATATATTGTGTATTCACATAATTTCACAATACAATCATATACATACACATACATAATATGATATAAATACAAAATATATTCATCGATCTTACGAGCCTTTGCAAGGGCACCTGGAGGGCCACTGAGTTCCGCTTTCACATTCGCACTTTCCACATCAGAGTGCAATATGTTTGGAGTCTGCAGGAGATCGTGTTCAAGGACGGTATCGCCGGCCTCAGGGATTCCAGGCAGCTTTGATCATGATCGCAGTTCATTGGCAGTTCATGCTGGTTACCGCTGGTTTATGAGATTTTACTTATTTTTACTTCGTCGATTGATGAACATCGTCGCCAGAAGCATTTCAATATATTCCAATGCACAGGCAGAGAGCTTCAGGGGAAGGTCCCGATCGAGGAAACTTTCCCTATGTGGATGTCGTTCTGCCATGTTTCAGCGGTGGAGCTCTGTAAGGGCGTGCATTGTGAGCGTGGATGTCGTATTGCTGCATGCCAGGCAATGTAAATCTATGTAATGTGTAATGTATAGAATATTGTCAGATTATATGTTGCAAATATGTCCAAAAAACGAGGCGGCAGAGATACGCAGCGACCGCATTCCAGATTTTGCAAGCCACATTGGGCACCTGAGGCAGCCCTTGGGGTCCTTAAATTTGGTTGCGTTATTTCAGGCTTTGTTTTCTACTCGTTTCGTTGCCAGGAACAGGCCAGTCTTCTGGATGAATTGACTCTTAATGAGATTCTCAGGACTGATGAGCAGATCGATGTAAGCTGTCTTCATGATTTAGATTTCCAGCTATGGTTTGGAAGGCACTTTGATATTGTTCACAATCATGCTTTTGGTGTCATTTCCATATTTGAGTGACCGATCCGTTGGCTGTATTCCTATGCCATGTCAATCAGTGCAAGATGCGAGGCAATCACTGGTTTACTTGTGTCCTTACATTAGATCTGGCCCGATGAATAGTGATGCGATTAGATACGGAGATCCTGCTTGGGTTTCCACAACACATGGACAGCGAGAGTGGGCAAGCACTGTGCTGCCAGGATCAGACACAAGACCAATAGCCGGCGTCATCCAAAATGGAAAGAGGTCCAGTATTGGTTCAAAAGATGGTTTGATGCTTAGCTTTTGATTCTGATTCAACGAAAAATGCGCAAGATTGTGACGAAACATGATTCTGTCATATTCTGTCACTGTCATTCATTTCATTGTATGGGGCTCAATCTGAGGCACGGGATATATCTCCGAAAGAGGGCCATCAAGAGGGCAGAACTTAAAGAAGCTCAGGGAATCGCTAAGAAGGCAGGGCTGTGGAAAGGAAACTTGATAAACAAGCTAAGCCACTGATGATGATGATGATGATGACGACGACGACGACGACGACGACGACGATCACGACGACTCCTCGACGACGACTCCTTGACGATAAAGAAGAAGCCGAGAATCACTAACACTAACACTGATCGCGGTGACGCCTGTTATCACAGCCGGCATGGACTAATGATAGAGTCTGATGTTGGTTGCTGTGTTTGGAGCGGATCATACAACGAAACATGAACATCATTTCCACTGATTACCTGTGAAGTGCTGATGCTCATGATTTTGTCATCCGCACCGACATAATAACATTGATACGTGATATGTGGACTGCTTGCACAATCTACCAAGAGCCTACATATGATGATCCCTCACAAAACCAGCCACGTTTGCCAGGCCTTGGGCGCGGCTTGAGAGCAGATGCAGATGGTGCAGTCAGTTCTGATTTGAAATTGAGTCCGAGCTGGGTGCAAAAAATGCAAAAAGATCAACTGATGGAGCAGCTTTTGTGCCATTGAAGCATGGCAAGCATGGCAAAATCACATTTTGAAGTTGTTTGACTTCCTGAACTAGACTAGTAATGTCTAATATTGGGATGTATTGGGATGATTCCACAGGATTCCAGTATTTGGGGAACTCCAGGATTTGGCCAAAGCAGCTAGAAGCAGAAAGCTGGAACCTTAGGCCAAGCTGATGTTTGAAAGGCAACAGACGGGTCTCATTCCCCATGATTTCTAGTGATTTCTTCTGATTTCTTATGGTTTCTTGGTGCCAAGGAATTGAAGCCTTCGAGCTCTTCAGCGCCTTTTGGAGGCGCGTTGAGCAAAGCCAAATCATCGCAGCTTTCTCAGGTCTCCAGCCAGGTGTCGGTCGCGGCGAAATCTTGTCACAGGATGAAAGATGTTGATTCAATTTGAGTGATCTTGATTGTACATAATTGTACTAAGGACACACTTGTCGGTGAAGGTGTGTGCCCTAGAACACCGGGAATATTGGGAACACTGGGAAAATTGGGACCTGGATGATGGATGAAGCATGATGTATCAACCTGCAATGATCTCACTGCACGGCAGCACAAGCAGAGCTGAGTTATTCCCGACCTCAAGCGGGGGTACGATACTGCTGGAGCAAACCGGGAGGACCAGCAGAGGCGAGGATCACTGATCATTGAAAACACGTCGCAAAAACTAGGAATTTGGACATGTTTTGAAGGAATCATTGTGATGGATGGGAATCAAAATGAATCAACACCGCCAAGAAAGTGCGCAGGCTTTTAGAGATGAGCCAGGAAGTCCGAGTGCAGGAGGTTCTGACTGTTGTGATTCACATGTTAATGTCTTGCCGCAATGCTGCATGAAGTTCTTGCCACCTGTGCCAGTTCCAAGATCGCTTCAACAGTTCCGTGCAAGCGGACATGTACCGGATTCTCTGTGAGGCAGCTTGAAATATGTGTCTTGTTCCGTCATGCAAGCGACAACCAATTCATTGTCCATTCAATGACTCATTCGTGCCTGGTAGCGGACGGAACTGATGTGGCACCTTCGAAACTCTCCGCCTCCAGGATTTCGGAAATGCACAGAGGTTGAACTTGCATGAACTTGCATCCTTTAGTTTTTGAGATAAAGCATATCAAAACATAATCAAAACACAATTAAACCACACTTTTTAATATTTTCAACTTTTTTTGGTCATATTTCTTCTGTCCCCGTTCAGAACGACACTGCCATCCCAGTGCTGTCGGAGAAGGCAACTTCATCGGTACCTGCCGGTGTCAGCGGTCTCACTGTCAATTGGATCCATAAATGAGGGATCCCCAATAGCTGGATGCTTTACAATGGAGAATCCTATGGAAAATCCTGTTAGAATGGATGATTTGGATGATTTAGGGGGTACCTCTATTTCAGGAAATCTCCAATTCTTCAATGATATTCCAATTGTACCAGCCACATGTTCTTTGCCTTGTTGGTCTTTTTTGAAACACGAGTTTCTTTTTTCCATCACCCTAAGAGTGTTTTTTTCTCCTCACTGGAAAGTGTTTTGTGAATGTTTTGCGCTAGCTTTTCCGTTCATTAAAAGAAGTACCATATCAATGTACCATATTGTACCATTACTCCTGACGGTCTATGACGAAGTGCCTTAGCAATTGATTTTCTGCATGTCGCCTGTCTTTGTTTGATGCTCAGTGTAAGTTTCAAAGCTGTTGCCGCATGAAATTGTGCAGTTATTGCCGTTCTTTGCTCGTGGGCTCAACAGCTTCGAGGACAAGGCGCGCATGGTGTTTTTCCTTTCCCATATTTTTACGACCAGGATCGCAAGTTTGCCTCGGTTTTCTGCACCTTGTCATTTGCGCAGTTTGACTAAGTACTCATAGGTTGATGACTCGGTGTCACAGGAATCCTGACTCCATAAATCCTATCATTTTCATCATCATCAGTGCGCCAAGGTGGCCAACACGCCAATGGCAATGCCCGGTTTTGCCGATATCTCAGTTGCGGTCACCATCGTGCAAGCCGGCATGTTTTTTCAGCCCAACTAATTGAATGGAGGATTGTTTCATGTATGATCTTTGCATCTCAAAACTGAGACACAGTCTTGGCAACATTTGGAAACGGTCAAGTTTCAACAGTTTCAATGGTTTCCACATATTTCATCAAATTTTCATGATATTTCCATACATTTCCATATCCATATATACATTCATTTCGTCTTCTGTTCACAGCTGCAGTTCGCATTCGGTGACCGTTGCCCCATTGCCAGTCCATAGCCTTCGTGTTGGTCCTCGCCCTGAGTGGAGCTCTAAAGCTGCCATCTCTGGATGAAACCGTCGAACTGGACCGCACGGTGGAAAGAGCACCGGTCGTCTTGCTGGCGAAATTTGACAGATGTTGACATGTTGATATTCACATATATATATATATATCATAATAATATAGTAATATATCTATATCTATATATATATATCTTAGATATGGTGCCACCAGTTTAAACGTTTTGAATCATTTTTTGGATCATGTATGATTCAATGTATGATCATATTACTGTAGATCCTGTTTGGGTGACGAATCTACAGCCAGGCCGAAATGGTCTCTGCACCACCGCCGACTCCCAAGCCTTTTGCTGAAGCGGTCGCTCCTCCCCCGCCAGTCGCTGCTGACCCGGCTCCGGCTGACGATGACGACGCAAAGTTTGTGACTCCTTGAAGAGTGATCTTTGCTTTTACTCGCTTTTACAGTCCTACACATATCCAAAAGAATCCAAAAGTATCCAAACATGTAGCTGCCAACTAGCTTTTTTCTTAATCTGAGTCAATCCTTATGCTACGTTTGCCTGGATTTGACATGTGGACATGCCACCACAGCAATTCTTTGAGCTCACCCCAACAACACCCGAGTTTCATTTGCGCCTTCGGGCAAAAAGATGCGGATATTTCTGAAAGACCTGCACTTGCTTTTGCTGTGACGGATTTGTATCCCTTTCGATCCTAAGAGTGGACTGCAAATCTGTTTAGAATGTTCCTGCCTGGTATTGTTGTGTGGCTGAGCTTTTCTGCAATTAATCTCTATGAAAAGAACTGACAGTCAAAGAGATCAGGAGGAGAGATTCTGGACGGCTGGATAGGATGTACAAAGACTTACAAAGGGTGGTCAAACAGCTGTGCAACTGATCATTAATCGGGCTTGCATAGACTACAAAGGAATTGTATAGCAAATTTGCCACAGTACTGTCCAAAGGCAAACAGCAAGGTGAATGCCTGCCTTTCACATCCTTTCACAATGCAAATTAATGCAAATCATATACAAATGTTTTTGCTTGCTTTTGCAAGGTGGTTTGAAAACTCAATGACTAGACAAGACCAAAGCACTACACATATCAATCGTGGTCCAGCCACTTGGATTTGTAGCTTTGTGGGCCGACCTTCGCATGGAGGCGAAGCTGTGTACCTGGTATTTGCCAAATTTTGCAACATGACTGTGTCATACTGTGTCATACTGTGTCACAGTTATGTAATTTCAATATTTTTCAATTAATTTCACCTCCTGGTCTTTAATTGAAGAGCATCGCCGTTTTCATTGCCAGGTAGGCGGCCGAGGTGCTTTGGCACATTTTCGGAGGCGCCCTGGTGCAGCCATCAGCTCGGCGTTTCTGCCCCTTTGCCTTTGCTCAGGCCGTTAACATTTGAGGGGCACAGCCCGGACTTTGATGTGGAGGCGTCGTGTTTTCAATGGCTGAAGCACAATCCCTTAGTAACAGGCAGGAAGACCCCCTTGTGCGGCGGACTTATATTGTCTTATGGTGACCTTCCGACTTACAGCCGCGATCATCAAGATACTGGTATGCCTGATAAGCGTTTTTTTCATTGCAATATTGATACCATGCAAGACCATAGGGGATGTCCAAATTCAGAACCAAACAGATCAAAACATTCAAAACGTGTTGGATAACGTGACATGCTGTTGCTATTTGCGGATTTGCAGCTCTCTCTTGTCCGACAGGCAGGCAACGTAGACAGAGACCGTGCGCGTGATGGCTTGGAACTCCAGACTTGTCACCATTGACATGGGCACTTGAGCTGAGAGCTGTCGCATTTGGTTTACAGCAACAGGTTACAACAGCCACTCCTCTGTTCGAGCTTCTTCACCACATGGCCGAGCAAGTCCAACAAGTCCAGGTGCCTGAACAATGTGGAAGTGGAAAGCATGTTCAACAGTTTGTGGTTTAAACATAGAACATATATGACAATATAGAAGGCCAATCGCCAAAGCAGCTGCCGCCCTGCTCTTAAGTCATTTCTCAACCGTACTTGTCCACACATGCCTGATCAACATGATATACTTAGAGCAACTTGACACTTTCTGAAAAAGGTGAAACAAGAGAACCAAGGTGAACTAGACTGCATCACAGTGAATGCTGCATACATACCCACATGGCAAGACAGTCATGTCCCTGATTTAAAATCCTTGCTCACCAAGGATGCCAATACCTCGCCAAGCATCAAATGCAAGGCCATCAGCTGGAAGACAAAGGCCAGCGTGACCAGATGTCGCAGCAGTATGCAGCAGTTACTCAAAGAATCGCATATGCAAGGCTGGCCCAACCTGCTGGGGAGGCCAGGACGGCTGAACTAAAAAAAACCGCTGACGCTATATTTCATGGATTTTCATGGGCATCTTTATTTTCAGAGATTGAACATATTTGGAAATGACATGCAAGGCACGCTGCGACGCGGACAAAATTTTCTTGAGATCTTGGAGTGTCTCAAAGTTCAAGTACTGCTAAAAACAGTTGATGAAATCATAGAAAGGACTCCTGATTGAAATTATGGAAGACTCAAGAATAGTCCGCAAGAGATCTCTGAGTGGCAGAGAATGGCAGATAGCATAAAATGAGAGCATAATAGACATTTATATAATAATTTAATAGACATTTCAGAAACATTAGTTTGGCATTAGTTTGGCATAGTTTGGCAATGTTTGGCATGCACCAGGTTCATCCAGGTTCTCTGGATGCCTGGCAGTAAAGATGGCAGTGCAATTACAGGCTGTCGTAGCCGCTGCATTGTCGGGAGCTGGGAGAAGGCTACCTGGTTTGGGGGTCCGGATCTTAGCTGATGCTGCACTTCCTGCTGGACATATTCGAAGTGATGCAGAATATGGAGAGAATATGCAGAGAATATGCAGAGTAGTGTCCACATGTGCACAATTTCATCCCTTGAAGTCCAACATTTTTGATTCTCCCAGGACTCAGATTCCTTCCTTTCAATACTATTCAATACTAAGTTGCCAATGTTGCCAAGGCGCCTTCACGTCGAGCTCCCGCAGTGAAGCGGGAAGTGGACGAGGCAGCTTCGGCTGATGACAAGTGACTGGTCCAGCTGTTGACGGTTGCTGCGACTGCACCGGGAAGGTCGAGTTTTTTGAATCACCGACTGCTACAATTTACAAAAAATCAGTTATTGCCATCGCACAGATCAAGAACGGCCAGGATATGAGCAATGCAACAAGATGCAACAAGTATCAATATGACAAGACTGCAGAGTCTTACTGCGCAGGTCAGAAGAGTCCTGGATGACACGCTGCAAAAAGATGGCGTTTGCTTCCAAGCTCCGGAACCACCAGTACCATTCAAGACAAGGCACACATTGAGAAGCACCTTGAGATGCCTGTGATGAATCTCCAAGGAATGCTATGCTGTTTGCATGGCGGGTGGCCTTGATTTGGCCGCACGCTGAGATTGGGATTCGAACGGATCTTGATCTGGTAGAGAGTGGTTCAACTCTGAATTAGTCAAACACTTGAGGCACGTCTCGCCAAAGCGACTTTGGCGCTCAAGGAGGTAAGATGCTGTTTTCAGGGTTAGCACTGGTTTGGCATTGAAGTGCTTGAGAGGGTTCTCATTAATTATGCATGATTATGTAAGCAAAAAAAAGAAACACTGACCACGAACTAGCATGGTTCAGGTGGCTAGCAAAGCAATGGGCGCTACACAAGGTGCTCCCTCAACTTCACTTGATTCATCTTAATTGCTCATTTGTCACAGAAGACGCGAAATCAACACACATACATGCACATACCATGAAAACATGGAAGCCGCATTGCAAGCACCAAGTCTCAGAGGATTCTGTAGAAGTGCTGAGCAGGTAGCCAAGTGTCGCTGCCAAGCCAACCTAGCGAGCAAAATGTGATCAGTCTGGCCGAAGTTGTGAATCCAGAGGCGGTGAAGGGATCCTGGATGCTCATTTGATCTCGTCTACTACTAGTGCCCAGTACGGACTCGCTTCTTTTTTGCATTCTCCTGCCAGGGCGATTTGGGCGATCTTGCTGGACTTGGAGGCAAACTTGATGACTATTGGCGTTGCACTGTTTGCTAGACTCCTAGAGGACTCCAGGTCAGACAGTCGATGAATGCTCAAACATGCTCAACATTGCTAACCACCTGTTCTGCTTAAAAGACAACATAAGACAACGATTCTCAATGTCAAAACAATGTCAATGCGGTTTACAGATGTCTACACCACTCGATACCACTCGTCAAGTCTAAGTGTGTCCAAGACTGACCTTCGCTAGGTGCAGGCCTTGTCAGGCATTTCGGCACCGGTGAGAACATCGTCCTACATTTGCAGTTTTTCGGGAAGAAGGACTGAAGAAGGAGGGATGGGCGCACAAAATCACTCAAATAGTTTGTCTGTGATTCCAAGCACGCTGTCGGACCTATGTTTTCTTCTTGTGTTTGAAGCATGTAGCATGCAGGACGCATTTGCATTTGGATTTGGCTGCTTTGCAACTGGCTTGCAAACAGACGACAGTGAAAGATCACAGTCCGCGCTTTTCAGATCCTTGGCTCGTTGCCCGAACCAAGGTTTGTTGGAGCTTTGAACAGCCTGAAATAGATGCGCTTCGTGAGAAAATGACCCCGCAACCCTGCTGCATATGGTTAGATTGGTCGTCTGAAACTGCTCATGTTGTTGCAAAGCTCCATCCACCCGCACACAGTACCCCAACAAAGATAATAATATTGTGAATCAGGTTGGCCTTGCTTAAGCATGCTCTTTTTTAAGGACCTTATCGCTCAAATCACCCGTAGAAAATGCATGGGGTGTTTACACGTAAATTTCCCGTTCGGGTATGCGTAGGTGTGCTTCAACTCAATGCCTCAATGCCTCCGGAAGTCGCTACTTACAACATTTCAAGACTTTGAACATGTTTGAACTTTGTGTGCAGGTTCCTTGTCCGGCCACAGCAAAGTTCCTTGGCACTTGCAGGCAAAAGCATTCGTAAGGCAATTCATAAGGCGCTTGACTCACCAAACTTGTTTCAAGATAGGACAGCCTGCACATTCTTGTGCCCTCAGCCGAAGGGACTCTCAGTGAAAAACGCAAGACGTGCCAAAACCTGCCAAGACCTGCCAAGGTGGTGGAGTGGAGGAGGAAACAATGACTTTCGTCCTGAAGAGGAAGAGTCCTGGTGAACCTTGGACCATAATTTGCTCGTGGGGGACTCCTAGACTCCATTAGTCTCCATTAGACTCCTAGATTCTGGAGAAGTGCATAGGATTCTAAGTTGATTTCGTTATCAGTCTACGTACCTTCAACATCTTTCAACAATGTTTGCACGTCATTGCCTAAATTTCAATCTTTGCACCCGCAGATTTCCCTCTTACCCAGCCGACTTTCGGCTCAGGAAGGACCTGATGACATGGGAGAGGACGATGATAGAGATGGCCACGGCGAAGACGATGATGACAAGGAGGCACAGTTGATCGTTCGCCAGCAAAAGCAATGCCCAAAATCCACGCAACATACATGATCATGATGCATATTCTACATCGATGACATACTATGTAACTATGTAACAAATACATACAAAATCATACAAATACATAATTTATATATACATGCTGTATAATATATTATGTATATATGTACACATACATGTACATATACCATCATATACCTACATAAAAAAATACATTTGCACGCTGATCTTTCACAATCATACCTTCCAGTTTGGATCAGCCTAAGGCAAGCACAAGCAGTTCCCTCCAAGCTTCACAAGTCTGGAACAAGCCAATACTTTGCCTGGCACATGCTGTTTCAATGACAGGTGAAGTGCATAGTTCAAGACAAGTGTCAACCTGAGATGTGGTGGATGCGCAGCCTTGTGGAGCATAGAATCTCTGATCTTTCTGTGGACAGATCAGCACGAAGTGAGTGCGTTTGGAAAATGACAGCAGAACCCAGGATCATTCTGGCTACAAACAGTCCTTTGGAGAAGCTAGCACACTCCTACGTACCTTGCCTTGGAAATTTCTTCAATTCTGCCTGAAATGTCTTTGCAACTTTGATTCTTGAACCTATGCGCAAACATTTTGCAGCACTTGGCATTCAAGATCTGTTGCTGTGAAAGGCTTTGGCCCAGTCAGTGCGATTGGGAGGCTTTGAGCTTGTGGTTGAGCGCTCTATTGCTGACACCAGGAGCTTCAGAGTTTGAACTACAACCGGCCTTCAATTTCTGAGCCTTAGACCTTCCACAGACAGATTCGACATGCTCCACATGGCGGAGTGCATGCATCTGTCATACACACCACTTGACTTGGTTTGATATCACATGTTTTGTTATGTTTTGTTGACACATTTGAAATGGATTGCTTATTCCGAACTTATTCCTTGCCTTCTATCGCAACATCAATGCTGCAGGAGTATTCCAGAGACACTAGCTGAGACTGGAGAGGTGAAGCTTGAGGCTCTGTCAAGAAGGAAGGATACTGAAGATGAGTGAAGTATACTGAAGGTTGCATGTATAAAAAGGAGCTCGTAGCACCATGTAGCACAACAAAGATGAAGAACGAATTCAGAATGGCGGATATGACAGTGCACATCTTTCAGCTGGATACATCTGAATGAATGATCATGAATGTGGACTAAGCAAGATAAAGGGCAAACAGAAGACAAGAAGACAAAGAAGCTGCAGCTGCAGGCGCGTGAGCTCTCCAGGCAAATGGGCGAGCTTCTGATGTTGAGGCCTGGGGTGCATTCATTCTGACTCACTGAATCCGCTGTGGGCGTCATTCGCGCTGCTATTCGCTGCCTTACAGATCTGTTCAGCGTTGTCAGGTGCGATGTGAATTTGCACACAGATATTCTTGACACCCCGGACATCTTCTGGGATGAGGCGGCCAAGCCTGGATTTGGGTTGTCTGAAATTTAGGGGAAAACCATGGAAAATCCAACATGTGACGATTGAGAGTAATTTTCGTCATGAAATGGCTATGATTGGGCTACATGGTTGGAGTATGTTATGTTGGCAGTTGACAGAGGGACACGACCCTGATGGTAAAATGCTCTTACAGACCTCTCCTGGATTTTCAGGAAAGGTTTGAAAAGATCTATGTGGCTTGCCGAACCTATTTGGATATCGTGACTTGGATTTCGAGTTGGATTTGAGACTCCATGGACGAACCGAACCACCTCAGCATGGTGTACCATGCCGTCTCACTCTAGTCAGTCATATGTCATTATGCCAGGGTGTTTCTGTTGGCAAACCTAGGACAAGCGTGTAGTTCCTCGGATGCATCTTTCAAGGAAAGTCGAATCAACTCAACTTATCGTCATTGCATGTTTGGAGTTCAATGTGCCATGTCGATAAAATTTACGATTTCCTGCTTGCAGCTGGCACTGCCGCATTCTCGAAGATTGAGTGGAATATGGCATATGGTTTCCACATGTCCATACGTTTCCACATCCGACGTGTCCAAGGATATCCTCAACCAGCGTTTGGTTGTTCTCAAGGCCGACTCTTCTTGTGATGAGCTGACTGCCTTAGTAGCATCAGAACACATTTATTCAAGTGGGCACCAGCCTCAGTAGGCATTCGCAAGTCTGCTCCCAAATCAATGGCTAATTAGTGCCACAACTCTGCCGGAAATCTGCACTAGGACCTCTATGACCTGTTGCAGAACAGCTTGAATGTCGGGCTGGCATCGCTTTCTAAAGACGCCAGCAATCACTAGCAGTCAGTAGCTGCCCAACTATGGCCAGCTTCTCCCGTTGCTTTCATTCAATTTTGCTGCAACAGCCAGGTGAAGCATGGAACCAAACTGGAATGGATCGTCATCATTTTGATCCTGGTGGAGGCAGGGATCCAGTGGGAGAGAGGTGACGAGGGTGTCGCCGCCTCGAAATGCATTGCATTTTCAGGTCGTCCTCGAAATCATCCAGCTGTACTTCACACCTGCTGGTGGGTGAGCGATGTGCCCAAAGACATCAGATTGGCACTTGCTCAACACCACAAAATGAACATTCGAGGCAGAAGATTTGGTGCGCATTGCAGTATTCATGCTAATTCTGGATTTATTTTTGATCAAGCCGATTAATTCTTGAACCTCGATCCTTCAGATCTTCTGCAGTTCGTGCCTAGGGTTGGAGCTTCGGCAAAACTTTCCGTTTTCCCTTTGGCACGACTCAGCGGTCTGAAGCCGTCCAAACTTTGAGAAAAACCGAAGCAATCCGTCGATTGACGCAGATTATTTTTGTGCAAGATGTCGCTGCCTTGTCGTGTCAGTGTGTCAACTGCTCAATCGAAGAATCAAACTGAACAGAAGCTGCTAGTGTTCAAACAGCAATTTTGCATTCGCACACGCATGCGCTGATCATAGTCATGCAAATTGCGGTTCGCAATAGAAAGCAAATTGCAATCACCAAAAGCCAGCACTCATGTGTTTCAGACAGCTGGGAATCACGATACTCCTGTGAAATCAAATGAGAGGTTGACAAAAACAATCAAGTAACCAAGTATGTAGGGTGGCACCCCCGGCTGGCACGGACATGCACGTGGGGGATATAACATTTACATGGCAATTTGGTCAGATTGGGTTGTTAGCAACGTTTGGCAACCATGGTTCGCGGTCAAAAACGAAAGCACGGAGATGATGAAGCAGAAAACGATGAACTCAGTGAACTCACTTCAGCGATGAAGGAGTTGCCCAGGACGGCACTGCTACACTTTCGGCGCGATCTCTCCATACAGCCGTACTCACAAGCGTTGCACACCTTGGAGGTAACATGTCCAAAGATTGCTGAAGTCTTTCATTGCGTTCAAGCTGAGCAAGTGGCAAAATCCCTGGCAATTGCTCTGGGAGACTTGTGGTGTTGGAGTTTCGATTCCGATGAAATTGATGCTGCCCAGCAAGCTTTGCAGACCATGCTGGAAGATGGCCGGAAAAAGCTCCTGGATGCCCTGAGAGCAGGTGAATCTTTCTGTGCTGTCGTGAAAAAATACACAAGCAAAAAAGATGGCCAACCTCTGATGAAACTCGGAAAGACTCGAGTCATGTGGCTGTTGGGTTCAGGGCCTGAAGAGGGTAACGATGTGTCCCAAAAGAAACGACCGAAGAGGCGAAGCCAAGGCAAAGGGCATAAGCGGCATAAGGACCAAGAAAGCAAAGTGACCTCAGTGACCTCTGAGGCTTCCAGCTCCGAGGAAGGAAACAAGGCTGTTGCCAAGAAGAAAAAAACCGAAACGGCCGAAACCTTGAAATTCCTGGAGTCGATCAAAGAACTTTGTGCCAACAAGAGGAAGCAAGGCCGTTCAACTTGAGCAACACCATGGCCATTGTTGTGTCCAAGTTCCTCTTGAAGATCTTAAAGTGCAATTCAAGCAATCGTCACCTGCTGGATCTGTAATCTTGAACACCGTAGCAAGACCTGATCAAGAACATTTACCAAGGACACTTTGAGACATTTTGCATGCTGGCCGATTCCGGCTTTCAGATGTCAAAGTCGCATCGCGTCAAAGTTCGTGTCATGACCTGGCCAGACAGAACTTCTGGAACCGGTTTGCTTCGGTTTGCTTCAACACGCAGATGGAAGATGACAGAAAGTGGGTTAGCAAAATTTAGCAAAAGCGGGACAGGATGGTGGTTTGACGTCAGAAACACGAGAGGTACTTCAGGATACTTCAGGACCAGGATTTGTCAAAATGTTCTGTATATTCTGCATTAATTTCTGATCTTTCTACACTTTCCTTTGACATCTCCTGCCTCTAAGCAGCAAAGTTCACTGCCGAGACAAGCAGTGCGGCTGTTTGGCTCCTTAGCTGGCAACATGCAGCAGCAGTCTGCGAATTCCTCGTTACGACTCTGCTGTGCCTCTTGCCGTCCTGTCGACATCCCGAATGCACAGCAATAAGTGAACATTTACGAGACGTAGAGACTCGTAGAGACTTACTTGACTTTGGACTCAGTATGACTCAGTTGTTTTGTAAGCCTATCATAGCATAGCCTATCCAATGCCTATCCTCATTGCACCTCATTCCGATGTTTTAAACGCAACTGATCTCAGCATGAGCCAATGCCTTTGACGCGGCGCTTGACACAAGTCCGCGAATCACTTCCAGACGACGGCGAGGCCAAAGTCTGTCTTCATCCTGTGGCAGACTCAGTCGCATCAACTCGTTGAAGGATACTAAAGTCTAAAGACGCAGCTGATCTGTGCAGGTGAAGGCAGTGAAGTGGCTTCAGCAGGCAGAAGCGATCTTGATCTGTGCTGGTGATATCTTCACCTCTGAAGCTGATGCAGGCAGGCATAGATTTGTATCGCCGTTGGCCTCTTTATTTGGCCATTGTGTTTTCTGGCATTTGGGACCAGAAACTATTTGCAAATTTCCAGCAACTAATCATTTGCAAATTTCCGAGAACTATATGCAAATTTCTCAGGAACTATTTGCACATTTCCAGGAACTATTTGCAAATTTCCAGGAACTAGTTGCAAGAAAATGTAATTATATATATATATATATGATCACTTATTGACGGTGGTAGGCTAGGAATAGGTGGGTCAATCGCCAGTTCTGGCACCAGATGCTGTTCCATCTTTTTCGATCATGTTCCTTTATTTTATTTCATGAGATCCGTTCAATTGAGCTTTGAAGNGTGGGTCAATCGCCAGTTCTGGCACCAGATGCTGTTCCATCTTTTTCGATCATGTTCCTTTATTTTATTTCATGAGATCCGTTCAATTGAGCTTTGAAGTGATTCCCTCGATCGAGGGTTGGGAAAACATTGATCAGGATTTGCCCTTTTGGGCGCTTTTGGGTCTTGTGATTATGGATCAGATCTTGGGGCCATTTTGGCTCAAGATCTGATCCCCATTTTTGATCTTTGTTGTNGGGCGCTTTTGGGTCTTGTGATTATGGATCAGATCTTGGGGCCATTTTGGCTCAAGATCTGATCCCCATTTTTGATCTTTGTTGTGGGCCTGGGTGGTCACTCGCTGCTCGATCAGCCATGTCCGGACATCGTGGAGGTTGGAACCAGGATCGACGTGGCGGAGGCCAGTGGAGCTCGGCCCCTGGATCCAGGGCGTCCGGCAATGTGGCCCACAACCCATATGAGGTCAAGATGCCAAAGTTTTTANCCCTGGATCCAGGGCGTCCGGCAATGTGGCCCACAACCCATATGAGGTCAAGATGCCAAAGTTTTTAGAAGCGATCGCTGCAGATGAGAAAGATCCCGGGAGCACATCCATCATCATGGTCGACAATCGAGACGACCGCATGGTATCGCCTTTTCAGGCATGGCTTGTCAGTGAGATCATGGCCAACTCTGCAAGTTCAATCAATGTCTTGACTGAACGTGATCAGGTCATGCCGCCTAGTTCAGGCTATCATGTGGCTCTTTTCGCCAACTACACGGGGCGCTCTCCCATGCAGCTTTTCAGCCATTCACCTGGCCGATGCTCAGAGACACCTCAGCCAGCTACACCGATGTGAAGGTGTACAACGGCAATGAGATCCTTTTTCACTGGATCCTGGAGGCTACCGCTCGGACACGGATCTTTCCGTCCAGCAGCAGTTCGTGGACGAGTATTTCGTTCGAGGGGTCAACAAGGGAAAGCCCAGGCTCTCAGTCGTCATCGCCGTGTTCATGGTGGAGAGTGTGGGGGTCAGACATATGCCATCGGACCGAAGGGATCAGTGGTCGCTGGTGATTCAGCGCGTTCACGCTTCGAGCTCCGAGTGTGCCAAAGGTCGTCAGAG
>BGPT01000630.1:94357-105763 GCA_003297045.1 Symbiodinium sp. clade C Y103 | reverse complement strand
GGATACATCCATCCTTACTTACCCACGTCCTGCAAGGATGGAAAATAGACAGCAGCTGTGTGCAGTGCATGTGATCACATGCGCGTCTTGGAACTTGATATATATATATATATATATATATATATTTGAGGGAAAATGATCCTGAGTAAGAAAAGGCTAGCCAAAGGAAAACAGCAACAGTTATTAAGTGCAGACTCCAGCTAATTTCAACCCTACCTTTGCACCCATCACTCTGCGCATTCCAGTACGTCCCAGGTATGGGTAGATGGTAGTGAGTCTTTGTGAGTTCTGAGAGACCCCTTGATCCGATTTGCCGCTGTGTGGAAACAACACCTCAGGCCCAACTGACCCATGGCTGATTTCCGGTACACCCATGTTCGCGTTTCAGGTTCCTTAATCACATTGAAACAAACTAGATCAGATCACGCATGAGAGCCTGAATCGTCATGATTATTAACAGCATCACCTTTATGATATGATATATCAATCTGTCAGCCATACTGTGACCCTTTTGAACCACATATCATCAAATATCATAGATCAATGAATGGGATCAGTACTTGTCAGCCGGCTGTGAGATGCAAAATCTTCTGAAACCATCTGAGATCATTGCCGGCCCAATTCAACTATAATCCACAACCTCACTATGATTGATCCAAACCCTGCTTCATGGAAACCAATCAATCAAACCAAAAGCCCAAGTCCGCATACAAAAGACCGTCGCATCAAAGTTTGCAGGAGCAATAGCCAAAACGCGCCCAGCCAAACCAACGCGTTGGACAAACCTTGCCCCAACCTTGCCCCACCACCACTACTACCCCCCCACCAGTGCCATAAAGGCAAGCAAAGCACCGCAAAATAGACGGCGCACCGCGTCCCAGGGGAATGTGCTGTAATTAGCTTTACAGTATGTTGACTGCAACTTAGTGTGTGTAATTAATTCCTACTTTCATGTCATGAGTCATGTCATCTCATGTCCGTCATTCTATGTTGGGGTTTCTTCGGCTGGCTGTACGCAAAAGATTCCAGATATTACGACGCCCTATCATATCCTACCCGTATCTCAAAAATACCTAGGCAACAGCATCCTTAAAGGGCCGTGCAGATGGTGAATTTGTCTGAAGGCTGGCACAGGAACCTGGTATCGTGAACCTTGTCCTGCAGCCACCCTCATATTAGAAATTGCGTCACGTGTTGCACCCTTGAGACATTAGCAGTTATACTTACTTTTTTAAACATCCCTCTTCAAATTCAATTTCGTGGCGCGGAGTTAAAGTCAGGAAAAGACAAGAATCACATGAGGTTCCGCGGTTGAGATATCAAAGGTTCACGCATCGCAAGCAATGAGCCAACAACTTCCCAAACGTGTTGTGACGTAGTGCAAAGTTTCGGGTGAGTCCAACACGTGACGAATAGCATCAGAGTCAGCGTGAATGACAATGTATTGGAAAAAGGAAAATGAGAACCAGACATCAGAATAGCGAACCTCCACTGTTTCCCTCACAAAACTCAAACAGGCAGAAGTGACAAACTGACAAACTTCACCAAAACTGCCATGATCTAAATGCGGCGGGCTGTACAGTTCCTCAAAGCCAAGGCGGGGCATATGTGCTGGTAGTGCGAAAGGGCCTTGGCTACTGCGCAGCAAAATCACCTGGATGCCTTTGTCTGTTGGACGATTTTTTTCCAAGGCTTTTCCTGACAAGGACACACTGTAGCCCATGAGATTCTAGATGCCACAACAATCACCCTTCAAGGCAGCCCTGAAATTAAAAGTCTTTAGGCTGTAACCGAAAGCTCCCGGTATCTGGTACCTCGTCGGACCACCGCCCCCTGAAATTGTCGGTGATGGGTTTTCGGGACTTTGGGCTTTCGGGTTGCCTGGAACGGCGTCGCAGCCGTTTCGGGGATTGTTTTGATTTTTCTATTCGCTAAGATTGGTAAACTGCCGGGAACTATTTGTAAAGTCCCAGGAACTATCTGTAAATCACCCCAGCGGACCCCAACCCAAGACGGATATCCCGAAACATTTCATCTTCTCAACACGGACACACTTGGTCAAGTACTGCCGGGCCGGGCCAAGTTCGGGCCGACCGACCGGCTAGAAAATTAAACGTTCGGACACCGAACAGCCAAAATTGACAGAGGGCAGTTGGGCATTGACGATCATCTACCTTATGATTTAAGTTACGGTCACTTACAGGTTCATCAAACATTGCAAATGAGCTGTCGGTACTATCATGTCCTGGATCTCGCTTTTTTTGGCTCAGCAGGGTTCGTATGGACATCATCGCGATTCTCGTTTTACGATATCTGACCTTGGATCCTTTAAGAAGAGTTGAGGGGACAACAGAGATCAAGCAAAAAAAAGTGAACAATAGATCGAAACCGTTCCAAACCTTGTAATCTATTTATATTTCTTTGTATTTCATGGAGCGTATGAAAAGATCAAAACCGCTCCAAACCGTTCTGATCGATTTTTACTTCTTTGTATTTCAGGGGGTTTACAGATAGATCGAAACCGTTTCAAACCGTTCTGATCTATTTGTGCTTCTTTGTATTTCACGGGGTTTATAAATAGATCGAAACCGTTCCAAACCGTTCTGATCTATCATTGCGCCACGTTTGAAAAATAGATCGAAACCGTTCCAAACCGTTCTGATCTATCGTTGCGCCACGTTTTAAAAATAGATCGAAACCGTTCCAAACCGTTCTGATCTATCCATACCCAAAAACCCAAATAGTTCCAAATCGTTTCAAATAGTTCCAAATAGTTCCTGCTTACAAGTAGATCCAAGCCGTTTCAAACCGGTCTGATCTATTTATAAACTTGGATGTATAAATAGATCGAAACCGTTCCAAACCGTTCTGATCTATTTTTAAACTTGGGTGTCTAAATAGATTAAAACCGTTCCGAACCGTCTTGATCTGTTTGTCAAAATTTGGATGTATAAATAGATCGAAACCGTTCCGAACCGTTCTGATCTATTTATAAACTTGGATGTGTAAATAGACCGAAACCGTTCGAAACCGTTCTGATCTATCCAAAAGATTGTCTACATACAGGATGTCTAGAAATTAATCGAAACCGTTCTAAACCGTTCCAAACCGTTCTGATCTATAGTTATCAAGTATGTCCATGTTCTATTATTGACATTGCCGAACTTGTAGTGCAGTTTGAACTCACTTCCATTCACTTTTTACATCTGTAAGCAAGTTCAACTGACATGTGGTTCACGCATTTTCTCCATGTTTGCCATGTGATGAAAGCTTCTTGTGTATACACTATTTGCCGTTAAAATA
This sequence comes from Symbiodinium sp. clade C Y103, assembly GCA_003297045.1. NCBI lineage: Eukaryota > Dinophyceae > Suessiales > Symbiodiniaceae > Cladocopium > Cladocopium sp. clade C. The sequence continues at coordinate 102,460 of BGPT01000630.1, read as the reverse complement.
CCTTCAAAAATTTAAAAATCATTGCGGCGCAAACGACCGTGTGAGAAAGAAGTGTTTCATAGACTGTGGCCAACCCTATCAACCTTTGCCCAGAGAAGCACCCTCAAAAGCTCACAAACTTTTCCTTTCGGGGGCAATGACTTTCTTTGCTAAAATGTCCAAAGGCAATCCGAGTTAGATGCCCCAAGCCCGGTACATGTTCTGGGTCTACATCTGCCAACAAGCTTTCGCAAAAGAAGACAGGAGGGAACGCGAGAAAAGGGTTGAGGAGCCGGTGTGGTCTCCAACCCTTCGGTACCCTATCTGGGTTTGAGAACTATCTATATTCGGTACCAAACCAGCCGAAGTTGGGATTGTTTATCGCCCATTTCTAATACAAAGAAAGATTCGGGCACGCAAAAACAAAATTCAATCCCACCATGCATCAGCAGGCCAGACGAATCACGTTCCATGGTTCCATCAAGTGGCAACCTTCCGCTACACAATTGCTGTTGTCGGGAATGGAACAACTTTTTCAGTTGCCTGTGGTTGCAAGTTTTTTATGCTAGAAACGTGGTTGACTGCCTTGGCCTCCCCACAGGTCCCAGCATTCTGTCAATAGATCCTGGGATTTTATAGCTAGTTCCCAGTATTCTGCAAACAGATCCTCGGTAGCCATGGCCCCCAACACAGAAAGAGGCCGAGGAATTGAAAAAGGCACATCAGAGATAACAGTTTTAAGATCGTAGGTCGAGCTTCAACAGATTGCATGACGTATGGCTATGGGCCATCAGTCAACACCCAAAATTATTTGGCAAATGGAAGTTCATCTTCCCAAAATGATGTGGTACACCATGTACTGATCCATAGCCCATAACCATGTAACATGACCTCTGCCCATGATTGTACGGTGTGCCTTCTCACCAATGAGGTCTATTCCGACCAAGTCCAATGACTGCAAGAGGATCTTGGGCCCCTGTTTGTGCCCTATGGCGCGAGCACCCTGGCGACTCTGGGTGGACATGAACAACAATCACCCCTGGCGATCACCCAAGCATGCAAAATAGCAGTGGTTGACTCCCCAACAAAAAGACATAAAAAGACAAGAAAGTGATGTTTAAGATCTATGTACTATGTACTGTATATAGGGAAACCTTCAAAACGTTTTGAACATTTTGGCATACATTCATGCATGGAAGATTTTGTGGCCTATTTGAGTCCGTCAGCATGGCGACTGCTCTCGTTTTTGTAGTGTGGCAACCAATTGAGGAGACATGACCCATTGCAATCCATTGCGCGTGTTGGAAAGCACTTTGCAGGAAACGTCCAACCAATTTCCAACTTATCACCTTCTCAGCAGATAACATTTGTCTCTTGAGACTCAACCCATGCACATTCGCGGAAGATGAACACGGTCGTATAGGTGCAGCGCCAGACAAGCGAGATAGCGCAGTAGACATTAGATCCTTTACCCTCACTATTGAGGGGAACACCCCAATATAATCAACCACGGTTTATGAATCCGGGGCTAACATTTGTGGCATCATATGTATCACAGTGTGCTGGAGGTGTCTTCACTAAGGCATCTGCAACTGGACAGTGCGAGGTTGTTTGAGAGCAACTAGGCATGATTGGAAGCTGCTGGATAGTCCGAAGGTCCGGATGAAAGACCATAAGGAACAATAGGAAGTAGCTGCTTTCAACTTTATGAACATATCAAAGAAATATCATGACTGATGAATGATGAACGATCATGCTCATGATTTTTGACACGTGATACATGATATATGATATACGATACATGATATATGTTTTATGATACATGATACATGATATATGATGATGTCACATTATATGGGGATTGTTTCAGTCCCTTGGTTCTTCTTGTTTTTGTGTTCAATGTCAATATGATGGGTCTGGATTTAGACCTTGGTCGCCGAATCCGAGGCGATGCTGCTTTGGCCTGGGCTTACTGGGGCTTTTGGTGCAAATGTTACCTGGAGGAAGCACCCAATGCCGCCAAGAAGCAGTCAGAATTTGTGGACCAGTTCTGATTGGGATCAACTAACATGAACGAACTCAAAAGCAAGGGGCGCGGGGTCTCACATATGATCCCATGCACAATTCTCTGTTCTACATCACAGTACTGTACTTCCAAGGACTTTTACCGATACCTGGGTAGCTGGGCTTGCTCACGATCTCAAGGCAGGATTACTACGAAAATTAAGAGCCTGTGGGGATCTGCAGTGCAGCAAGTACTGAATTCTCCTTGTACTTGTAACGTCTTGTAATATTGTAACTTCCTTTCTTGCCTATCATTTCAGAATATTTCAGATGTTTTTTCTTTGTTCTGTGTTTTTCCTTCATTGGCTGATAATGATTGTGGCTAGTTGCACCGAGCACAGGCGGTTTTTGCGTGACGGAAGGGATCTCCGGGCACTGGGCACGCACAATTGGTGAGGAGAGCGTTTGGGAGACCCGCGGCTCGGTCTCTCACTTGTTCCTTGGCTCCGAGATGATCAGATTCCAGGGTTGATATATACCTTTTTGATCCTTTTTGTGCAATGTTGTGCATAGGTGGACTGCTGGAATCTGGATTTGACATGGTTTGATGTTGATCTAAGAATCTGATTTGAATGTCCTTGATCTGCAACAACCCAAAGCGTAGTGTCGCTTGGTTTTTGCACATCAGGGACATTCAAGCAAGATTAAGTAAGATCAACACCAAATCCACTAGTCCACCTCTTTCGGCACAATGCATCTTTGACAGGTCCCGTACTCGCTCTCTAAGGCAGCGGGTTGACGGCTGCGACAAAGTGTGGCGAGTTGGTGAAACTCGGATGTCGTTGACTGCCCAGCGTATCGTGACAGGCATCACTTCGCAGGTGACAGACTCCCAGCTTGCAACAGCATTTGAAGACCAAACAAAAAGAGACATGCTAAACGATATCAAGCATACTCTAAACTGCAATTGCTCTTTTATAGAGTTGGAATAGCACAGCACGACTTGGCTTGGATCGTTTTGTCGTTAGCCTTGCAACCAAGGGTGTGCGAGATGGTCTCAGCATAGCCACGTCTGCCCTGACATCTCTCTTGGACAATTCCGACAATTCCAAGTCAAAGTCGTCAAAGTCAGTCACATCCGCGTCGCTCAAGACCAAGGAAGGCACACGCGACTCAAAGCTGAGCCCAACACCCAGCCCACCGAGCCCACCGAGCAGCAACCAGAACTCCCAAATCAAACAGACGGACAACGTGGAGCACAACGTGGAGCAAACGTCAGATGCAGCTGAGATGATGATTGATAGGATTGTGAGGGCCCGGATATCACAGACTATGCCAACGCTGGAGATCAAGCTACCATTGCCCTGGAGTTTGCAAGCGGGGCAGGCGCCATGCTGGTCATTGCCTCGACATCTTTTGCCGATGCCATGATTTGTCTCTACATGTTCATATTATGTTTTTTCATGTTTCTACATTGCCAGCATGACATGTCATATGTTTCATTGACATATCATTGACATATCATGACCTTTCAGGCGGTAGAAGTGAGGACCCTCGATCCTGTTGAGAACAGTAGTGCGCATCGTTGGTCTGCTTGGCATGCAGCAGCAGCTCGCCCTGTACCTTTGTTCCCTACGGATTGCCTTAAATCAGAGTGGGCAAAGGTTTGAGACCAGAAAAGACACACCTTGCACTTTTTCCGGCGTCAAATTACTTACTTACTTGATGTCTCTGATAGATCAGCAATTTGCCTCACATTTCCTCACTCTTTTGCTGAGGTTGTTGGAGACGATGGCTTCAGTGTGTCTTCCAATGGTCATCCTGAGAGAGCACATGCTGTTCGCAGACTCAAAGGTCAAGATCTTCTCCGGGCAGATGGCGATCTTCCAAGGTCAGATCATTTCTGATCCGTTTTGGGTTTGTAAATTCGAAGGACATTGTGCTGATTTGGAGAAAACTTCGGATCCATTTTGGCATATTTTGGCTTTGTTGTCCACACAACAAGACTTCGTTCATGATGACATGGAAACTGACACTGTTTCAGGGATCCAGAAGATTCCTCATCGCTGGCTCGTCCCAATGTATCCATGTGCAGCTCTTAGTTTGTCTCTTCGCGAACTTTTTGGAAGGCGCAGGCAAACATTATCCGTAAATTCTGGACTTGTATGCCTTTCTTGTCAAGGTACGGCGATACCAAATTTTCTCGTTGCAGATGTGATAGGCCTGGCTGATTTTTTGTTCGCAAAACGAGATATGTAAGGTTGGTGGCATAGGTCATCGCACAACTCATTCCTGATGTGCAGCCACGGCAAAAGATCCTGCAACGGCTGTGTCTTTTGTCATCCGTCATGAGATCCTATGAATCTGTGAGGCAAGAGAAAACTTTCTACGAATGGCTGCATGCCTTGCCGCCAGACTGCCGCCTCGTCGTGCTAGAGGTGCCCCGGTTTCGCAGCTTCACATGATTGCTCGAAGCAACGAAACGTGGCTGACTGTAAACGTAAGCAGTTGCCCTCCTACTGTATGCTGCAATTGTATTTACTGCAGATATTACTTCGGAATGCTGTGGGTTTCATGACTTGACTGACCCCGAGGGGTATACCCTTGAAACATGTTGATATTGTTGATTATGTACAATACTTGTAAATAAATCTAATATATTACAACATTTTATAACATAGTATTAATATAACGAATTATAACATATTTCATCACAACATATCATAACATGCCAAAACATATTGTAACATTGTTTCAACATGTTTCAACATCATACAACGTGTCGCAGCATATTACCCATTCGCACCAACCAACGTGAACTGTTGGGACTTTGCTCTTCTTCAGGTTGGGCTTGGCACGGCTTCTCAAGAAGTTCTGCAAGCCCAAAGGGCCGCCCATGCGTTTCCAAATTCCAAGATGATTCGCCACCCGGAGCAAAGCGTCAAATGCCGACAATGTACAATCAGACTGGGAACTGATGCGTCGGGCTGGTTGAAAATCAGTTGAGTTGCCTACGATGGTACAATATGATGGTATGATATGGTATGTGTTTGATCAAGGACATGGTGCAGAGTGTAGGCGACATTTTACGGAGACATAGACATATGCAAACAGTTAAACGGTATTGACCCTATCATTGATGTAAGTCGATGTCGGCATTTTGCTCGTAAGGGTGACACTCTCATTCTACGCACAATGTTCACAGGGAGTAGGGTGCTGAAGAGCCTGTTGTGATTCTTCTTGATCGAAACCTCTGAGGTATTGGCAGCACTCGTTTGAAGAAGCCGCAGAGTGCCCGTTGCTGTGGCATTTTTGGTAACACATCTCAAGGAATGCAGCGCTTGATGGAGGTGCTAGGAGACGTATCAGAATCAGTGCCAGAAGGTCAAACACAGGCTGAAGAGAATGAGGATTCGATGGAGCAGCCAGCAGGAAATTCAGATAGCATGGTGACTCCAAGCGCCAAAGAAGGCTCTGACCACAGGAACAATGATCCCCTAAAAAGCAGTCAGGCTGAATTAGCTGAAGCAGATGGATTGATGCATTGGGATGAGATTGAAGCAGTTGAAAACATTGGGGAGCCAGACAATGGCGATGTCTTGGCGCAGTTGGCAGTCATGGCTTCCGGCATGTTCTCAGCTGAGCCTGAGGAAACTGAGTAAACTGACGACTAAGAAGGGTTGAAATCGCTACGCCATGCCGCCATGCGCTTGGGCCACTCTTTGGAGACGTGATCGGTGCAGTTTTACTGGATTGGATTGAATTGGGCACTCGGTAGGTGTCTTGCACAAGTGGTACAACTACGAGACTTGATTGCAAAGACTGGGCCTCATCGAATCTCATCGACTTCATTTGCGATGTTTGTGAGCATGATGGATGGTGATTCTACCTTGACCATCTTGACCCAATCTGCTTGGATGTGCACATATGGGAGGAACTATCGTCAGAATCATTCAGGTTGTGAAGCCCATTTTCATCCATGCAAACACAGATAGGTGCGAGACGGTGCGAGCATGCTGCTAGGCTGCTACGCAACTGCTGGAGCCATTTGGCTCTTTTCTGAGATGGCTGACATCGTCCCATTGTCCCGTCATGCAACGCAACGACAAACCAGCCGGAAGAATTGCACATTGTTGATTTCGCTGACCATGGCTGATGTTTGTTGCAGAACAATCCCAAAGGATCCCAAAGGTGTTTTCAAGTTCTTTGCCGCAAACATGGTTTGAAGATGTTTGAAGCAGACACTCTGGTGAAGTCTGTCACGACGACAGTTGCCACGACGGCTGCACCAGCTATGTGACACATGACCAACGTTCCATAGAAGACGTCGCTTGCAACGAAAGTCCCAGACTACTTGTGCGCCTTTTGATGCTGTTTGCATGTTTGGTTCAGTGCGTTCCATAATGATGCAGGAGGTGATGTTTTGTGGTTCCAGTGAATGGTTCGACCATTTGTTCGTCGGCACTGAACTCAGACAGGGGACAAAATACTCTGACAGAAACTCCAAATATCGGTCCAGTCGTACTTGGAGATAAAGAGATACTTGGAGTCAGATAGTTCCACTTGGTGAAGGCTTTGCTGGAAGGTCGCCAGGATACCTTGAGCATCCTTGAGCGATTTAGTGGAACCTTGGTGGGGTCTTGTGCACGCCTTTGACTTGTGCATCTGGTTCGGCCTAGTCGACACGGCTTGGGCGTTGGCTTCTCAGGGTGTGGGCTGCAGATTGCAGGATCATCACTGAATCATCACTTTCACAGAATGATGCATGCCACAAGAAACTGCTCTGGTCTCCGCAGATCCTGAAATCGCTTCATCGCGGCGGATCGGCTGTGGCTTCGGTTGCCATTTGCCATGGTCACCAGTGTCGCCGAGAAAGACAAGCGATGGCAGGGAGAGCCACGGGTTGTTGTGCGTCTATGGGTTTCGGTTACTGAGAACAATGTGATAGAAGAGGGCGTCAGGAAGAAACTCTTGGAGCGCAGAATGCTCCACCCTATCAGTTGGAATGAAACCAGTGAGATGTGTGGCTCACATTTGTCAGCCATTGGATAGCAATGGAGTGCACAAGTGTCAGCTGAGACAAACTGCGATGACATCAATTTTGAGTCAGCGATGCCATGCGATGGCTATGACATCGCAGGGAAGGAAGCGCTGCCCCCAGGCTCCTGGCGTGTGTTTGAAGGATGAGGAGTTGTACCATGAGACCTGCTTTTCAAAAAAAAACATTGAAAAGAATTGCTGGAATTTGGAATTTCATTGGCTGCGACCACACCTGAGATGCTCCGAAATCATGCTAATGATGTTGTCTAAAATGCATGGCAAGTATTGCATCGAACCCAAGTGACGTAGCATCGCGACCGAGGCATGTCTGGGACAGTGGAGGTCAGAAGAAACACCACTCCACTCGGTAAGATGGATGCATTGATTTCGTTGTTGGATCATTTGAGCATTTGAAGGCAAAAAACATTCAGCAAATGACAAAAGGTTCAAGCAAGGGGACTTGTGGGTGCGTGTGGACAACACCAGCACAAGACTACCTACTTGGCTCACCATAGAGGCATCGATCCCACATGATCATGGCACTTGCCCTTTAAAATTTAAAAGAAGATGGGCCTCACCTCATAGGCATATTAGATGTCAAAGACAACAAGATGCAACGCGTCTTTGAAGCATCGAGGGACGAGGGACCTTTTTAACATGGCGTAGAATTGGAGGGAGATGTAGGGTAACCCTGTTATGGTATCTCGATGATTCCAGGCAAGATCTAAAGGGTCATGTTTTAATTTGTGTCCCTTGACTTGTGTGTAATGTGCAATGTGTTTTCAAGATTTCAGGTTCAAAGCAAGGAAAAGAAACATGTATCACCCATCACTATCCCGGTTCCAATTTCCACTACAGAATGCAGGGACCTAGGGCCCCTACAAACCCTCAAAAACAGCTGTTTTTGTAGGAAATCTTGGTCTTGGAGCCCTTCACTTTGTAGCAAGAGGGATGTTGAAGAGTTGTAAAATCAGCTTGGGTTCTAGCACTGCATTTTGTAGTGAACATGTTGTCAGCTTGGATCATGACGAGTCGGAACCTGCTAAGTTCACTTATTTTTTACAACTCCATTTTGTAGTG
>BGPT01000630.1:73863-93755 GCA_003297045.1 Symbiodinium sp. clade C Y103 | reverse complement strand
AGGGCCTATCTTGGATTGAGGCATTTTGTAGTGATTCTGGGGGGGGGTGGTTGCAGCAACCTGTAGTACCAGGGGGGTAGGCATCGACATTTGTACCTAAAAAATGGGTTCACAACAACACCCCCCTAATGCACAGGGTGATCCATCACTCACTTTTCAACCCACAGATGTTGAAGATGAGCGCCCGTACTGACTACCCATCAATTCTTCGGGTGTTTGTTAAGAGAATAGGATAGAATAGGGATCTTTCTCAGTGTGTTGGAAGGTGGGTTTTGTTCACTTTTGCAAGTAGCAGTTTCAATTGAAACCACGCTTGGATAGGGTCGTTGACAACAGGGACACCATTGTGAATTGAGGATATGTTCGCGGTCGAGTTTCATGCCTTGCAAAGGCTTTATTGAACACATGTTGTGATGGTCTTCGGAAGTAGACACTTGAGCGCCAGAAACTGCAGGTTCAACTGGTGACTGGACATTTTGAGTACAAGGGAGCCAAGTGGTTTGAAAGCACTTGTTTTACTATTTCAGCTTTAATGAACGTGAATTCAATATCTTCGTATTCTGGTCCGCTGCGTGTGGCCCCCCGTGTTGTATTGTCATCGCAACAACCCTGTCCTGCTATCCAACTCTGACTTGACTCTTCGTTGACAAGAAAACGTACTCTGTTGACATCAAATTTGGATCTGATTATGTCGTATAGAATCATGTCATGTCGACCTTATGGCAAACGTCGCAATAGTGGTTCCTGGGCAGGCGTTCAAATTGGAAACGCCCTAGAATGGTTCTTTGTCACGATTTCGGCTCATAGCACTTGCAGAAATCTCAATACGATTCAATACGATGTTGGCAAGCGCAGTGATCAAGGGAAGAGACAGAAGGCTCACAGCAGTGGAGGACATCGGAAACAAATTTGGTGGGGGCATCTTTCTGCAAGCAAGACGCAGGTGAAAAGCAGTAAGCGTGCAAGAAACTTCAGGGCCAGCCTCTTCAGCAGCTCTTTTGCGACCCCGTATCGTCATAATTATACGGTTTTTAGACACTTCAAACTCTTATGCTTTGAAGACCGATTTTCTGAAGGCTCAAGTTCAAATGCCTGAGCACAGCAGTGGTGGAAGCAAACTTGTATCAACAGCTTGCCAGATTCAAACTTCGCAACTTATTGTTTGGGCGTATGATGACTCGCCATGGCCAGCTTCAACACAGTGCTAAGCCGCACACAGGAACCCAAGAACATGCTTTGAAAGTACATCAGAAAGCTAAGCAGCAGCTAGTCCACTGTGAGTTTGGCTTCTCAGGACGAAGCGACCCAGAATCTGCTGGGTGGAACAGCCTGGGTCCCAGAAATTGCCAGGACAGAAGTCACAGATGATTGCAGATTGCACCCTTTCAACTTGACATGTTGAGATTGATGCGCCACCGCTGCCGCCGCCGCCCCAACCACATTCTGCAGGCAGTGTCATCCAAGAGCACAGGGCATGATAATTGGGATACTTTATTGTGCAAACTTGACATGTTTGGTCAAACAGCTCTGGTTGGATCAACCTGCCGCCAACAGGTACGCTGCAGTGCGACGCCCAGAGCTTCTCCCATTGACAAATCAGAAACTTGGAGCCGCCGAGCTGAGGAATGGAGCTCTGATTCAGCCTCCTGGTCCTTTGGAAGTCCCATCCCCAGCGTGCTCCAGTGGTGGCCATGATTCCAATGCAAAGCCATGGCCTAGGCAACTGCGACTTTCAGCTCGACCCAGGCCATGGGGGCTGAAACTTGCAGTTGTCCTTTGATAGAAAACATATATATATATATATATAATCCCCCTGCCTGTTTCCTCTACAAAGTGTGGGCCTTAAGGCCCAAAAACAGCTTCATTTTATAGAGCCATTTTCCCCTACAAAATTGAAATCTGGTAGCCCAAAATGCGTGATAATAAGGGATGATATTTTGGTATATGATGGGGTTTGAATTTTAAATAAGTGTGTTTTTAACTTCCTCGCTGTTTCTCATGAAAAAACAACCTGATGAAAATGCATTTTGTAGTGGGGACAGCTGGCATTGTAAGAAATAATTTCAAGTTTGTAGAGGTTNCTTCCTCGCTGTTTCTCATGAAAAAACAACCTGATGAAAATGCATTTTGTAGTGGGGACAGCTGGCATTGTAAGAAATAATTTCAAGTTTGTAGAGGTTGCATGCTGCCATGTTGCGCAAAGGTTTGAACTTTATAAGCAGCCAATGTCTTTTNGGGACAGCTGGCATTGTAAGAAATAATTTCAAGTTTGTAGAGGTTGCATGCTGCCATGTTGCGCAAAGGTTTGAACTTTATAAGCAGCCAATGTCTTTTTTTGTTTTTTGCCCAAAATGTATGATGCCGAAGGAAAGACATGGCAAAACCACCTCAAAAAAGTGCACAAATATGTGGAAGGCATACATGTTTATCACTATTTATCCTGGATTGTCACAAAACCTTTCTAATCCTGGCAATGGATGGCCCAAATTGGCCCAATGATGACTTCATGGATAGCTATGTGGTATCGGTATCTGAGGGTTGTGGGGAGGATGGATGGGGGAAGTGAGAAACAAATTTCCCCTGCTCTAGTTTTGAATTTTGTAGGGCTCAAAAAAAGCCATGGTTTCCAACATGTTTGAACTCTGTAGTGGGGAAATGTGGGGAATACAGGTGATTTTGAACTTTATAGGCTGGCTGGCTGTGGCTGGCTGCTTTGGCCCTTCTCTGCCTTCCTTGTGAGGGATTGGGATCACACACGTTTATCACTGTTTGGGATTGACTTCAACAAGGCAATCTCTATAAAGTTCAACGATTCTCTATAAAGTTCAAATTTTATGGGCAAAATGATGTGATAATAAAAGGCCTTTTCGAAGACAAACCCTGCACTGAACTTTAAATTTTTGATTTTTGGCTTAATTCCTGATTGGGCAGGTTTTTGGAGTTTTGCCCAGTTTCAAGTTTATAGTGGCTGGACTCCATGAGGGTGGTACCCAACTTGAATTTTGTAGTGATGGTTTAGGGGCCATTTATGACTTTATAGCTATAAAGTTCGGGCCCCCACGTACTCCGGAATTCACACGGGGATTATATATATATATATATATGTACACAATCTAGGTACACATATATACATATATATATATATAAGGACAAGCGTTGGCCTCTTTATTTGGCCTTTCTGTGAGATTCCCAGAAGTATTCCTAAATTTCCCAGAGCTATTCCTAAATTTTCAAGAGCTATTTCTGAATTTCCAAATTTCCCAGAGCTATTTCTAAATTTCCCAGAGCTATTCGTAATTTCCCAGAGCTATTCTTAGAAATACCTCACACCCATGTGTAATTGACCCAGAACTATTCCTACATGTCCCAACTCCATTCCTAGCTTTCCAAGAACAATTCCATGAAAACACAACAATACTTCTCAACTTCAATCAAATCCACTGAATATCAGATAGTCCTTTCCCACCCCGCCCTACAAATTGAGATCGTTTTTCAAAACAGATTTGGGTTAGGATCCATTTGGTTGGTAGCGTGCACCAGTTGTTACAACAGTTGTTAAAATGAATCAAAGACACCCTGGCGCAACATTGCAAAGCAAAGCGTTGAAACATGTTTTTCGGGCTGTCGTACTTTCATGAGTTTGAACCAAGGCATCTAAGCCATAGGACGATCTTCAAAACGAAGGACATGTGGCATGAAACATGGCGCAGGAGTTTTCACCCTGCTCAACTGGGCCAACATTGAGATTCCTTTGGCCATTGCTTCTAATCCAACAAGTCTGGTTTTGGGGCAGCATTCATACTCCCAGCACTTGTAACCTGAACATAGTAAAACCACCAGGCATGAAGTGTAGTAAGCCCTGGATACTACTGATACATGTTTGGTGCTCCCTCTCCCTAAAGGATCCTAAAGGACCCTATGTTCATCTTTCTGAGATCTGCCGCATTCATTCTTTGAGGCGGGAACTCCATATCAGCTAAGGCCAGGGGCCAAGATCCAAGGGAAACAAATGCCCGCTGATAGCTGACATTGCCAGCGTGCTCAAGCTGAACTTTGGTAGAGAGAAGCAGCAAAAGGCAGCAAGAGATNGATAGCTGACATTGCCAGCGTGCTCAAGCTGAACTTTGGTAGAGAGAAGCAGCAAAAGGCAGCAAGAGATCATCCTTAAATGATTGTACCACCAAAACACAACAAAATGGAACACGCGTGCTGTACAAGTGCAAAAGTGCACTGGACACTGAAATCCAGGCCTTGGATTTCGTATGTTTTGTTTAAAAAACAACTCTGGGAACCAGTTCATTTTTTGGTTTCGTGAGATGGCTTTCAGAAGCGGGTCATCTTCAGCTGGGTCCTTGGACCTGGGGTCACGTGAGCTTGTCAGCGACTTGTTGGAGGTTGCAGCCACAGAGAAGATATTTGCATGCAAACATGTAATATGGATATTGGATATAGTTTTCTGCAAAATGACGTGGGTTGAAATGAGCCCAGCAGGGCCATAGCCATGATTCATCATGATTCAGTTTTCACGGATGGTGAGCGTGATTGTGCTTGATGGTCATGGGGCGAGTGAAAATGATCAGTGTGATCGTGATGATGACCGTGGACATTCTGACGGTGCTGACAATGCTCACGGTGATGGTTCATTACGGTGCAATTGTTGCGAGGACAGACCCTTGGATTCTTCATTGACATTGAGACAAGGTTAGTAACAAGCCAGGCGGTAGGCATTCTGTGAAGGTTGACTGTGCTTCAGCACTGGCTCCCTTTTCAACAAGCAGGTGTGAGCTTGTTAAGCGAACCTCAACCAAAAAAAAAGAAAGGATGGTTCCTTTTGCCAAGGCACCTTTAAAAAAAAGGGAAACAAAACAAAAAGACAACTTGAAATGTGTTGCGCATGTGTGGTTTCACGGCTGTTGTGCGTGCAACATGTTGTGCATGTACTTGCATNACAGACATCTTGCAGTGAAACCATTGGGAATCTTGATGTCATTGATGATTGGTGTGTTCCCTGCAATTGGTTCCAGGGACGGGTGGGTGTGGCGATTGTACCATCTGTTCTTCCATGCCGGCGCGCTTTCGTGCTGCCTCGGCTGCCTCCAAGGGCCAGCGCGCTGTTGCGCAGAGCGCCTCGCCGGGACCTGTGGCACCTGTCTGGACCTTTGCTGCAGTCGCCATTGTTTCATTTGTGGCAGGTGCACTAACAGTGTTTTTCTGGCTTTTGAAATTGGGGGAAGAGGAGGAACAGTTGCAGATCTAATTTTCTACTTGGTACCTGCTGTCATTTGACCTTGTATCAATATCTGCAGTCGGTGGAACAATCAGATTTTTGTGACAGTTTTGGAACTGCAATGGATGCTTATGAATCTCATTTGGCCTATGCAAGAAGGCGTGTTTGGGGCTCTACTTTTGTTCCGATTTGGGAAGCTCGACCACCTCTGACTATGCCGGGAACTTCATATGGATCTGTCAGGCCGTCAGGTGTTATCCTTGTGAGGGATGTTAGCCTTGAATGCAGTGAGGAGGCCTTTGAAGAGAGGGTTGAAACCTTGTCGACAGTCAGATCAAAACGGACAGTTTCTGCCAGATCCTGGGAGTCACAGCTCAATTCACAGAGGGCTGCTGCAATTAGGAAGTGGTCTTTGTTGCTCATTAATCACTTCAAACATTTTCAGCTTGGGAAACAGTGGAATAGGTTGACACCGCTTGGGCCTACAATTTGCGATGGGCTACGCTTGGTATTTGCAGGTAAGGCAACAGGAACTCTGCACAATCGAGTCAGTCCGCTGCTCAAGTATGTTCACTGGTGTGAGGTGAATCATCGGTTGCCTATTCCACTCACTGAGTCCGCTGTCTTTGATTACATGATGAGTGAACGGGAGTCTTCAGCCCCAACTTATTTGAGATCCTTTTTGGTAGCTGTACGATTTTGCCATCATCTACTTGACCTCGAGGGGTGCTCAGAGGTACTGGCAAGTAGACGGATTGAGGGATGTGCAAAAGAGAGCTATTTGAGAAAACGCAAGACATTGCAGAAGGATCCTTTGACAGTCGACATGGTCGAAAGGTTGGAGAAGATTACAGGTGCTGCTGGGTACCGTGCTAGAGACAAGGTTGCAGCTGGATGTTTCTTGCTGTGCATCTACTGTCGTGCACGTTTCTCAGACATGCAGAACCTTCAAAACCTGATTCTTGATGAAGTGGTTNACAAGGTTGCAGCTGGATGTTTCTTGCTGTGCATCTACTGTCGTGCACGTTTCTCAGACATGCAGAACCTTCAAAACCTGATTCTTGATGAAGTGGTTGGAAGCCATATGCCGTCGGGATACATTGAAGGTAGCATCAAACGCACCAAATCTGCATACACCACTGAGATGAAGACAAGGTTGTTACCAATGGTCGCACCTCGTTTGGGTGTCTCTGGAGTGGATTGGTTTTTGAATTGGCAGAGGGCGTGCATTGAAACGGGCAAGCCCAAGGGTGATGGTGTTCCGATGCTGCCATTCCCAACTCAATCTGGTTGGGCACGCATCCCGATTGGACCTGGTGAGGGAGCAGACTGGCTCCGACAACTTCTTCATGCAGCAGGTATTAGTGATGATGCCTTGAAGAACATTGGAACGCACAGTCTGAAAGCCACATGCCTATCGTGGTTGGCAACATCAGGCGGCATTTGGGCTACCACATGAGCAACTCTGAAAAGATGACACTTCTTTACTCCAGAGATGCTGCAGCGATGCCACTACGAGTACTGGATCAATGTTTGCTGGACATCAGAACTGGTACTTTCATGCCGGACAATACAAGATCCGGGTATTTTCCGAATGTTCCTGTTGGTGCAGATGCCCAACATGCTGTCGAAATCCAAGACGACGACGACAATTTGTCTTCTGATTCAGAGGACTCTCAAGATGATGAGGATTCTTTCCTTGAACACCCCAGTGCCGAAGCAGCAGTGGACCATGTTGTAGGTGCTTGGAATGAATTAGCTGGGCTTGACGAGATTGGAGTTTCAGATGATGCACCATTGTTCAGGAACAAGTATACCAGATTCATTCATGTTGTCGCAGACGAGTCTGGAGCTCGATTTAGATGTGGCCGTGAAGTCAATCAGAAATATGTCTTGTTGGAATCCAAGCCGAAATTCATGTCACCACAGTGCTCTCAGTGTTTCAGATCGTGATTTTGCTGTCATGAGGAAAATAATGCTTTATTTGCGGTCATGTTGACATGCAGTATGTTGATGCAGTGAACTGAGACATGTGCATGTTGCTGGATCATCCATGTTGTTGGAGCATGGTCATGGTGGAATGCCACCTTCATGAAGGCAACAGTGGTTGCCAGGTTGACAGTTGGTCAGCTGTTAAGGTCATGATGGACCCCAGCAACATGTTGGCTCAGAGTGCAACATACATTGAGGCATACAACATGTGACCTTTTTCAGACTGACAATTCACTAATCTTTTGTCCGTTGATGTTTGAAGCATGTAGTCACTGAGTTTGTCAAACTTGCAAATTTCAATTTTTCTTTCTGTCAACCACTGCGACCCTGACCGATGTCCCTAACTGATAGCGAGCCCAACTTCCGGGCCAGGGCAACTTCGCTTGGAGTCTCTGAGGCGGTCCTTACTTCTTTGTGCACCTCCGGGGTCAACACCTTAGCAAAATTCGCCTTTTGCTCAGCCTATGTCCCTGGAAATACTGATGAGTCTGCATTTGTCAATGCAATCCAAAATGCCATTGGACATCCGCCCACTGTAGGAGAGCTGGCAACACTTAGGAGACTTTTTCACGAGGCATACGGCCTTACAGCTGCAGAACTCAGATCAAGTGTTGAACGAGTTNCTGTAGGAGAGCTGGCAACACTTAGGAGACTTTTTCACGAGGCATACGGCCTTACAGCTGCAGAACTCAGATCAAGTGTTGAACGAGTTGAGGACCAGCTAATCAAAAAGCTAGCACAGCCTGAACGTGCAGACAGGTTGACCAAACAGCAGGCCAAGTTAAAGGGACTGCGTATTGAGGGCAAAATGGAACCTAGCGACCGCTTGTGTGACCTTGCTAATGCTATATATGAAGAGAACAGACTTCAACACATCGAAATATCCAGATGCACCTCCAAAGAGCAGGAGGTATTGTGCTCCACTCAGAAGGATGACAAGCATGTATCAGTTGACACCAGTGGCAACGTGAGGATCAAAGACAAGGAGTCAAAAATTGATGCAGATTTGAGCACAGACATGCTTACGCGTCTCGCTTTTGTCAGGCGTGGTTTGGCACTGGATCAGGCAAATGTGCTCGACTATTTGGAGCACGATAGGTGGGTTGAACGCCTTTTTGACTGCAAGGTATCGTCACAGCCTGAGGGATACGCCAAGATCAGCATGCAGCAGATCATCAATGCAGATCGAAAGCTTTTTGTCAAGCTTGCTGAGTTGACTAGGTCAGGCATACAGATGACTGCAACAGGACGTCCATTAGATNGAAAGCTTTTTGTCAAGCTTGCTGAGTTGACTAGGTCAGGCATACAGATGACTGCAACAGGACGTCCATTAGATCTTGTTTTCAAGAAAGCCATGGACCCTAGCCAGTCAACAGGATCGACCACTATCCGAATGCCTGCAGGGTTGGAACAAGGTCAAGCTGGGACCAAGGCTGGCAATCCAATTTGCTTTGATTGCAATCTGGGTGGGTGCAAGTTACAAGTTGTGCGTGGGCGATGCAAGAAGGGCCTTCATGTGTGTTGCATGAAGGACTGTTTCCAGCAGAATCATACGTACCAGACGTGCCCACGACGAAGGGCGACCACTGACAGAAGCGTACAAAGACAGTTTCACAGTCCAATGCCTCCGGGAGTGATCAGTCGACAAACGCCGCTGATATTTCACATTCTGATGATGTTGGACATGTTGTGCATGATTTTTCAGGTGTCCCTGCATCAACTGCCAAGGACCCTATAATTATTGAGCTTTGCGCGGGGACTGCTATGTTGAGCAGATGTTTCAAAGATGCTGGATTCGAGCACCTTGCAGTGGATCATGCTAAAAACAGATTTCGGCCACTTGTCAGTATTTGCNTGCTATGTTGAGCAGATGTTTCAAAGATGCTGGATTCGAGCACCTTGCAGTGGATCATGCTAAAAACAGATTTCGGCCACTTGTCAGTATTTGCAATGTAGATTTGACAAAAGAGCATGGCTGGGATTTTCTTAAGCATGTAGTCCGCAACTACCCAGTTGAGTTTGTGCACGCTGCGCCCCCATGTGGGACATGTAGTCGAGCTAGGGAAATTCCCAGGCCAAACGCACCAAGACCATTGCGCAGCGAAGAGTGTCCGTTAGGTCTAGCCAACCTCACCACCTCTGAACAGGCCAGGGTCGATTCTGCAAATGCCATATACTCAGGATTGTCTGATTTCTTGCAGTTGTGCACTGAGCTGAACATACCATGGTCAGTGGAGAACCCAGCTAGGAGCCTGCTTTGGCTCATTCCGTGCATGCAGCAATTGCAGGAAGCCACCAATGCTTGTTTCTACAATTATGATACTTGCGCATGGGGGTCCAAACGCATGTTGCAGCGCTCCTTTTTGTCCACCCTACCTGCAATGTGTGGCATTCAGGCGTTGTGCCCGGGTGACCATGAGCATCTCCCCATTGGCCGCACCAAACAGGCTGATGGGAGTTACAAGTGGGACACAGCTGATGAAGCCGCTTATACAATTGAACTGTGTCGCAAAGTGGTTGATATTGTACAAACAGCACTCAATTTGTGGCCTGACCGCCAGCAAGCCAATCTTGAGAATGTCACCATCAACCAAAAAGGCAAGATTGCCCTCCATAATCAGCTTAGGGGCCGCTCCATGCCCCCACTCTTGTCTGAATTTGTGGCACAAACCAGTGTACGGGCACCGCAGTTGCCCCCACTGGACTCCAAGGGCTGTTTGCTCCACCCTTTTCGTGGCGTCCCAGTACATGCCAAACTATTGGGCTTTGAAAAAGTTGGGGTGAATAACGAAAATAAGGACAATAGTGACCAGGGATTCCTTTGCAAATTTGGTATCTACAGAACTCCTGCTGCTTGGATAAGTGATGCTTGCAAGCTGGTTCATCCTTTCGATATGTATCATTCCTTGCCGGATAAGATGCTTGAAGTGATTTACTACATGCTCACTTTGTCACCCAGTGACCTTGCCAGCAGACGTGCTAGAACAGTTNAGTTCAACGTTGGCTTGAATGTGCAGTTCAACTTGAAGAGGCTGAGACGAGACACAAAGCCTCTCTTGAGGAGGGAGTTCGAACTATTTTGCAACCCAAAAGATTGCTCTTGCTCAGGAAAATTGCAAGTGACTTGAACTGGCCTGATATGGCCCTCTTTGACGAGATTGACCAAGGGTTTGACATCGTTGGTCTCCAAGAACCTTCTGGGGTCTTTGGCATGGAACCCAGACCGCAGCAGATCTCTGTGGAGGAGTTGTGGAACAGTGCCAAGTTCATTAGACCAGCCCTCCTGGGCAAGGTGAGATAGAGCAATCTTGATGACGACCAGCGTGAATTGTGGAGGCTGACCATGGAAGAGACAACTTCGAATGGATGGATGATAGGCCCCTTCACCACTGAAGAGATGCACCACCGGATGGCAGGTGAACCATGGATTCCCGTCAGGCGCTTTGGTGTCTGGCAGTCTTCAGGTGACAAGGTCAAGCTCAGACCAATTGATGACTACGCAGAGAGTAGGGTGAACACTGCCTTTGGGTATTCAGATAAACTTGATTTGAGGACTTTGGATCAGGTCATTTGGGCCAGTGCCGCAATTGTACGTTGCATCCGTGAGGGCCGGGTGGATTTCCGACTCAGTGATGGGAACCACCTGGCCCGTGCATCCGTTAAATCTCCAGGGCGACACTGGGACTCCCATGGTCTCCGTCTTGGATTCGTCTTCAGCCTATAAACAATTTGCCCTTAGCCCCAAGTGTAGGCGCATGTCCGTCATTAGCATCCGAGACCCTGAAGGTGGCCAGTGCATGTGCTTTGAGGGACGTGTCCTCCCATTTGGTGCTACTGCAAGTGTTGTCCACTTCAACCGCATAGCTAGACTTGTGCAGGCTATTGGATTTCGTTGTGGTATCTTGTGGGGGAACTACTTCGACGATTATCCAATGATCACAACCCAGATCCTTGCAAAGTCATCCATGACTGCATCCACCACTCTGCTGGACTTGCTTGGATTTGAATATGCCACCCATAAGTTGAAACCCTTTGCTGACAGAGCCAGTGTCCTAGGAGTTGACATAGACCTAGGTAAGGTTGCAGAAGGTCTGATCCTTGTGCGTAACAAGCCCAGCCGGGTTGAGGAAGTTACCAAGATCATAGATAGTGTTTTGCAGAACGGTAAGATTTCTCCCAAAGAAGCTAGCAGCTTGGCAGTAAGATTACAGTTTGCTGATTCCCAGGTCATGGGTTGCCTGGGTCGTCTAGCTATGTTCGATTTCCGCCAGTGCCTCAAGCAAGATGGAACTGAGCTTAGATTAGATGGACCTGCTGTCAAGTCTCTTGAAGTCATGAGAAGCCGCCTCTTGTCTGGTAGACCCCGTGAGCTCACATGTTCACCGGGAGGCCCTCCTGTTGTAATCAACACTGATGGTGCGAGTGAGGGTGACCTACATAGAATAGGAGGTGTCATGACTTTCAATGGGGTTCACAGTTTCTTTTCCTGCAGGGTACCTGATGAGTTGGTCAGTGAATGGCGGCAGACATACCAACACATCATTGGCCTGGTGGAGATGTACGCTGTCGTTGTGGCAGCATCTGTTTGGTCGGCCGAGTTGTCAGGAAAGAGGGTTCTGTTTTTTGTGGATAACCAACCTGCCTTGGATGCTTTAATAAAAGGTACTTCGGCCTCTCCAGAGTTTAGACGGCTACTAGAGTCTTGGGAGGTTCAGGCAGATGCCACTGGAGCCTTGGTCTGGTTTTCTCGAGTGCCATCGAGTAGTAACCCAGCTGACGGTCCGTCAAGAGGATCCTTGGAACTGATGCACGCCATTGGTGCTTCCAGAGTTGAGAACTTGAAGTGCCCCCTTAAAGGGGTGACTCTCCCAGACCTGACATGTGAGTAAAGTTGGGGGATTTGTGAAAGGGAATACAGACAATGTGAAATGCTACAGGCCTTTTGTGGCCCCTTGAGTCCGAGGAAACTTCAATGGTCAGTGGACCTTGGAAACGNGTGCTGTGCAACCTTCTCTTCTGGGTGCTTTGTGCATCCTTGTGTTTGGGGTTGTCTTGCCTTGGTGCTTTGTTCAACTCCTTTTGGTTGAGCGCGTGTTTAAAAGGTTGACTGTGCTTCAGCACTGGCTCCCTTTTCAACAAGCAGGTGTGAGCTTGTTAAGCGAACCTCAACNTGGTTGAGCGCGTGTTTAAAAGGTTGACTGTGCTTCAGCACTGGCTCCCTTTTCAACAAGCAGGTGTGAGCTTGTTAAGCGAACCTCAACCAAAAAAAAGAAAGGATTGTTCCTTTTGCCAAGGCACCTTTTAAAAAAAGGGAAACAAAACAAAAAGACAACTTGAAATGTGTTGCGCATGTGTGGTTTCACGGCTGTTGTGCGTGCAACATGTTGTGCATGTACTTGCATNAAAAAAAGGGAAACAAAACAAAAAGACAACTTGAAATGTGTTGCGCATGTGTGGTTTCACGGCTGTTGTGCGTGCAACATGTTGTGCATGTACTTGCATATATATGTATATGCATAATATAAAAGAGAGACATGTCATCTTGTCAACTCTTGTGACAGACATCTTGCAGTGAAACCATTGGGAATCTTGATGTCATTGATGATTGGTGTGTTCCCTGCAATTGGTTCCAGGGACGGGTGGGTGTGGCGATTGTNACAGACATCTTGCAGTGAAACCATTGGGAATCTTGATGTCATTGATGATTGGTGTGTTCCCTGCAATTGGTTCCAGGGACGGGTGGGTGTGGCGATTGTTCCATCTGTTCTTCCCCCCCCCATTGTTGGGCTTCACCCAACCCACCCTTGAATCATTGGATTCAAATGGAATCAGTTGGATTCCTGTGACACTTGGTCACCAGCCATCTGGGCAATTTGATTGAGCATTGGCTCTAGCTTGCTCCCGAACCCGTCCGTATCCAGGTCATATGATGGAGACCTCAACATCAATGCATCCGAGGGTGGTATTCGCCCAGCTCATTTTGCTGGCCATGATGGATTCTTCATTGACTTCTGACGCTTGTTACACGATGATCCGTGTCCTTCAAGCCATTTTACAGACGGTAGGGTCACCCACCTGTATGAGTACGACACTTGAGCTCTTCAGAGCTGGCTTTGCCGCCTACCGTATTTCCAGCCGCCGAGGCTTCACTATCCCCAATGCTATTGGAGATTTGCCACAGCCGGCACATCCTGCAGCCAATGTGCCCGCCAAGAGTTTTGAAGCACTTATCCATGATACCTGGCGTCAATGGATTCAAGAACACCTGGTTGGTATCTTAGCCTCACTGGAGGTCCTGATCAACAGAGCTGATCGGATTTGGCCTGCTGCTGTTCGATACTCAGTGCAATGCCTTGTTTACAGCAGCCTCCGTGACTCACGTATCCAGCTCCAAAACCTACAGCTTTGTTTACAGAACGACGAACCACCAGGTTGTCCACAGCTGATCCCGCCTTTTGAAGAAGGAAGTCCAGGTACTCCCCCTCTTTGGGGAGAGTAATGCAGAGTCATGCCTACCCGACCGTTGGATTTGTGAAAGGGAATACAGACAATGTGAAATGCTACAGGCCTTTTGTGGCCCCTTGAGTCCGAGGAAACTTCAATGGTCAGTGGACCTTGGAAACGAGTGAGAAAAAGACTTCAGTGGTGAGCCGTCGAGTGCACATTCAACATGTCAACAGTTTGATTGCTGATTTGAAGATTTCAGTTTTGTGCAATGTTTTTGATTTGGTGTTGTTTCGAATTCACGGCGACGTATGGCGATATCCGATTTGTATATTGGATGTTTGTTTTATATATATATATATACTTGTGTATATATATATATATATACATGTGATACATGTTGCGGCGTGCGGTCACGTGGTTGATGTTTTGCGTGGCCTTGGTTGATGGTGCAACCTACTTATGTTTGGGGCATCTGTGCCTTTCTCTGGTTGTGCTGTGCAACCTTCTCTTCTGGGTGCTTTGTGCATCCTTGTGTTTGGGGTTGTCTTGCCTTGGTGCTTTGTTCAACTCCTTTTGGTTGAGCGCGTGTTGTTTAAAATACACCATTGAGTTCTGCGACTTTGTCATGGCCTTGCTTCCATTCTTGCCACATATTGTCTTCATCAAAGCCGTACCCGTCTCTATATCATCCTTGTTGAGACATCCCTGGCACCTCCTGAAAGAACGGACTATATTTTTGACAGCGCCCAAAGAGCCATCACCGCCATTCAGGTGGATGCCAGACCTCTAGTTTCTCAACCCAGGGAGTGAGTGAAGAAGGCGTTGGAGAAAAAGGGCATGGCCCGAAGAAACAGATAATTGGAGCGAGCAGGGAGGTAGTAAATTTCAGTTGGGCCAAACTTTCGGGGAAGAGAGTTTGACAACTTGCATCGCACCAGCAACCCCCAAAGCGAAAAAGCCTTTCAAAAACTATTCTTGAAATTCCAGAGCTATTTCTAAAATTTCCAGAGCTATTTCTAAAATTTCCAGAACTAGTTGTCAATTTTGCACGACTCGGGGAAGGCCAAAGGGATTTGCGCGTGGGCAAAGCAGACGGCCCAGAAGGCTTCAATGTTTGGACCATTTTGCCTTGAGCAAGGGAGTGAGAAGGAGGTCCTCAAGTTGAACTATTGGTCTTTGAAGGTGTTTGGGCGTCGCCATTTTGTTGGGGTGAGATAGCCCTTCAGACACTTGCCTGGGACCTTCACCAATGTACTTCCTATGACTTAAGACCAGAAAATAGTGTTCTATTTGACTGCGCGTTAGCTTTTCCAATCTTCAACTTTGGAACTAGTGGGCAAACTTCATCGCCTTCTTCCTAGGCTGCTACATAGTTTCCAAAGCTAAGCTTTTGCAAGAAAGAAAGCTTGTAATTGAACATGGGTTCGGAAACGAAAAGAAGTTCATATTCGATATCTGCCTGTGGGGTGTCCAAAAAATCAAATCTCAGAAATAAACTCACACACCCTGTGTTGAAGAACCGCTCTGAACCGCTCTGAGCCATTCCTACAGCAGTTTTCAGGAATAGCTCTGAACCGCTCTGAACCGTTTAGAATTTAGAGCCATTCAAACTGGTTTGGAATTTAGGAACCGCTCTGAGCCGCTCTGGAACTATACTGTATCATTTTTTTGGCGTTTTTTTAAACGAATGTTTCTAAACCGCTCTGAGCTATTTAGAGCTGTTCATAACACTGTGTTTAGGAACCGCTCTGAA
Source organism: Symbiodinium sp. clade C Y103 (assembly GCA_003297045.1). Lineage (NCBI taxonomy): Eukaryota > Dinophyceae > Suessiales > Symbiodiniaceae > Cladocopium > Cladocopium sp. clade C. Next base: position 78,336 of record BGPT01000630.1, on the reverse strand, counting down.
CCGTTCAGAGCCATTCCTTAACACACTGAAAATGTTTATCTTGTTTTTTCTGATTCCTGACTTAAAATAAAAGCATATCAAAATGTTCATTCAGTTAGCATACCTTCAATCATTTTTGACAGTTGTTATGTCTAGCAAGTACACATGAGATAACACAATGCAAGTGCAGATTTGGGGGCTAATTTTTCCTCGGAAAAAGCATGTTAGATGAGATAAACTGTCGGACTGGCTTGCAACATGTGAATACATATGGTGTTTTTCATTTCCATGACCACATGAGAATTCAACTCCATTGAAACCAATGATTTGACATCTGTGCCGACAGCGGCGCTAACTTCCAATAATGCGTTCAGAATTCGAGACCTCAGAGCGCGGCCAAAAACAGCTTGAAGGGCGGGTTTGCTGGATGGTTTTTTGGGCCCCGAGGAGTTGATACAGATCAAGACGATGATTGACCAACACTTTCTCAAAGATCAACCTCAAAGAATCGCACTTTGTGTATTTTTGATGTTCTTTCTGTTTCCGCCATTGTAACGCTTTGTCCCGGGCTGGCGATTTCAAGGGGTCAGGGCTTCTGCAGGGTAAATTTGGCCCAGGAACATGAGTTTTTATTGTCCAGCGATGGCCCCTTCAGGCATTGATGCGTGGGTAGCTGGCGAATATGTTGATTGTTTTTCTATAGAATAGTTTTGCATTATGTGTCGAAAAACTGAATAGTTGAATGGATATTTCCGTGAGCTTTACGGATAACCCTGCCCATTTTCAGGATAACCTTGCATATCTTGTGGATAACTATGCATATTCTATGGATAGCTCTGCATATTTTATAGCTCTGCGTATTTTAAGGATAGCACTGCATCTTTTATGGATAGCCCTGCATATTTTATGGATAGGGCTGCGCATTTTATGGATAGCTCTGCACATTTTATGGATAGCTCTGCATATTTCATGGATAGCTCTGCACATTTCATGGATAGCCCTGCATATTTTATGGATAGCTTTGCATATTTCATGGATAGCTCTGAATATTTCATGGATAGCTCTGCATATTTTATGCATAGCTCTTCATATTTCATGGATAGCTCTAAATCCTCACAGACAGAGAGGCCAAGGCAGGTCCCACAATATATATATATATACATATATATATATATACAATGTAAGAAATTACATAATAATATTGCATACATGTAGTATGTACTCTTTTTGTATGTATATACATAAATATACAGTGTGCACATAGAACTTGTATATGTATTGTTTTAGGTCAAACTGTACATTTGCTGATCCAATACAAAGTGGGGCTGGACACCACATGATTGGGGCTGTTGAAATCTTCCGATCCCTCCAGAGTCCTGGGTAACTTCAGGATGCGACGTCACGGCTGTTGGGACTGAGCGAGCGGCGACTTGGACAGCAGTTGGCGACTAAACCAGGTACTAAGAATCAGATCAGAGCATGTCAACGTGTTTGATATATCTTTATATGTTTTAGTAATCTTTAATATGTTTGGGTTCTATGAGTTTCTAAAAGTTGTTGATTAGGATTTATATGGATGAGCTTGCAGTGCGCGAGCGCCATTCTCATCAAAGGGCCGCAAATTGACTTGTATGGATGTTAGCGGAAAGGTATTGGGATGTACTCTCCACCTTTTGCACCTGAATGGGACGCTGCTCGCACTGTCTGGGTACTTGCTGCACCAGAGAAAATTCACATATACTACATTTGTGATGATGCACGACCTTCCAAGGCCAGAAGAAACAAAGCGTTTCATTCTCAGATCAACATGTTTGTCAGCGCAGTTTGGGCAAAGTAAGTATAGCAGGAAATTGAACCATGTTAAACTTCCGCAAAGAGTCACAAAGCCGCCTGTGGCGAGCTAGACGATCTTTTTGCCAGACATCTGCTTTTTCTTTGTGCCTGAGTTGAAGAGTTAAACACTTCCTTCATGTAGCGCCGAATCACCCCAAAGAAAAAGGATCGGGCGACGCAAAACAGGCAGAGGTTGAACCGGTTGAAATCGGTTGAACCTTTTCTGATCTTTTCTGCAGATTTCTGCAGGTTCTCGCGGTGATGATGTCATGACCTTGGGCTGGATTACCATTGCTGTGTTGGAATCAGGACGACAATGTCTTCATGGCTGAGCAAATTGAGACTAGACAACCTCTCCAAGTGTTGTTTCGTTTCGGTTCGGTTTCGGTTTTTACTATTTGTTATGGGCCGCACGAGTTTATACCTTTCTCCCACTTGTCTCCCACTCCGTCCCACTCCTGCTTCCCACTCTGGGTTCTTTGGGCTGCGTGATTTTACAATTGCTTTCCACACTTGTCTCTGGGTGCTCTGGGTCACATGATTTTACAGTTGTCTCCCACTTTTCTCCCGCTTGTATCCCATACTTCTCTCCCACCCTGGCTGCATAATTTTACCCGTGTCAACCATTCTTGTCCCCCACTCTTGTGTCCCATTCTGGGTGGTTGGGCCGCATGATTTTACATTTGTCTCCCACAGTGGTCTCCCACACTTGTCTCCCACTCTGGGTGGTCTGGGCCGCATGAGTTTACACCTGCCTGTCTCCCACTCTGGGTGCTCTGGCCCGCATGGGTGTACATTTGTCTCCCACTTGTCTCCCACTATGCCGAAATTATACATTTTTGGTGCGAAAACAACATGTAATTTCGTGTTTCCAAATGGTCTTAGTTGAAGCGAACACGTCCGCATTTGCTTTAGCCACATGATAGGCGGGCAGTTTCAAGTTTCCAAATTGTTCCCAAATGGTTCTAAAGGGACGAGGGGGAACGGTTCGACTGTTCCAGGCCGTTCGGTTTGGGGAGCGGTTCGTGCGATTCATGTTGCCTGCGGTTCGTAGGCTGTTTGATATTAGATGGTTCGGTTCGACGGTTCCGGTTCGGTTCCTGAACCTTACTGCTCTCCCAATCTTGGTTCACGGTCATTTAGAATCCCCGCAGTGTGCCAGTGCCCAACTTGGTTTATTTTCGGGATCTTTCGGGTGAGGAACCCCAATCTGCCCAAATGGGTTTACTTTTGGGTGAGGAAATAACTATAGCCAGATGATCAGATTCCAAAACACCCTTCATTTGACTGTTGGACAGGCGCAACTGGAAAAGACGGAAGTACAAGCAACGTGTGGCCCCTAGTTCTGTTTGACACTGAGCGACTCGGAGCCACTGGCCGCCTGGAACCTGTGCAGGTGCTTCCGGCTGGTGCTGAATGGAGAGATTGAGTCAGCTGAAATGGGTCAGGCTCCCTGCGGAGCCATACGCGGAGCCATACGGAGCCTGCAGAAAGTTCCAAAACATTTTGCCCTGAAAAACGCCCCAAGGAAGTGGGGGCCATGGGCCATTGATGTGCATATTTTCTGCTGGGAACTTACTACAAGACTACGATTTGACTCTGTGTTTGGTCAGTCCTGTTTTCGTTTAAATCCAGAGTCGGAGCTTGTGCCCTCAGATGCAACATGGACCTGACTGGACACTCATTTCTGGCGTGCCGGATGGGTCTCAAGCTTAGAAGGATGTTGCATATGCATTTGGGTCATCAAAGATTGAACAAAATCCAGTCCGCACGTTTGGCTGCTTGTGGAAGACATGTTCTTGATGAATGATGGTTATGAGCTGTTTGAGAGTACTGAAGTGTCCAGGATCACACAACTTGCGTGCGCTTCAGTACCTGCATCATCATTTGCGCCTTGCTGAAATTTGACGAAACACAAAGCAGAGATCTTCACAGAGATTGCGTCATCTTGCATCCAAGCTACATCCAGCTAGTGATAGTGCTAAAGCGTTTTGGAAAGGCACTGAAATGACAGGCATATTACTATTGGACAAATCTGGACCATTAGAAGTTAGAAGGAACTTCTTCCAGCTGCAATATCAGCAGTTCAGGTCACATCATGGCGAGGTGGCTTAGCGGAAGTGGTGCTGCCCTTGAAGTCCACTTTCTGCTACGACCAAAAGGGATGGCCAAAGTCATCGCTGGTGTCATCGCTGTCAGGTGTGGAGCTTTCCTTTGGGGATGGTCTACAAATCTACATCGCAGCAGCCCAAAGGATCCAAATAGACGCAATGTTTTCGCTGCAACTTGGGATATCTTGGCATCGTGGTCTGAGTGATAGGCTCTCATGGATTAGCTCGGCTTGGTGGAGTTGACACAAATGTCCAATTTTCATCAATTTTCAAGGCCGTTTGGATGGCCTCGCATTGTGCTGACTGTGTACGGTGCCAGCTTCAGCGCAAAGCACATTTTCCCTTCCGAAACTCACTGCACTTTGATGTCATGTAAAAAGAAGAACTGTTTGTTCTTTGACGTTTTTATTATTAGTATTAGTATCATTATCACGAAAGCTAGCTTTTGCTAGCTGAAGTCCCTGTTGCTTTAGCAAGGTATTGGGGGGGCTGGAATCTCCAATCCCATGAAACTTCATGAGTTATACCCCCCCCCCCTCCCCCCCCCTCC
>BGPT01000630.1:53069-73778 GCA_003297045.1 Symbiodinium sp. clade C Y103 | reverse complement strand
TATCTAGCTATCTAGCTATCTATCTATTTATCCATCCATGCATCCATCCATCCTATCTATCCATCCTATCCATCCTATCCATCCATCCATCCATCCATCTGTCTGTCTATCTATCTATCTATCAATCTATCTATCTATCTATCTATCTATCTATCTATGTCTCTACCTACCTATCTATCTAGCTATCTATGTATCTATGTATCGGTGTATCTATGTCAAAAAANTGTCAAAAAATGCGCCACTGTACTTGCCCACTTTATTTTCAAGTCCAGCTCCCTGCCGAGCTAGCTTTCGTCCCTTACCCCTGGGCCTCAAGTATGTATTATTATTAACATTATTTTTATTGGTTATTGTTATTATTGTTATTATGATTATTGGTGATTATTACTATTATTATTGTTATATATTATATATATATTAATATTACCAAAATTATATAATATTATTATTATCATTGTTATTAATATTTATTGTTATTTGAACATTCTTCACTAAACCCCTGCTGTCAAGTGACCGTTGGACAATGGTGTTGGGCACTCAGCTTTAGGCACGGACCTGTGCAATCGCAGGGTGGCCAGCACCTCAATAAAGATGCGACAACTGTAATCATGCTGTAGTGATTTATAACATCTATAGGTATCTAAAGCATATTGCTGTGTATTGATATCCCTGTAGAGCGATCTGAAGTGGTATAGTTTATTGATAGGTTTACTTTGCAGATGTTGATAGTTCATGCATGTTTGCGATGTTTGTATTGTACCTGGTATGCTTCACTATGCTTCACCAAATTTGCTGCTTATATCGTTGGTTATGGTGACATAGGAGACTAGCGTCATGAGGTCAAGGGCTATGGCTCTGTCCATGTGCCATGCCAACCTGGAAAGCACACCCGGACGTCGACATCTCAACGTTGAGACACGGCGCGCAACACACAACAGTACTGCACAATACTCATGACAAAGAGTTTAGCCAGTGGAACTTAGCGGTGGTTGGGAACGGGTTAGGTGACTTAGGTGTATAGGATTGTGTATGCAAAGATGAAATGGGACCACCAATTAATATAGAGAAAGGCGCGCTTGCACTTTCGGAACTGCTAGGATTCGACTCTACTGCCCTTTGTCTTCCTCGCCATTGACGAGACTCTTGGGTCATGAACACAGTTGCAAACTGTTCCTTATACCTGTCAGAGGACGTTGGCAACACTGTTTGTGATATTTTGTGATGTGTTCACCGTGAAGTGAGGTGCCCTTTTTGGCAATCCCGCACAGCTGGTAGATCCTCGCATTCTCGCTGGGACTGACGGACGGGAGGCACGCCCAAGTCTCCCTCCTTACTGAACCTGCATGGAATCACATTGCCAGAAATCAGCAAGTCCTGCAGCCAGATCGCATGATAGTATGGATATACGATGAATGATTATGGATGTGGGTATTGTATACTTAGAGCTGCAAGTCAGCATGGAGCATTGCAGTGAAGTGAAGCGTCACAGTTTTCTGATTCTTTTCATTACCGGATTGCCAGTGATTGACGTTCGTTGTACACTCCAAACCTGCCGAATCCCACCAGTGGAAAGAATGCTTTTTGCATCTTTTTGCTCAATACTCAGAATCTGTATCAATTTACATGAATTTATATGAAATTATGATGTACTGTACTCCATGAGAGGCACACACGCTTTCTACGTCATTTAAGAACCTCTCTTTACTGTAACAAAACTTGAATTTGTGGTCAGGGACTTTTCTAGTGTCAAGATCTCAAGCATTGAGAAGCGATGGAACAATGCCAGGTAATTCGAGTACAATCCGGTGGAAAGGCAGGACGCACGGTGAGAACAATGGAATTGCAGCTCTTATTGCCTTGTCAGCGGCTGATCCTTTGCAGGTACGTGTGCATTTCGATGTGATGCTGAAAGACACCAGTTCTTTCAACTATGCATTCTGATAAGGTTTGAGCCTAAGCCTTGAGGATTTCATGCTGTTCCGCAGTGCTCCTAGACTTGTGCTGAATAGCACAGCAAAGAAGGCCGCCTTTATCCGCTTTTGCTTTGGTCTTACCAAAGAGAATATCTAGAAGATTGCTTGGAGAAACAAGGAAGAACAGCGTGACATCCAGAAAGAAAGCAGGTCTCAAAGCTAGCTTCAGCAATAAGGCAAAGCGCAACCAGCGCAACGAGTGCAAGCAAATTTGCTTGTGTACCATAGCAGTAGGGTCTCACGATAGCTTGATCGTGTGCCTACTGAAGACTTCAAAGACAGTATATTCGTATTCCTGCAGACCTCACATTGACTGTACACGAGAGAAGGCAACAATCTTTTGGTGTTTCTGTGACATGCACACTCTTCAAATCTGATTGTCAAAGGCCGCCTAAATGGCTTCAGGCTCAAATGCCATGAATTTCTTGTGAACACATTGAATCTGAAACGAAGCATCCAAAGGAGGTTTTTACTTCAGCAATAGGCAGCGAGGTCCCAACAGGCCTCTAGGTTGCAATTCAATCAAATCCAAAGGTGCACAGCAAATATGGTTCGAAATCATGCAACACTGCACCTGAAATCACCACAGAAAGCCGTGGCTGAAACTGATAAGCAAAAGCACTGCACTGTTTGAGCCTCCCCATGGCTGGCGGCAAGAAGAAGGCCGTTGTGACTCCCAAGAAAACAAAGAAGAAACGAGAACGAAAGCCAGAACCAGAAAGCCCAGTGGAGGAACAGAAGATTGTGACGGTCATTTTTGATGATCACGAGTATACAGGTTACCTGAGGACGGATAGCCTGTCAAAACGCTGTCTTGATGGTGCAGCGTCCAAGTACATTTGGCAGGATGGGTCTAGATATGAAGGGCCCTTCCTGCAGAGCGAAATCCAAGGTCAGGGAAAATACACCTGGCCGGATGGTTCAACATACGAAGGTGCCTTGCAGAACGGCAAGAGGCACGGTCATGGTATTTTTGTTGCAGCTGATGGCATCACAAAGTATGAGGGCCAATGGGTTGAAGGAAAGCGTCATGGTAGAGGGCGCTTGATCTTCGATGCAGAGGGGGAATCCTTCTATGACGGGGAATGGTGCAATGGATGTAAGCATGGGAAGGGCCGACAAGTTTGGCCCAGCAAGAACACCTATGAAGGAAACTGGGAAGAGGGCCGAATGCACGGTTTTGGCACCATGACCTGGTCTGAAAATGGCATTCTGGAGGTCTACACAGGCGAGTGGGCCAACAATTTGCCTCAGGGTCAGGGAAAGTACACCTGGCATGCTGAAGATGGCATGGCTGGGAAGGAAATGCCTGTACAACAGACAAACAACAGCTTCGAAGGGACGTGGTCAAAGGGTTTGAGATCTGGATACGGCACATTTCAATTTGCCAATGGTTCCAAGTATGAAGGTCAATGGACAGACAACTTGAAGCATGGTGATGGACGCTACACCTATGAGGATGGGCGTATTTATGCTGGAGAGTTTGTTCTAGACAACATGGCAAACAATGATGTTGCACATCAGCAAGAATCGACTTCATCTCAGGCACTGAATCTGGGTGGCGCTGACAATCCAGTGCGCAAATGTGTGGAGATTGCCGATTTGGTGGGTTTCTGCTTACCAAATGATAGACTAATCACGGATCCCACAGAAAGGACTGGATTTAGCGAGCCAAATGATGTCTTTCGGGAAATATACAACATCCTTTTGCGGCACCTGGGAGACTTGAAGAAGCTCTACTCGAGCATGCGCAAGATGATCCAGAGAACCACAGATGATCCATGGCTCGTCTACATGTTTCACATGTGGATTCTCGCAAGGGAAGCTGGAATCCTTGCACCGGACTGCTCGCTCGCTCGACTGAATCGCCGCATGGTTTGTGGCCCTCGACAACATGGGGAGGCATTTCCTGAAGACGTGCCGGACTTGCGCCCACTGACACCCAGGCAGGTCCATACCAGTGGGAAACATTAAATGAATGAAAGAGACGAACGTATGCCCCAGTCTTCAATTAATTTACTGTACGAAATGTGTCACAGGCCGCAGAATTCTATAGATACTGTAGACAGCGGGAAGAATCCAATGGAATGATGCCTCTCCAATCTTCGCGTGAAGTTTGATGTCCCCTTTGTCCTCCTGTGAATCCGATCTCCAACTGCAATCCCAAGACCGTTTGAAGGTTCTGGAAAGGTACTACAGTATATAGTAACTAGTATGTACTAGTACACAGTACTATGTTTCTGCATAGAGTACGGTTCCTTAGGGGAATTCCTGCAATCTTCAACTTTCATGGTACACAGAGGTACACTGTGTTTCATGGAAGAAGTTTCAAGGATTGGTATGGTTGCATCGCGCAACAAAGCAGAGTTTTCAGTATTTGATTGCCCGTAGTTTCGGATTTTAGTTACACCAGCAGGTCACTTCAGAACCGAGTACCAGGTGATCCAGAGCCAAAGGTGTAAGATGCTAAGTCGCGTCTCACTTGCGGTCTCGTATGTGTTCGTGCCATTTTGGTCATGGCAGATAATGTCTATCTATATATTTTGTCGTGCAGCTCGAGTTTTGCACACTAAGGACAAAACGATCATCAAAACCAGAAGAAGGTGCTGGTCAAGAGACTGCAACGTAATCCACTGCAACATAATCCGCCGCATAATAATGCCAAAAGCCGGTACCAGTAGCTTGTCACCATTTGCCATCTTGATTTTGCAGTAACAGCTTTTCAGCGAGCATGCCTGCTTTGCGGATGTGGTCTGTGTACTTGCAGCAGTTGTTGAACTATGTGGGACTGGTAATGAAATGTCACGAAATGTCATGAGCAAGAAGAAGTCATCCCAAACTGCAGCGCAATAGTTGCAGATTGTTCCGCCGCCGGAGGTGGAGCAGATCCAGCTGCTGCCGCAGAGCAGGCATGATTTGAGGGCAGCCATGTTCAAAGAGAGATGTGAAAATGGGGGTTTCAGGGCGTGTATGTTTGTATGTTGCTTGTTATGATTTTATGTTGATGTTTAATGTGTGTTCCTTGGTGTTGATGATTTTCTGGGGCACTGTTAAGGGTGGTTTAGGGTCATAGCTTTCACTCAATGTTTGGTTTGCATGAGGGGGAAAATTGTTTGGTAGTGATAGTGAGGATGACGAATGGGAAAGAAAACAGATAGAAAAAGAGGACGAAGAGGTTAGAGACTTTGTAAAGTGTCATCCTATGCCTTCACCAGATGATGAGGAAGGAGACAAGTTTTGGAAGAAAGTAATTGATAGGATGAAAGAGAAAGAAGGAGTAAGTGGTATGATATATAATATATTCGTTTGTAAGATTTGACATTATGAAGAAGATGTATGAAAACCTCACCGATAGAAAAGTCATCATTGATTGTGGTAAAGACCTCAACCGTGATGGAGAATTCAACGCTATGATTATTAACCTAACTCTTTTGTCAATAGCAATGGATGAAATGAATGATACAAATAAGCCGTGTTAAACACAAATAAGAGTGATTGAGCACTGGTGGGATGGAATAGGAAACTGGAAAGCATAAATGATTAATTAATAATATCTTAACCAAATATATTATGAAGTAATCCACCCTAAAACCGCTTAAAGACATAACCCCTTAAACTTGTAGAGATATAATGACTGACAAAAAACAGTGTTCCAAATGTAAAGTCTTTCAACCCTTAAACTATTATAAAGATGAATGTAAGCAATGTAATATATGTTTGGAAAGCAAAAGGAGATACAGGGAACAACACAAAGAGGCAGTAAAACAATATGCCAAAGAATACTATGAAAGAAAGAAGGAAGAACTGAACGAGAAACAAAATGTTACAACCGAATGCCCCTTGTGTAAATGTATGGTAAGAACATATACGATGAGCAGACACGAACAAAGTATCAAACATCAAATCAAACTGAAAGGACAAGGGCAACCAAAAGTGATGCGAAATGGAGATGATGAAACAGGAATTATGGGAATATGAAACCAACCCCCAACAATAAAACCATAACAACCTCAACAATTATCCCCCTCATTCGAACCAAACATTGACAGTGAAAGTTGCCCCCTCAAACCACTCCCAGAAACCCAAACAAAAATCATCAACAGCAAGGAACACACATTGAACATCAACATAAAATNCTCAAACCACTCCCAGAAACCCAAACAAAAATCATCAACAGCAAGGAACACACATTGAACATCAACATAAAATCATAACAAGCAACATACAAACATACATGCCCTGAAACCCCCGAATATCCATTTTTTTTCAATCATGTTCAAATGTCAAGTGAGGCAGAGAACTCCAAAGACAAGTAATGCAACGTAAGCACACTCATCTAAAGCATTCGAAAACAGTACTGCAATGTACAGTTGACTTGCTATGTAACTTTGCACTTTTTTGGCAGGTACTAGCATATATCAGCATTTTCATACTTTATTCTAATTCAGATGTCATAAAGCGTTATAAAGAGGCTATAAGAAAATGTTGCTTGTCTGGACACAGAATTGAGTCAGTCATGGCACAGATAGATCGCAAATGCAACAGGCGTCCAAGCACGTTACCTGTCAAGTGCTGTCTGAAGCATCAGGGATGTACAGAAAAAGACGTATGTTTAGACATGTTTAGACATCTTTAGACCAATATGATATGATCTATGTGGGTATGGATCCAAAGGTCCTTGCAAGGACTATTGATTGTGTTCGTATTTTTCTGTCCCTCACGAACGTTGTTTCTCGAGTTCGCGAAGAGTAACATGTTTGTCCGAAGAATATGTGCGAACGTTGGATATTCTGAACTCATGAATCATCATTCAATCGAAGGACGGGTCGAATGATGTCGAATGTAAAACTGGATTTTCAAGGGTATGGCCCAGTAATCCTTACAAATGCCGCACAAGCCCGATGGATTCTTTGATGCTACGGGATGCTACGGGTACCCGATCTGTCTATGACGATCTTGCGATAGCATTGCGATAGCTTGTAGTGCGAGTTGGGCTCGCCAGAAGTGATTTCAGGAAGCAGCTGATGATGAAGAAGAAGAAGACGATTATGGTGATGAGGAGGCATAGATTTGAAATCTTCTGCTTTACCCTCCGGTAATCAAACGTGGCAATTGGAATTCCCCTATAAATGGAGGTTTTCATAAATGGTTTTAATGGGAAAACCATATATAAATAGCAAAACATCCATTGCAATTTTTGATTACCAGAGGGTACTCATTTGGATTCATTTGATTCATTGAAGAGACAACCCTCTTTCAATAGCTTTCAATCAATGCTGACTTCAGGAAGATGAGGAGGATGCAGATGGTGAGGATGCAGAGGATGCAGCAGATGGAGATGAACAAGATGGCCAGAACAGCTCCCGAACCCGGGAGAGCAGAGCGAGTGGGAGGAGCCGGCAGAGCCGTACAAGCAGAGTGAGCAGGGCAAGCAGAAGGAGTGGAGGCCAAATCCGTCAATCTACGGAGTTGCGCGGGTCGGATTGTTTCACTGGCCAGGCAATCTGGGACGGACCAGCGAGTATCAGGCCCTTCCACAACTTGATTTGCACAGCTATGTTGATTCCATGTGAATGAGTTTGACTATTTTTGACTTGGTTTTTGGAAGGGAAGCCGGCGTCCAACATTTCAGTCATTCGGAACAAGGCGTGCCTGCTTGTTCGCATGAAGTGATTTGAATATCTTCGTAAAATCCTGTGACACACCACAGCCAGAACAGCCATTTGAACGATCGTTTTGCATATCTTCAGCAACATGAAATGTGAACATCAAGTCAATACATTGTCAGGTATTGTTGGTGGGCATTGTTCTTTTCTTGTAAGCAGGACATCTGAGCACCACAATGACAGAGTTGCAAGATGTCAAACATTGCATAATAATGTATAACAATTCTACTTTTCAGGCAGCTGTCTTCTATTGGGCCCATCGATTTCTTCTTTGAGCAGAACAAGCCGGGTGCTTTGTCCCGCCTCGGCCCACTTTTCCTTCTCATTCGTACTTGTTCCCCATCCTTTTGAGAGAGATTTCAATCGCAACAGCTGGGCCTCGTAAATCAACACAATTGACAAATAATGCATTTGTTTTCATAGTACACAATCGACCCTCCGAAGGTGTACACTGGACTAGCCAAGGTGATTCAACTTCAATCAATTTTCCAAGACAGTTCAGAGGAAACATGATTTGACTTTGGCCAATGTCTAGCCACGTGCCCCAATTGATTATCAAGATGCACATACATGAAAGGACTGCCACACAGGCAGAGATTTGGCCACAGGAAGTGACAGAATGAGCGGCCGATGCCTTCACATCGATGTAAACTATGTAAACTCATAACATTTTGGAGTAATTCTGGGTACTTGCAAATACATGCAAATACCTCTTGAGTTACTTGAGCAGGCGTGAGCTTTTTAACCACTGTCTCCGACTGTCCCCAGAGTCTGTTCGCCGACACTTTGAGGTTCTGGAGGCTTGCGGATTTTGAAGCAGCACTCCGACTTGTGGACGTGGGCATCTCAGAACTCTGGGCTTTCGCCATGTGGAGATTGGGACGCTGACTCTGAGGTGCATGCACCTGGCGCGGCGTTGATGTGTGGTTCTCAAAGAGCTGCCGTCAAAACTCTTCGTACACATTGCTACAACATTGAGCTAATACGGATTGCTAATGACTCAGCTTCATATGCTTCATATTGTACGTTTGCCACTGGCTCTCGAATCCTTCAAGTTCGTAATTAGCAGTGTAAAGGCACAGGCAGAGCAGTTGCAGTGCATTTTGTCTCCAGGTTTCGGCATTTCTTGGAAGCACTAGTGCGGATGACGCCAGCGGCCTTTCCAGAAAAGCAGGCAGTGCCTCAAAGTGGCTCACAAGATGCAGCTTTCAGTCGTGTCAAGTCGTGTCGTGTCAGTCTCAAGTTGCTGCTAGATGCTGCTGGCAGTTGTGCAGGGGTTGGAGTCCATGCTCAAGGCGCTGCTTCAAGAGAGGGTGTTGACCAAGGTTGGAGGGCTGCTGAGATCTGCTGAGCGTCCTTGTCGGACTTTTTCGAATTGAAAGAGGCGGTGCTGTTCCGAGATTGTTTCTTTGTGCAAGCACAGGCAGATGGCCGATTAAATCCAGAGTGCTGCCGCCACTTGCTGCAAGCCAGTGGTGATACATTCCTCTTCCAATTCGTTGGAGTATGTTGGGGTCAGAAATGCATGAGCAATTGTGAAGGTCTGTGAACAAACTTGCCTATCTATGCCTATCTGACATATGGTGAAAAGATGTCCAACCCCAACGCGTGTGCGAACCAAGGACCATTTGATTTCCTTGCGGATGCCAACGTCTTGGAGGCCCACTTCCCTTCCAGTGTGAACTAGAAACCACCCCGCGCACTTCAGAACAACTTGTTCTATTGAATGGGATGGGCATGCTTGACTCCGACTTTGATTTAAAGAGTTTACAAAGTTTACACTTTACATCACTTTAGACAGTGTAATCAGTGCACATCTGCCAATCGCAAGAGGTGTTTGGGACCTTCCACAGCAAGCTCTGGGAACTTTTCAAAGACAACGCGGCAGGACAGCAATCCGGCACTGTATTGTGATCCCTGAACCGATTTGCACACATCCTTCTCGTTGCATATTGTTGCAATTATGAAAACTCCATACAACTCCGGCAATTCAAAATCTTTCGAACGTATCTTAGCAGCAGTTTGGTTCAGAGGCAATTGAGTGACATGTCTATGCATTTCTTGCTTTTTTCCTAACGAATGTGTGCGCTTAAGATCGCTTAAGTGTGCAGGAGTTGGTGCCTATGCGCTCCCTTTGTGGGCTTGGCTCTTGGCTGTCGAGATCTGTCGAGTGAGTCGTCGAGTGAAGCAGAGCCTGAAGCTGTCGGAGTCTCTGTCCGAAGGCCCAGCTTCTTGACCTCGAGGAAGAGTCAGGTCGGATTCGGATGGAAGGGCTGGAATGGCTGGAATGGCTTATGACAGTAGCATCCAATAGCCATTTTGAATGATCTTGACCTACTTGAAGATGAGAATACTATGAGAATATAGGTACACTGGTTTTGCAGGCATCCAAACACATCCCTTCACGAGATTGCTTGAACGTTCCATGTCAAGATATGTCAAGCGAGGGATCTTTAATTGTTTCCGATCTGCGCTTGTCAACCACCATACAAAGTCAAAACATGTCAAAACATTAACACAGGACATTCATCGGTGGAGCTCCGTTCACCCCCCTTCCAGGACGATCATCGTACCGGAGGGCGACTGCTCGTGGCAGCCTGAGTGCTATTTGTTTGCTATCGGCTAGCCCTTACTACCAGTTATCAAATGTTATGAATATTAATATATATTAGTATATATATTTACAGTATATAATATATTATATAATATATTTATTGAATTTTATGAATACAACGAGTTGCTTAGCCAGTCCAGCAGCTGTTGCAAACTTTTCACACACTGCAGTATCAACTGCTCAGGTCATTTTGGTGGACTTCAGCGCCGGGCCCCCCTCCTGAATTTTGGAGGAGATAGGTCAGATAGGTGGAGTCAATGTTTGAACCAAACTGGTGTTTGCAATTGTTTGCATGTATCTGCCTTGTAGGTACATATCCAGGCTCGCATGGACGTTACTATTCGAGTCAAGGACCTTGGGCATTTCATTCGTTTCAATTGCGACCTTGGGCATTTCATTCGTTTCAATTGCACCATTCCAACCGATTTGGACATATTTGGAATGCATTCAGTCATCGTATGTCATCGTTACATGCTCTTCATTGCTCGTCCATGCTCCGTTGTCAAACGGAGGCCTTGATTTGACTCTCGCGCTGATCTCCCGCAGCTTGAGCTCAAAATGCCAAAATGCTCCTGTTGAGAGGCGCTCCATGGAGGCTCTTGCCTACCCGAGCTGTCAGCGAAGCCAGACTCTACAAGTCCACAATTTCTGCGGTGAACGCGGCTGTGGCTCCGTTTGATGCCCCAAAATGTGTGTCGGGACATCAGTGTGACACGCAGGCAAGAAAATAACAGTCGTTAACAGTTGGTTTTTCAGATTTCTGCTTTTGAACTGCATGGCCTTTGGTTGCGAGATGCATGTTTCTGAGCAAGCTGGAGAAAGATATCTTGACCGCATTTCCTTTTCACCACAAAGACATCATACGGTAATGACATTTTAAATATTTTTAAATCATGTCAATATGTGGAGGACGAGCCAGACCGCGAGGCCCAAAGGTAGTATGAAATACCAGTTCGTATATTTAAATGTACCGTAGTTATCCGTAGTTAGTGTAACTGTATGTTTAAATGAATTGGATTCCGTATATTTAACTATTTTAATTGTTTGGCGGGCCAAGGAAAACCTTCCCGGAGGTAGTCTAGAATGAACATGCAGTATACTTGTTCGTAAATATTTTAAATCCGTATATTGAAATGTAGTTACCGTAGCAGAGGTGAAGTCGCAGAAGCCAAGCTTCTTGGTGATGGCAGCATTGAGATCACCTGGAAACTTCGTGATTTCGATACCATCACTGCCATCACCGAACGGAGCCAGAAGTCGATTTTCCAGTGGTTTCCTACGGATGTATTCATCAGTGGTGGGCAAGGTGCTCGATGGCCAAGGCATCATCAGCGCAACAAGGACTCTGAATGGCTGAGAGCCTACTCTGGATTTGCCAATGCCCCAGCCCCAGGGTTGTCCCTGAAGAAACTCTGGATACATCAAGGGTGACGACGATCAATTTGAACATCGAGGCTTTGGCACAGTCGTTTCCTCAGATTCAGCCAACCTCTATAGTGTTTGAATGGACTTTGTGAACACGTGCCTTGGTCGAGTGCAGAAGGACCCTGCGCGAGACGAGCCGGATTGGGCGATCCAAAGGAATGAGCATCAGCCATGCGCAGGAGCGACGTCTCAACAACCATACCAATCCGTGCCGGCTCACGGCATTCCAACCTTGCCGCTGGTGGTCAACTACATAGAGGGCACTTGCCACAACACACTCGTGGATGGCTATGCAGTTGCAGAAGCTTTGAAGCAACGAAAACCCAAATGCCTTCGAGATACAATCGGGAACTGCCAGGAAAGAGACATAAAGAAACTTTGTGAATCTTTGTCGTCAAGGGATGGGTACATCTTCCCAGGGAACACAGCCGATGTAGCTGTGGAATGAGATGATCCAAAGTTGCACAGTTGATGACTTTTATCCTCCCCAAGGGCGGTAGCAAACATTCGCAAATCTTAAAGTCTCTCGGCTATTGTCAAATGATGTCAAATGAACATTTTCGCACAAATCTTCTGAAACTGATATTTTTTTTGCAACGGAGCAGCCAGGAGAACCGTATCAAATGAAGTCTCTTTAGACAAGTCGCGGAATAAACGATGAAGAAACATTTGAATGAACCAGAAAGCAGCAAGAACTTGAAATCTTGCGAGTAGTGAAAAAGGTCCTCGTTGAGCGCGTGGAACTGCAGACAAACTCACATGAATGAATGGCCTAAACATTTAAGAGCTGGAGACTCATTTTTGGTGTCAAAAAGCATGTGCCATGTCAGTGTCACTCAGACGAAAGCCGAAGCAGTCCTTGCACGCAATCTGAGTTTGCTCGCCGCCAGTGTGCTCACTTCCATAGAGATTCCGAAGACCAAGAGATTGGAATGCACCCTAGACACCTTCAAAAAATGCACTGATCAGATTGTGATCAGTAGGTGTTAGCATTGCAAAAGTACCGATTTGAAGAGTGCAGCTTGTTTGTTTGCTTAAAACTTTCTTGTTGATGGCGGCGGCGGTGGCAAACATGGAAGCTGGACAATATTTGCAGCTTTTTGCAGCAGTAGCACTCGGAGAAGACTGCCAGCATACACAAAAAAAGAAATCACACAATATTATACAATTATTAAACCATCAAAAACACACACACGCACACACACACATGCACAGACATTCTGGCATTCTAATATTCTTGCTGACTACAAGCTACATGCAACCTCCAACCGAGGAAATCTGGTGCACCATAGTAATGAGCAGATTTGATAGATATGGGCAGACTATAGAGGACTTCCCATGCTAAAGCAAGATGGCTCACGCATGCTTGCCGCGATGGCTGGCTGTCGGCACTTTTATTGCTCTTTTTGTCAAAATTCATAGAGTGGAGGTGGTTTTCGTTCCATCCAAAGGACGCCTCTCTGATTTTTCGACCTTCGGTGGCAGTTGGTGCAGTCGTAGACCTCGGGATGTGCGGGTTTGGCGACGCAGTAGCGAAACTGACTACTGGAGAGTCCTTGGAGTGGAACCTGGAACAAGTGTCAAGGAGGTGAAACGTGTCTATCGCCAACGAGCGAAGAAGGAACATCCTGATGTCAACAAGAGCTCAGATGCACTGCAACGCTGGCGACGTTTGTCAGATGCCTACGGAAAGTTGATTGATCCAAATTATCGAAAAGAGTGGGAAGCTCAACAGGTTCGATC
Organism: Symbiodinium sp. clade C Y103; assembly: GCA_003297045.1. Lineage (NCBI taxonomy): Eukaryota > Dinophyceae > Suessiales > Symbiodiniaceae > Cladocopium > Cladocopium sp. clade C. The sequence continues at coordinate 60,357 of BGPT01000630.1, read as the reverse complement.
ACGTCAACGATCTTCGAACACTGGATCCACTGGGTCTAGATCATCCAGGTACGGGCAAAGAGACACAGAAGACTACAATGACTACACTTCAAGAACTACAAGCACTTCCACAAGATCAGGTGCCGCTTTTCAAGAGGAAGCAAGAAAATGGGCAGGTACTGGATGGGAATATTTCCGTGATCTTTTGCAGCGAACTGACATATTTCAAGGCTCGAGTCAGAATAGTCAGAGTTACGTCGTTCGGGAGTGGAAAGCCGCTGAATTGGAGCTTGCCAAGTTGAAGCAAGAGCTTCAGAAAGCGCGTGCAGACGAAGCCAAGTACTTGGAGCTCACTGAACAGTTCAAACGAAGAGGACAGAAGACTGAGGAGTTGCAGGCTGGAAGAAGGACCTGGGTTGAAAATGGATGAAACTGGTTGAAATACGGTTATTGAATCTGTTTGAATAGTTTTTTTAAAATGAGAGCGAGATGAAACATTGTGAGAGTACAAGAATCTCATTACCGAAGCTGACACGCCCTAAAATGAGATTTTCCTAACAGTTGCAATGGAGGACAAATATCATTGCTTATAATTTCAAAATTACGCTTTTAAGGATATTACATGATATCATTACATTATAGTTACAATTATAATATATATACCAATTAATACATTGTATTGCAATATATTTCGCGACAATGTTAATTTTATATTTTACATGTATATGATTATGTGTATATATATACACCTGAACACATACAGATTCATGACATACATAGATTGTGGAATTTACATAGCGTATACTACACAACACAAATTGGAAATTGAAAATCAGATTGAAACAGCATGTAATCATACATGTAGTATATATAATGAATTGTAGTGATGCTAACATAGTTCCTAATTATAGCTAGTCATAACAATACTATGAGATATAATACACACACATGTGTACATGGTATCCCAGTAGCATGTTGACAGTGTTCTTGCGTTGTTGCATTGCCAGGACACTGGAGCTGCGCAATTTGGTAGCTAAAGCCCGCCAAAGAGTGCGGACAGCGTCAGAACAAGTTGATTACTGGAGAAACCTTGCAGAATCCGAAATAAAAGTACGCTTTCAGCCAGGTTTGACAGTCTGACAGATCTCCAAGTCACTGCAGTGCCAACAATCTCCTTGCTTCATGACTTTCTGTGTGGCCGCCGATGGTGCCTGTGCAGTCAAAGCAACTGCAAACCATTGCTGCTTTTTTCAGGATGCACTGAGCATTCTCTTCTATGCTGACCTCCTTTCGATTGGAGACATTCAGTCTTACCCCTGTCATTGATGTCAAGCTGTTGCTTTTGTAGAGCTTTCATGCACCTTCTATGTTTCTTTAAATCTTGGTTATGATTCTGAAACTCAGGCCCTCCGTGGATTATCCAACGGACAGCATCTTCCCAGAACCCAGAGCGGAGGAAACTGAGTCTCTGTCCAAGCCATTTGCGTCACCAGCCTCCTCCATGCCTTGGCGACAGCACCCAAGGCTGCCAGTTGCTGCGACACCCGATACTGAAGAACGCTCGTCCTTGAAGAACACCTTGGGAGATTTCCAGCGCGGGTCCTTATGGGTCTGCTGGAGCTACGCCTGTCCAATGCGGGCTGAAGCTGTTGCCATCCACATGTTCTGCTTGCCTGCAAGGATTGAGAAGGCTGAAGCAAAGGCCAGAGACCAAACATTGATGCTGTATTCAACCTAATTACAATTCATGTAACAAAGTAGTACTGCAATTACATATTATTGATTGTTATAGTATATAGTTTGAAATTCAATACACAATTTTTTCAGATTCCTTTCATCAGGGCATTCAGTAAATTTCAGTCTTGCAGGATCTTCCTGGTGGCCAGACCCTAAAGCATTGCGTTCCAATGTGCAGACCACTGCCTTTGAATTTAAGCCTTCAAAGTAAACTTGTCAGAGGGAAATGCTGATGGATTTAACCAACAAAAACCCCAGGGAGCTAATCTGCTAGATGAAGATCCAACGCAAACGAGGCAGATTCTGAGACATGAAATTGAAGAATCTTTGCATCTCCGCAAGATTTTGAATTGAGATCATCGCACGCCGACTCCTCCAGAAGAGTCTGCACAGGCTGAGGTGCAGGGTTCTGTGTAGTTGCACTGCTGAGGCTTGACAAGGTTCACGTGTTGTGCAAATTACATCAAATTACTGTATACGGTATGCGTTGATTCTTGGAACAGGAAGCAGGTTCAGAGTTTGACACATGCACAGAGATACACGGCCCTCAAAAGTGCCGGCATTGACACTTCTTGCAAAAGATGAAAGTCGTGCCGTGCCGGCGAAATAACCGACTGCCTGATTTTGTAGGGCCAAAAGATTCCGCCAGAGAAGGAGATGCTTGAACTCTTCAGCACTGTTAACAATTGTTCAGCAGTCACAAGCAGAAGTATTTGACATGCTCTGACATTTGACAGGAGATTGCTTCAACAGCTTTGGCCTTGGCTTGTGCAGCTTGTGTTTTTTGGATGCACTGTTAGCAATGTGTGTAGAAGACTTTCCTTACTTTTCGGAGCTTTTGGGTTCAAGACAATCAGTCATGGACCGTCATCGAGCTTCCTATCTGTAAACAGAACCGTACTTTCAATCATGTCCAGCATTAAATTTGAAGAGAGCACATGTTGCTGCACAGCAGCATCAATTACAAGCCAAACCTCGACCGGTTCCTGAAGACATGTCATTTTCAAGGAATGGGACTCGATAGCTAAGCATGTGCAGGCTGAAAGAGGCTACAAGGATTGGAATTACGATCAGCCAGAGCTGACATATACCAGACATAATGACGTAACATAACCATTCAGAATCTGGTACCAAACAGAACCAAGCAGAATGGCGGTCGCACTTCTGAGCCTTGGAGAGCGAACAGCACAGACAATCGGAGCTTGTCTCGTTCGCTCCCTGGGCTTCCATCAAGGAAACAAAAGAGCAAAGGTAGTCCCAGTAGTCACGCAGCTGCAGAACTTGGCTGGAGATGGCTGAAGGGTGAATGCATATTGAATGCATATTGAATGTAATTATAAGGTGTTCTTCTCGACGAGAACTTGTCACTGGGCTTTCGCCTGACCCCAAGACTTTCGAGAGTTGAACAATTCTCAGTTTCCAGACCGCCAGATCTTGACATATCTTGACCAGGTCAATGCCATACACATTTGGTGGCTGTCACCGAAAAACAGGACTTGAGGGGATGTGCAATTTTGGAATGACAGATTTCAAGATATTTCAAATTATAGTTATTTGTAAACATCCCATCCTTTGCATACGAAGGGCATTTTCCCGGTAAAGTAGCGCATGATGCGGCACGAACAATGCCTCCGCACAAACAGGTCCTTTACAGGTCGGGCGCGCCGATACTCGAAGATTATTGATCGATGATCTCCTCGAATCTTGTTGCATTGTTGATGATTTTTGCAGATGCGCTCGCTTGCAGGAATAACTACATCAAAGAGTTTGCAGCTGCCGCAAACAAGGCCGCATTGCCCAAAGAATCCCAAAGATATACAAAGTACTTCGGCGCAATGGAACAACAAAAAAATCCATTTGCTTCACAGCTTCTGGAAGAGTCTGGAAAACCATTTGTTTTGAGACTGCTTTGGCAGTACGTCGAGAATTGCATTGCTGTGAGGGCGACGTGGATATGACCTTGATCATGAAGTATCACCCTGAGTCTGAAGCCTAATTCTTGCGATGTCTTGCGATTGTTTTCCATTTGAAACCCTCAATATGAATTCAAAATGATTCAAACATGTGCTTCATGCGTTTCATGACCCGACTACTGACAGTCCAAGGACAGTATCGGAAACATTTGGAGACCAGTCTACAACGGAGTTTCAAATTGTGGAAGCCACTGCAAGGTTCTCAGAGACTGTGGACCTGCACCAAAGTGACGTGGGTTTTCATCAAATACATGTGGAACCTGACATGCGGATTATTGCGGATTGTACCTGGGGAATCTTCATTTCATCAACCATCGGTCAGCACTTGAGTACGGAAAGGTCCAGGAATCTGTCATGCTCATTCAAGGTCAGACCGGCCGCCTCAGTCATGCTGGTTGGAAACATGCTTCTCCACCTCAGAGGGAGTCACTTTGCTGCATGTTTTCAAAGGATGAAAGAACACATCAGCATGTGACAGACGAACTGATCAGCACTAATTCAGCACTGATCTCCAGACTCCAGATGATTTTGGTCCAACATCTGCCTCACAAGGTGGCATATTCGCCTGCGTTTTGTTCGAGTCCCAACGTGTCCAGTGTATGGAAGCTGTCGCATGTGCATAGCAGAGCTGGCAAAGTACTGAGGAGCGCAATTCGTGGATCAACTGCGAGAGCCTTGCAAGTTGTCGAAGTTGAATCCGTGAACAACGCATCGAGCTGTTTGAAAATTAGATGCTGAGGCCCCATTTGGGCTGCTGATGGTGATGAGCACTCCAGTGATAACTGGAGCAGGCCTGTAATAATGGGATCGTGCTGCCTGAGCCCCAAGTCATTCTGGTATGGAGTCCCGGAACTGACATCAGGCGGCTCCAACGCACGATTGCGCCTTGCCCTGCCAACTTCAGTCTGCTCCCAAGCCTCCGCAAGTTCAAGTGGCTGAAGATGCTGAAAGAATGAAGATGAATGAAGCATTTTGCAACCGGCCCCCAATGCATGCCGAGGACTTGAACACGCTTTACGTCTTCCAATGGGCCAGTTGCTTAGATTTGATGGGTGATAATTCACAGACAGTTTGTCATGTTGCTGAGCCAATGTGAATTCACCAATGAGCTTTCAGGTTCTACTCCACTTGGTTGGCTTTGCATGCTTCATTGGGCCGACCATCTTGTTGGAATTGCCTGTCCGAAACCCAATATTCCACCCTGGAAGAGTGGTGCCAACCAACGTCTTTTCAACTTTTCTGTCATTTTCTATCTGGATATTTCTTGAGTTTCACTCTGTGGAAAGCGTGCACAACTATGTTTCAGTATGATCAAACTCTGCTGACATGTCGTAATGACCTATGACAGTCATATGACAGTCATATGACAGTCATATGGCATAGTGGATACGGTTGGGACATGGAATCACAATGAATCACATGGATGTATCATGGCAACAGCAACGACAAACTTCTCAGGTGGCCATCATTGACCTGTTCAACCCTCCAAGCCCTGGACCAGGCGTGACGTGACCGCTGGATGAATACTGGATGTGGTTCACCGCATGTGATTTGGAAGGTGAAACATGGGCTCGCCTCGCCAAGATGCTGCATTCTGAGATATTCTGAGTTTGAAGCAGTGATGCTCACGTGATTTGCAAGGGTTCAGGTTTTTTCATCGCATGCTGAGGCTGTGGTATGGTATGACCGTTCTACGTATCGTTTTTCTGGCTCCTTTGGAGGGCTAACTTTCTGTGCTAACTGTTGACACGGATGTTTCATGGAGCCTTCACACTGGGGATACAATGGGGATACAATTTTGGGTATGTGTGAAATTGTGGGAATGGAATGATGGCAGGTTTGTCCAATCCTAATGCTGCGGGCAGCACCAAACATGTTTGCAGACAAGGCGCAGCCAATGCGTGGGACAGTGATGCCTCATTATTCATTGGGAATACATGGGAATACTGTCTTGGTGCGATAGTCGAGACAGATTGAAAAAATGAAAAGGCAAGAGATGTAAGGATTGAAGAACAGGCTCTTGTTGATGACTCCCCCAGGATGCAAACAGTTTGGACTATGGTGCATGATATGTGGACGTTATCAAACTTGTCAACGGCAGATGTTTTGCTGGATATCTTGAGGCCAAGAACCCAAACACATTGCGGGCCAAAAAATGGTACGGCGAGTATTGTGAGCTGACCTTAGTACTAGGGCTTGTATATTCTCTTGATATAGCTGCACCCACACAGGACTCGCAAGCTGAGCCATCTTCAAAACAAGCTACTATGATCCCAGCAGATGTATATCGCTGATGGACAAGATTTTCCACTTTTGCGCCAGAAGGCCTTTCCAACATTTTCCAACTGGGGCTTGAATTCTTTGTCAAGCGTAAGAGCAAAGGTCGGTGAGTTGGGCGCATCCGTGATGTATTTCAACGCGATCTCTGTCACTCTGCTGCTATTTGGGGGCGACGTGAGGCTATTGATGGATATAGAATGATATAGATATAATTATATGATATAAATTAGATAACTACGAAATACTACGAATAAGGATCATGAAGGTGCATGCGATTCATGTGCATTCCTGTGCGGACGTTTCTGCGCCTGGAGCGAGGGGGGCAGTCATGTTACTGGTTCTTCACTGCTTGTGACATGTGCTGGGTTTTCAATCATCTACTACTAGTAGGAAGATAGCTAGCAATAGCCGTCCATAGCCCCTCCTGTTTTTTTTTCCCGCTTGGCAAGAGCTGAATTGAGTGAGGCATGATGTGCACATGATGAATTCCTTCTGCATCCCCCTAGGCTGTTTGCTAAATACAGACTCCAGCCCTGGTGAATGACCACTATTTCATTTGATTCATACCATTTCAGCAGCTGTTTCAGCATAGAGATCAAGCTTGGCCGCTTGGCCAATGAGGTTTTCCTCCTTCCTGGACAAGGACCATACAGCCTCCTCGACATTGTGCCCCTCTCAGTCTCAGATAGTCTCAGCAGTCTCAGCAGTGACAGGTAGCTTCACTGTACACTGCTACATTGCCTGAGGTGGTTGTTGCCACTATGCTCCTGGAATCGCTCAGACTCCTTTTCGCAGTGACCTCGGCTGCCGGCGGCCTTTGGATCTTTTTGGGAAGGGGAATGGCAAGGATATGAGAAGTGAAGAACCGTATGAAGGCTTTCAGAGTTGGGACAGAAACTCCAGCTGTGTCAAGGGACTCGTGCATTTTTCGGAGCACCTTTTCAGTTTCAGCTTCCAGGAGAACAGAATGACATTGTGTGAATTTATGTGAATTATCAGAAATGGACATAATGGGACTATTCCTGCTGTGCATCACGGGAGCACTAAGTTCTACGGCCTTTGGTCCCTGATGCTTCTCCACGTGAAGAGCTCAGAATCTAGACACTGGCAGTGGAGGCAATGGCATAATTTGACCGAGGCTTGGGATGATGTGGATTTCAAATACGAGTGTTCCTCGGCCGACGCAAACACCTGGCTGGGATTGGAGAAATGTGAAAAAATGTGAGCTTGACATAGCTTGACATAGCTTGACATAGCTTGACATAGCTTGACATAGCTTGACATAGCTTGACATAGCTTGACATAGCTTGACATAGCTT
>BGPT01000630.1:7622-52946 GCA_003297045.1 Symbiodinium sp. clade C Y103 | reverse complement strand
CATAGCTTGACATAGCTTGACATAGCTTGACATAGCTTGACATAGCTTGACATAGCTTGACATAGCTTGACATAGCTTGACATAGCTTGACATACTTGACTTGCAGAGGTATGGCAAGATCCACAATGAGCCGCGGTCCAGTGATGAAGGGGTTGAGGAGAGCTGTCGCAGAAGTGTCCCATCTCTTCACTTTCAAGCAGTGACATGAAAAGCCCAAAGCAAGCGAGTGTTTCATTCATATTGTCATATTAATATTGTCTCATTTTGGCAGGCAGATCAGCGGCAGCCAATTGGAGCCTCAACTTATTTGGATTTCTTTGGACATACAAATGTGACATAAATGTGGACTTGGGACCCGAAATCTGCAGAAAGCCCCGAGTTCCAAGCAGCGTGAGGTCTTCCTCCACGCCGTTCAAGCTGGACACTACGATCCAACGGTCCTTGGTTCCAGTCATTTTCAGTGGCATTTGAGCGATGCTTCCTGGCCTTTCCTTGCCGGAGACGTGGCTCTTGGCCTCAGGAATGGTGTGTCACAAGTTCACCCATTCCAACTTGGGCTGCTTGGATGCAGAGAGCCTTGAGTTGTACATGTTTGCGCTCGATTGCGCTGCTCTGAAGCGACTTTGCAGATGAGCAACGGAGCACTTGGAGTTGCTCAAGGTCCAGTCGCAGCCTTGGGCATTGCCTGCTGTTCATTGTTCATCATTGTTCATCGGTGTTCATGGGTGTTCATCGGTGTTCATCGGCATTCAGTGTCCAGTGCTGAGTGCACTGCATCCGAGGTGAGGCAGTTCGTGATCCGACCTGAAATGTACGAAAACTTCAACGCGCTTCAGCCTCATGCCTTTGCACGACACAGATGCTACGTTGCAGGAAGCGTTTGGATGCGCTTCAAAGTCTGAAGCCTCCAAGGATCCTTGACATATGCATGTAATTCCATACATGTCAAAGAGATTTGGCAACACATTTCTGGGCCTGGTGTTTTCCTTTTTCTAGGTTCGATTTCCTGGACATGCATTTGGAGGATCTCAAGCTCTTCAGTCAGGACAGGTTGACACAGGTTGACACCATTTGACACCGTTCACATTGTTTGAGGCTTGAGGGGTTGACGGGGTGACTGCCTGCTGCTTTTGCGAAGCAATTCTCTGCCAGGATTTGCTCTCCATGCTGAAGGCCCTACCGAGCTCTTCAACTTTGTTCTTCCCATTTGGGGCGCTATCCTGAGAAGTTTTCTGCTTGACCATGATTGACCTATGATATGTTTTGATACATGTTTTGATATGTGATGATAAGATGGGACTCTTATTGCTGGCATCCTGTCAGACTTTTCTCAGGACTTGTACAAGAAAGGCGTGAGAAGGCCATTCTTGTGCCTATCTTGTGCCCTTGCCTTAGTTCAAGCTGGAACATCAGGTGGACATGTGGAAATGTCATGACAGTCACATTGCAGACGTGAACAGCAAGCAGTCGGAAGTGGAAGTTGGCGCCTGGAGCCACTTCCATGGCTTAGAGAAAAGGTGAAGTTAAATCGAGACATATCGAGACTAAGTAAAACTGCGCTTGGCCAAACGGTTGCCAACATGGGTCGCGGCTTAAAAACCGTGTTGCTCTCTCGATGGGTTGTTTCATGTTGTTTGAGCAAAGAGCGTTTTCCGTTCAGATATTCTTCTCATCAAAAACGAGTCGCCCAATGTTCCATCATTTCCCATCCCTGGTGTGGCCTGCACTTGGATAGTCAGTGTATGTCAGGGTCATTTGTTTGGGCAATGGCTTCTAGGTTGACTTTGATGAGGAAGTTCATCGATTGGACGGGCCCAAGGCAATCCATGGATGCAAAGATTGTCAAAGCACAAAACACGCCTCATTCATAGTTCATACCTTTATCATATTATAGTATTTTCTATACGTATATTAGATTTATGATATTCTTGGTTGTATTTGATTATATGTATATATATATATACATATACATATATGTGTCAAATTATGTGTGTATTTGTATGTCGATGATATTCACACATCATCTTGTTTGTGACGCATTGGATCGGAGCTTTCGCTTGGACCTTTGTGAGGCCAACTCTGCTTTTCCAACTTGCAACGAGAAGGATGAGGCGAAGATATGGCGAATGTGTGAGAGTGATGGATTTCAAGAAGTTCTGAGATTTCAAACCCAGACTAAGAGAGAAGTATATGCATGTGAGCTACAATGATCTTCAAACAGTGGCAGGTTGCGTTGGATGTTACAGACAAGGCCCGGCTGACCTGCTATTGAATTTGAACAGAGCAGTGGGATCCCTATTCCATTGCAAGGCCATGATAAGGTTCTCCTACCTCATCCTACCTCTGCGTCAGTCTCTTCTCATTTCTGCTCTTCAGAACGAGCCATGCCAAATTTGCGAATTTAGCAGTCTAGCCTGGCAACAGGAGTAGGACTCGGCATACTACACACTCTCTTGCCTCATTTCTGAAGAAACAACATGATACATTGACATATGAATACAATATTATATGTTGTATATATACATATAGATTATAATAGATGTAATATATTGTATATAGATTACACTATATTTATATACTATATTTATACATTATATTTATATATATTCTTTATATGTTATGTTTATATATTATATTATATATAGATAATAGCTATTATATATTATTATATATTATATATAGATTATAACAATAGATATTATATATAACATATATCAAGTATATACATGAGACTGTAGGATACGTTTGGCACCTTGCTTTCGCGGTTCACCTCTCTGTGCAGAGGTATTCAGCATGGACGGTTGCCCGGAAGCTTTCAAAGCGGAGAGCTTCATCGATGCTTTGGCCGAGGTTCGCATGAAAGATGTGCGATGGAATGCCTTCCACAGAGAGAGAGGGTGTGGATTGCAATGAATATTTTGAAACGAATTGGAGGGACAGGGAAGACTGAGAACATGTCGGCAGTAGTCACAAGAAGTCAGCTCAAGCCACTGCAATAATTAGCTACTTTTCAAGAATGTCTTGTGAATTGTTTGTCGAGAGGAGAATGGTGGTGCCGTACTGTCCTTGTTTGGACAGCTTGTGAACAAAGGAGGATATCAGGCTCGAAGCGTTATTTGCCGAAAGGCGATGCATCATGCGACATGCTGATTAATATGATGTGATATATATATATATATGATGATATGAGTACGTGCTGGGGCTATGTCTTGAATCGAAAGAAATCCTCCAAGCAAGCTTAAACCTTAAGCAAAGCAATGAAGGGCTGGGGACCAGAGTTGCGAAATGGTACGAGCCCTCAAACCTTGAATCCTCAGAACACTTCTTGAGCAAAAGGAAGCAGAGCGACCTGATCTTGGACCACACTATGAGGCCAGGAAGTTTCTGCTTGTTCTGCTTTTCTCATTTTGGATTGCAGATGCTGGCAGGTGCAAGTACGCGATATTCGCGCAAGTCGTCCTTTGATCGTTCTCCGCACCCAAAAGACACAGAAGCTGCCAGAAGGCAGACCTGCGGTCGAAACGGCCGTCGTATCTCGTTTATCTCCATCATCTCGTATACATGTTTCAAATCGGCAAAGTTTGGTTGGACAGTTGGACACAGGAACTATGCTTGGTGCATCCGGTTGCACTGGGTTATGTACAATGCTTCTGCCTTGTGAAAGGCTGGATGGACCTCGCACAGAAGGATCTTCTGCCAGCCGAGCTGACAGGCCATTGGTATTAACTTAACAAAACGGAACAAAACCACACAAAACATTAACATGTATTCATTAGAGATCGGATTGTGACATCAGCAGTGCCATGTCTTCATTCCAGAGCAGAAGGCGGAAAGGTCAGGTAAGTTAACAGTGACAAGTAGAGAATTGCAGCATGCGTGGAAAGGTCCTGAGTCAAAAAAGGCGAAGTGAGCTTGGAAGCAGCATAGGGACGTCGATCAGCCAACTGCTGCCCCAGGAACGTTGTACATAGACTACCATAGACTTTGGCTTTCAGCCCATTTCAATTTCAGTTCACCCTTTTGGCGGAAGGGTTCAGGCACGTTCAGGCAAAGTCATTATCCTGAACATTCGCCCGACATGCATCAACCTCCCCAAGCCACTGCAAGACTTCCGTTGCGTGAAAGCAGCTTGTAGCATCTTGTAGCACTGTCCTTGAAGCAGGATCAATCATAAGAAGGATGTGGTTCGCTGATGTTCGCTATTCCCGGCCTGGGTCGAGGTTTGAGATGCAGGAAGGCCAATGCAGTACAGTGGCAAATGAGGAAAAAGTGTCACACGTGATTGTACAGACTCGGTACGGATGGATTTACTACAACTATATCATACTATATCTGGTTCTGGAGGTGCTTGCTGCCAGTCATCGCTCAACATATTCAACTCTGAAAACAACTGCATGTTTGCATATGCACAAAATATCAAGAAAGGCGGCCTTGTGTTTCTTACAGAGTAAGATGCCAAATTTGTACTTCGTGGAGAGTCAGAATGTCCTCGAAGCACATCCTGTATCACTATTGTATCACTTTTTGATACTTTTTGTATCACTGTTTGTTCGTTCTGAGGCTGAAGCTCTTGCGGAGTTTCGCAAGTTGAACTTCAAGGCGCGGGAGAAATTTGTAAGCCCAGTGAGCCCATACATTCGATATACATTCGATACGTTGACAACATTTGACCACCGCCCCCCTTGAAAGCCTTGTGAGGTCGACTATTTGGATGCTGTAGCAATTCTGACCGAGGCAAAGTTCAGAAACAGCCATCAGCATGCACCAGGGATCATCAGGGATCATCATGGATCATCATGGTGCATTGAAAGCAGTTTGGACTGTCGTTCGCGATGTGCGGCTTCTTGAAGCCAGGTCTTCAAACCTCCGAGCGTCAAAAGAATACACTGGTCACTCAATGAAAACTCAGCCATGGAGGAGCTTTCAGGAATGACTCAGAATGACCGAATGACAATGATTTGAATTGATTTGACATATTTGACCAGTTTGGATGTGCATTTCCTGTGAAGGAGCTTGCCATGCTGGACTACCTTGAGACAGAGCTTACCTACCCGGAGTTCCAGCTTTTGTTGCCGATTGCTCGGGTGCTTTTAAGAAAGGACATTGAAAGACATGCTGACATGCTTCAGATACTCAATGATACTCAATGCCAAGTCTGCCAACAATTCGACAATACATTAATACATAGCAACCAATATGGACTTCACCCCGCAAACCCTCAGAGTGCTAGCTTGTCAAGGTCAACTAGTTGATGCTGATAGTAGATGCTGATAGATCGGATAGTAGATACTCATGAGTAATTAGGGTTTACCTGCCCCAGTCATTTCCTGACACGGCCACAGACACGACAGCCACGGCCCCTAGGCTCCGACTGGCCAATCTTCCAGCGGAGAAGGTGCTACAGCAGAGACTGCTGTTGATCATTTGCTGAGGACATGGTTATGGATCGCATTTACCTGGTTAATTTATGATAGTTTTTTTCCCCCCAGCAGGCTAGGTTGGTGATAGCTGCAACATGCTGGAACCAAGTGCAACAGCAGATCATTTCTCACAAGCAATACATTACATTTTTCCCTACCTCCAAAGTAAGTTTTTGGTGAGCTGCTTTAGAACGAAGCAAAAGAAATGAATATATCTATATATTTAATATATATATACATATTTACGAGGGCATCTGTCCAAGCCGGCCCAAAAATAGCAACTATTCCTGCTAAATGCCAAGTGTCAACCTATTCTCGTTTCATTCCTATCGTGCTCTCACTCTAGAATTTTAAATCCAGAGTCGCTTGCCTCAGGCACCGCACCTCTCTTGCTTGTCTGTGCACGCGTGCTTGGATGCTTTCCTTGCAAAGGCAGCGCTTGTACATCTTGTGCATGTTCGAAGTGGTTTAACCTGCTTGAGACGGCTTGACACATGACTTGATACAGCGCACTTACAAATGCCATCAAGCTCTGTGGGCAGGTGTTCCTTCCAGCAGTGCAGTCAGCGTGCCTGAGCTGTATAGACTGAGGGTGGTCTCAGTGTATCGCTTGGGTCATGTTGTTCTATCTTGTTCTATGGTTTTGTTCACAGATTAGCCCAACTTGTTACTACTCGATTATCTTAGTGTGGCTTCCACGTGAGGCAGTCCAGAATACCTCCAGAACCTGAGCTACAAACTGGGGCCGAAGGTTCAGAAGGTTCAAGGTCAGATGTCAGAAGTGGTCCCAACATGGTGATGGGATGGGAAAGGATGGAAAGGTAACAGATGGATCAGATGGGGCCCCAGATGACTTTCCTCAACTTTCCCACTGCCGAATTCTGCGTAGGACGGCAAAAGAGGAACCGGCTGCAGAGGGAGCTGAGGCTGCGGAGGCGCGGGATGGCGCCAGAGCTACAGTACAATCCAAAACTGGAGACTCATGTTGACCCATGTTTGAGATAAACCGATGACTTTATATGACTATCGTGACTTACACTTTACTATGCTTTACCATATTTAATCACACTTTACGAATCTCTACTGTATACTGTCAAGAGCACAATGCTTCGCCCAATTCCACAAAATAATCTTTGCACTCCACATTGGATGCCATGGGTTTCTCCTGTCAGGCAGAGGCCGCTCAGCCTTCTGAGAAGGAGTCTGCACCTAGCTTGTGGCCTTGACCCAAGGCTTACTTTGGCTTCTCCCCATATCTCCCCAATATCTCCCCAAGCTTCAACGCATGCCATGATGCTACATGAATCTCATCATGTCTCATCGAACAGCGAAGCCAAGGCGTTTTGCTGCAACCGCTGAGGTTGGGCTTTTGCGCTCCCTACCATTTGGACATCGCTGCAACCGCTGCTCCGCGCTGGTGGCCAGAAAAATATGCCGAGGAAGTGCGCAGCTTACGACACGACAGCACCGTTGTGGCACAACTTCGGATGTCTTATGGCATAACTTGTGATGTGTCATGATTTATGAATCTTCATGAATTCTTTATGTTTTTCAAATTCTAGTCTTGGACTTGGGCAGAAGCTCCCACAGCACATTCGTTTCAGGCACTTTCAGACAGGCGGCTAATCGTGCCCAAACATCTTCGGCAAATGAATGCTCGCAAATGAATGGCAAACAAGAATCTCAACTTCGACTCTTCAGGGCATGCCTCCCCTCGTTGGACATTTCTTGAAGCCAAGGTGCTTGGTTGGTGACAGTGCCAGTCGAAGCTGCTTTGCTGTACACATACGATGCACTTCACCAGGGAATGAAGAGCGTTCCCCGCTCTCCACAAAAGGTGGACTGTGAAATAGTGTGAATAGTGCCACCCCAACTTAAGTCCGTTCAGTTTGAGCAGTGTGGAAACCCAAAATGAACATTCCACGAATTGTGACATACGAAGACCATCAATCGCATCAATGCACTTAAGTTTGGAAGCTTGTACGTGGCATCACAACAAATGCTGTGAGTCACAAAATCATGAATGCAAGTGTTCTTAGCGCAAGAAAACTGCGACTACGTGACAAGTTTCGTCTGGGACAGCTGCTTGCAATGACGTGGTGTGGCCAAACGTGACGTAGTTGAATCTAAAAAACTCTAAAAAGAACATCTCTGGAGGAGTGTCAGTGGACCAGTTGGCTGCGCTTCTGGAATGCACTGGTATGTCTGAGATTCCAGCCGAAGTTTATTAGTTGCTGCGCCGGGGTTTCTGCAGCAGTTGTGACGGTGATTTTGCTTTTGTTTGCTTCTCAAGCATTGAGCCAAGTTAGGTCCATGACACAGCCATGACAGTGAAGACACCGAAAGCGAAAGCCATTTTTACGTCATCATTTGTTGCGGAGTCATTGAAAAATCCAACCTCAATACAAAAATATATCAATCAGAATATACATAATGCATATTCTATGGTATTCTCGTATCCGGTATTCGTTATAAATCATTTGTTCAATATAATCACTGTGCATGGGATATGTAGTTGTGCATTTGGAAGAGAACTCACTTTCGAAGGAAAAATCAGGTTCACTCTTGTAACAAGCGAAGCAGATCTCCAGGATCCAGAGACCATGTCCAGCCAAGGCGGAAAGACCAAAAGTATCACGGTGATCCATGGTGTGTATCATGGAGATTTCAATCCCCTCAGGTGAAGCTGAGCATGAAGGCTGGAAACTGCGGGCCTGTTGCCCAATTTCGGGTTCCTGTTTTCATCTGTGAAAACACAGAAGATTCCAACATATTCCAACCGTCCGCAGCACCTGTTGGAAGGGCCAGACGTTGCTGCTGAGAGCTACCCACAGGAGTATTCAGGCCAGGTCGTCACAGGGAGTCTGAGTGGCATAGATTTGAAAAAGTGTGAGACGGATACACATTTTGATGCAATGCAGGTCACTATTGATGAGCATCCTCAGTATCATGTTCACAATCAATCAGATTACTCTGGCTGTACTTTGCCAAGAGAGACATGTTTACTCGCTTGTAAATTTGTAAAGGTTATCTCAATATACAGATCCGGTTCATGCATGATCTGCAACGCAGCGTTTTGCTGTGCAACCTTGCCTCTTGCCTGCTTGAGTCATGTGAAGAAACTGCTCAAGATAGAAGCCAGAAGCTGCAGGAGCAGACGGTGAGCGTGGTGGGGAGCACGTGGAGCGCAATGATCGCAAGCCCAAGGATAGGAGGGTGAAATGTTTGCGGCAGTCCTTCACTTCGTAATTGCATCGTAGTTGAATCCCCATGACAAGACACAAAAGACCACTATTCCAGATGCCCTATGGTGCAGGGTGCTGGCCGCAATCGAGGAAAAGGCCAAGGATAGAAATCTGACGAAGTCACTCCTTGTGTAGAGCGTGTGTTCAGCCTTGATGAGAAACATGAACTGGCTATGACAAGTTTGTCTGTGTGGCCAGGAGGCAAGCACGGCGGAGGGCATGGTGGATCAGGAAACTGGCACTCAGGAGAACTTGATTCACGGATGTGTCGGAACAAGATTTTACATGATCTTGCGATGTTTTTTTTAGATTTCATAAGATTTCTCTTGCAAACAAGGAGGGAGATCGCAACATGATGGTCATTGCCTCAACTTCGCAATTGCGTCCACGTTTGATCTTTTGAGATCTGTTGTCGCATGACACTTGTATACACTCCGTATACACTTCTGCATTTTGTGCATTT
Organism: Symbiodinium sp. clade C Y103; assembly: GCA_003297045.1. Lineage (NCBI taxonomy): Eukaryota > Dinophyceae > Suessiales > Symbiodiniaceae > Cladocopium > Cladocopium sp. clade C. The sequence continues at coordinate 43,818 of BGPT01000630.1, read as the reverse complement.
TGTGCTGTCAGAGGCAACAAGAGACCGTTGATCCTTGGAGAAGCTCCACAGGCGCACAGAAAGCTTTGCAGACTGAGCAGAGAAGTGCAGCCGGGGCAAGACCTTGGTGGCAGTTCCTCAGTGTTCCTTCAAGTGTTCCTCGATGTTTCTCGATGTTTCTCGATGTTTCTCGTGTCGTTTCCGGAGGTGCGACTGAAGGAGGCAAGCCATCTCAAGGGCTTCCTCGACATGTTTCATCATGTTTCCAGTTTGATCACTGCAGATGGTTGCATAGAGGGCATGCATTGATTTGATGATACCGATCCGACTATCGCATGACAGGTGCTGCGGAGCATTGCATTCTTTGTTGGGAGGACGCAAATTGTTGCTGGTATTTGCTGGTTACTGGCCAAAAAGCCTCATAATATAATTTTCGTAACAAGTCAAACATCTGAGTCTCAGAGCTAAGAGTGCATGCTCTGAGAGGAGCAGCCCTCCTACGTCAGCATCGGCCGATGTAGGCGTTCACAAGTGATCACAAGTGTACAGTTGTGTGCGAAGTTGACATGAGCTGACAGTTGACCACTGTGTAGCAGGCTTATATACAGGGTTTCTGCTCAATCCTAGTCCTAGTGTTTTCATGGTGTTTTTTCCAGGTTCTACCGTAGTCTACCGTAACGCAGCGTACTTTCCTACTTTGCAGTTCAACGATGCAGGCATGCTGAAGTTTGTTGGGTTTGTACTCTCCGGCTTCGTTTCTTGAATCAGGAGGGCGGTGTGGCAGTGTAGCTCTTGCAACATGTGTGAATCATAAATTTCTAGGATCAAGGCGGCAGAGCTGACACTTTTGGAACTGGAAGAGCTTTGCACTCTGAAACTCTGGAATATTCTGTAAATTTCTGGAATTGTTGAAGATCTGAAGATCTTTCGGTCTTGACTCAAATGACATCAAATGACAATCCAAAACGATCCCATGATTTCCAGTGGAGGACACCAGATGTCCTTTGTGCAATGAAGAGCTTGGAGAGGCGCACCACTGTGCCGAGCCGATTTGCCCAGCCGCATCGTCCGCATCGTCCGCATGGTCCGCATCCGGCGTCAGGTCCTTCTTACGAATGACACAACGGCTTCCGTGGATCCCAATGACTGCAGAGGGTTGAATTGTGAACCAGCAGTGGTCCAGATTGGTCCCATTGGGGATTTATCATGGTTTTATCACTTTGGATGATTGAACATGATTGAAATGTATTAAAATGGACATGTATAGAATCTGTTAACATCCTCTGAGGCCAACCAGTTGGAGATTTTTAATATTCTTTAAATGGGATGATCAGGGCCTTGGGACCGCAGGATCTTATTGGGCTGAATCATGAACGCCCTTGGATCTACTTCGCAGATGACATCATCCGTTGGGGTCCTGGAGAGACACAACCCTAAGCCGAGCCAAAAGGGCATGAGAGCTTGATGATCTTTGAGTAATAATTGTTTGAGAGTCTTGAATACAAGTTTTGGAGGAATCTTTAAGCGATTAACATCCATGACCATTGTGAAGCTTGATTGACCTGTGTTCTGTACCCTGAGGCAGAGCAGTTTTGTCGCTCTTGGGATATCGATGTCAAATTGAGCGCTCGGAACTTGATAAACAGAGCAGATTGCACCGAGATGTTTCACGCGTTCACAGGTCTTTTGACAAAACAGGTAAAGGTGGACAAGGGCCCTTTCTATTTGCGTGTGCGGCAGTATGAACCGACGCCTGCCAGAGAACTGAAGCACTTCTGCAAGGCTGCAAGCAGAAAGACACTGCTTTCCAGACGCTCAGGCAATTGGAGGAGTCTTTGCAAAGATTTCTGAAGATCTGAGATCCATGCAATTCTTCCATGACATTTGAAAATGTGTGATGCATTGATGACGCGATTTTGCAAGGTAAAGTATTTGTGATTTGTGTCTCTTGCAACATGAATCTTCGGCAGGACCATCTTTGGTTTTCCCATTGGCGCCAGCTTTGCAGCGTTTGCCTCCATGACAGGCGAGACTTATCGGCTTATCTAGGCATATCAAGGCATATCTAGGTGTTACTTTTGGTGGCGGGCACAGCATGACATGGTGACAGGCCAGCGTTCATTTGTGAACAGCGGGTCAAAGCCTTGGCTTGTGATGGGATACATGGATTCACACCCCCAAATGGAAAATCCCCAAAGTCAATCAAAGCCATAGATATTGCAGTTGATAAACTGTATACCTGTACACATCGTATGACAATAGGTAATAATATCCATATATTATATATATATTATACATGCTTGTATGTATTGTATGGTATGTATTGATACATATCAATGTATGTCATATAGGTTTGAATATATTCGAACATGTTTGCATCTTCAATGCTGATCATTCTTGCCAGGGCTCCTTAGCGTTGCATTCATGATGCAGATGATGTCAGGAATTGAATTGCTACCCTGATGATGTTTTCTCAGGTGAAGCGTGAGTCAGCTTTGCTACTCAAATTCGGTTCATTGTAGAAAGTATATAGATCTCAGGATTGCTCAGGTTGCAAGGGGCCTGCCTTGGCATGTTGAACAGGAATCCAAGCTCAGTGACATGATTTGGAAATACTCTCGATAGACCAATAGACCTCCGAGGTGTATGCGTCAACTGACATCGATAGGCACCATCGAGAAGGCGATTCAGCGAACTTGAACCTCGGCAAATGCGGTCATGGGATGTCATGGGGAGTTCTAGTTTGGACTTTGAATGCAATGAATGGAATGAGATGTATATAGATTGATATAATTTGCATTAAATTTCATTAAATTGCGATAATATAATTTGATATTACATCTACGACCAACATATGATATACCATGATATGCGGTATACGTGTGGATGAAGTTGCGAAGAGACATACCATCATGAACCCCTGAAAGAATGTTGCCATAGGGGCAGGAACCAAAACAGAACAAACAGATATACTGTAAATAAGCAGGGATGGAACAGGTAAGATTACAAACTGTCGTGATCCCTACCAGAAGCATGTTGAAGGCGGGCTCAACACAGCTTTGGCATCTAATTTGTGGCTCGTTTTTTCAAAGATGGCGCAAAAAGGTTCAGGAGTGACAATGAATCTTGTTAGAGATCCAGGAGCTGCCACCAAAATCTAAAGTAGATAGTTCCCAACTTGACATCATGAACCTACGACAGGAATTTCATGAATCATAATTCGAAATGATTGTTTTGCGCTTCCGCTTCAATGTTCATTATACAATGTTTGGTAGATGTGACAATGCTGCCAATGACATCGCAGTGTAGCGAACTGTTGCACATGTCATGACCAGAGCAATGATCCTTTCCGTGGCTTCTCTTGGCAGCTGGATTGTACTTCTTTGCTTCTCTGCAAATTTCTCTGCTACAAAGGCACTGGAAGATGCAGCTTTTGCTTGGCAGGACGAGCAGCACCTGCAAGAGATTTCGAGTTCCCCACGAATCTATCAGATCGATGATTTCCTCACCCCTTCTGAGTGCGAGACTCTGAGGCAGCACGGTGAACCTGGCTTGGAGCCGTCCTTGACTATAGATAGGAGCTCGGGCAACGTGGTTCCCGATCCTGTCCGGACAAATATGCAAATGTATGTCTCTGTGAAGGACAGTTTAGAACATCCGCTGATTCGAACTCTGGTGCGCAGACTGTACAAGCTGGCACGGATGCCTTTGGGACATGGCGAGCGCATACAGATTGGACGATATCGGATAGGTGAAAAGTACGATTGTCATTTCGACTCAGAGCTAAGACAGGGTGTCATTCGCTCCGCCACGATCATCGCCTACCTATCAGATGTGGAAGGTGGAGACACCCTCTTCCCTATGGGTCAGAACTGCCAAGTTCTGGCTCAATGCTGTGCTGATTCAACAAATTCGACTGCCATGAAACGTCTACATCCAAAACTGGGCCGTGCTATTCTGTTCTTCTCACACGACATGGACTCGAACTTGAATCCCAATGCTATCCACTGCTCTTGTCCTGTGACACAAGGAGAGAAATGGATTCTTCAGGCTTGGTTCCGAAGTCAATTGTACGACGAATCTCCGCACAATCCATTGAGGACCAGCGATGTGGAATTTGCTGAGCTTTAGACTTGGAGTGCGGCAAAAGAATGTTATGCAGCTCTGGGATGCAGTATCCCGTGGCATCTTTGTTCCAACACTGTCTAGAGATTTGTTCAGGAATTGTTGATAGTGCAATGACACATGATTTTGACATGCTGAGGATGGAGCAACGCGCTATGCCGACAGTGGCTTGATCTGTTTTTTTTTTTTTTTCAGATGCTTTGTTTTGGAAGGATGGGAAGATTCCGATTTGGTCTTTGCACATTGACCGTGGTACATGCTACACATAAGTCCTGCTGTAAAGCTGCCAAGCCGCTTGAAAGGTGCCGGCACACCCGCGATGTCAATTCTGCAAACAAAGGCACCCCCAGAACAGCAGAACACTTTTGAAGTTTGGCCTGCAGAGTTCAGAGATGTCCACAGGTTCTTCAACGAAGAGGGTTTGCTCGCACATATGTACAGGAGGCACTTGCGTTTTGTTGCTTTCCCGGCCTACTCTCTGCATAACATTGTATAGCAGTATAAGTATAGTACAACAGTATAAGTAAAACATGTGCATTTGTCTCTGCCAGATGTCCGCTGCAGTTTTTGCCGTGATTTTGAAAGTCGAGCAAGGCATGTTGTTTGCCAATTGTGCGACTCTTTGGGACAGAAGAACGAGTTTTATTTGAATTTGAAGTGTTCGAACCTCAGCTGAAGCTATCTGCTATCTGAAGCTGAAGTTTGCAACAAGTTTGCTGTTGCGAATCCGTTCCAAACCCCAAGTCTGAACTGGAGGGCCATTCACATTCACTTTTCCACTGCAACATAAACAGCAACAATCCTTTTCGGATCTATTTTGACTAGATGAGTCCTCAGGCCTATCTCGCCATTACCAAGAAAGGCATTATGTTTGTGCCCACAAGGACTTGCTGGAATGGTTCAACCAAACTATGACGAAATGCCAACAGTCTTCATCAGAGGTTTTGTGTGAAGGATTCATGGCTGACAAGGACTGTGAACATGGTGGATACCGTCAAACAGCTTTTGCCGAAGAGAGGGCACGATGCTGAGTGTTGCAAGCGATGAATGGGAGGGGGATGCAGAAATCCACAGAAATTTTCCCCAAAGAGGAATAGAAGAACTCAACAGATCTCAACAGTACATAACAGATCACACATTGATGAGAGTTGCAAGAAATACTTTGGTCATTTCTCGGTCAGGCCTTGATCGAGCACTACGAAAAGGTCCACAAGCAAAGCTTCAAAGACGACAAGGCTTGTTACCGGTCGATGCCAGTTTTAAAGTATTCATATTCAACAATGTTCAAGAATATTCAACAATGTTTGACACTATCTAACAGCATCTTCACTTTTCTGGCGCCGTGGCTTTTTGATGTGAATTGAGCATTTGTCCTCGGAAGGGACGGACCAAGCTGTCTATGGGCTTTATTGAAGAGGCACAAGAGCGCAGTCGCCGTTTGCCGACAAGCCAAGTTTGCATCGTTTTGAACTAAATGGAACCATTGAGTTTGGACACAGTCAAATCATTGGAGATGCTTTGCAGATGTGACCCATGATTTTCCAACTTTCCTGTCCGTGTCATTGGATCCTGCTGCCATTATGGCAGTTTCAGGACAGCCGAAGACGGAAGGGCTCAGGCGCCCTCACTCTGTGTCAGTGTTGCAGCTTCAGAAAAGAGGCCTCAGGCGTCCTCAGCTTCGGAACTTGACAGAACTAGATGTTCTGAAAATCTCTGAAATCTCAGGGCGTGGCTCTGGTTCTACAACAGACGTGGATCATGTACAGTTTCGATGGCCGCTCCAAACTTAGCAGATTTCTCGTGATTGAATCATATTGAATCACTATCCACGATATTCACCATGATTCACCTGTGTTCAAGTCACAAATGCATACAAATGCGAGGAAGTGCACCTATGAGTTTCTTGATGTCTCTTGATCTCACTGCGAAAGGATTGATTGCCAGTCTACCAAGGTCAAATTTAGAACCAGAGGACTACACCACTGAGGTGTCAACAACATGGTGTTTGCTTCAAGCCTGTTGAAGACATGTCGTTATCAAGCATTCTATGAAACATTCTGTTGTGCCTTTGGAGGCTGCCGGCAGCGAGGCCCGGCCAACCTGCTGTCATTTTTTAAACAGACATTTCAAGTACTTTCTGGTGGTTTCACAAGTCTTGTTTTCAAAACTTGGTAATGGTGAGTCGCTTTTCCTTGTCACACCTCAAGAAACTGCTGCGCGGAACTATGTCCTAGGACCGCGGCAACAACCAGTACTACAACCGATATCCCAAACGGGACATTGTACCGCTGTATACAGAGAAAGGAGGCCCTTTTGAACATTTCACTTTTTTGCTTGATTTGCCCCACGTATTTCAAAATTGCTCATGAAGACTGGCAGGCAACTGGAGGGTGGCCAACAAAGCGGAGGGTGAAAACCCTGAGGCGTCCGACTTTTGCTGTATGATTTGTATGATGATGTATGACCTTAATGTGGTATTCTTAAGTGCGTTTTTGACATAATTTTTGACATTTTTTGACCAGGTTTCTAGAGACAACCAACTGAGACGCCACCCGTCAATCCCATCATTGCAGTATTGCCAGGCTGGTGAGGCTGGCGAAGCTGGCGAGACACCGGAAGATGAGAATGAAGGCGGTGGAGACGGTGCCTTGGTGTGCCATTTCCTGTGTATCACACCAGAAATTCCAAGCAAAGAAGTGGAGATCATGAATTGATCCCCCATTGAAGTTTGCCATTGTATTGTGGGTAAGGTGTGTACTAGGTGGATGTTACGAAGTGGATGTTGCACATTTTGTTGCACATTTCGCGTCTCTGGACTTTGTGAACGACAATTTCACAGAATTTTGCAGGAAGAGCCCGTGGAGATGCTACAGCTGAGGCAGGACGAAGCAATGCGAAGCAGACTTCGAACAGACTGGGTCACTGGATCGACTGCGTTGATGTTTGCTGTTTGAAGGAAGCTGAGCTACTTCCGGAACTGGAGAAACTGAGCATAGACTGCCTTGGCCTTATGTTTAGCATTGTTGAGCATTGTTTATCACTCTCCAATCTTTGAGTCTGACTGTAATTGAAGACACCTGTCACTCATTCCAAAGGTGCTTTTGGAGCAGAAGGTCGCAATGGGGCAGTCGACTCAAGTCAAACGTTTCAAGTCTTCCAAGCCCGGCGATTTGTCACGGATAGTCACAAGATTTCACGAGGCTCCGAGTTGCCTCAGCGCTTTGCATGCAGCTCTGGGAGCTTTGGTCACTGAAAACGAAGCCGAAATTGAAGGCGCTTATGATCGGATCCTTTAACTGGCTGGGTGTGGGTGTGGGCATCAATCATGGGCACCTCGAAATCAGCTTGTCTTGCAGTCTCCAAGGTGAAAAGGCTTTGCATGAGTTTGAATAGTAGTAAGATGTAGCCAAATGTTCATAGCTGTCAGACCAGTAGAGTAGCTTTCCATGACATGACTTGCATCAATGATATTTGCATTAATGATATGACATAATCATATAATCTCTTGACTTTCTATTAGAGATTCCTCATTTATACTATGCAGGCAGCGAGAATGTGTGTGTTCCTGATCAGGTTGGGACATCAAGCTATTACCAGCTGTTCGCCGACTGAACCGCACCGAGGCTTCCTTGATGCCATTCAGTCATGCCGACTGGAGGATTTCACTTCTTTCAAATGATTTCAACATGTTTCAACAAGATACACTTTCTTATATGTCTATCACTTTCTCATATATCTGCATAAGCTGAACATCCATTACACCAGTCAAGCATAATCAATTGCAGAAGTGAAGGTTGAGACCTTGGAATGCATGCGGATCTACTTGCACGACCATGACTCAAAGGCAAGGCACCCCAGAAGAGAAGCAGATGGGCACCAGCTGCCTGCGTGGCCGAGCGTGGGCCGCTACAGGAGGATGAACAGAATGGAGATAGCATTGATTGGGAGCCTTTGGAGCGGATTTTAGGCAGGACATGAAGGGAAATGGCATGAAATGGCATAATGCGTGTCGCGTCGAACAAACCACTGACGTCGATTGACATCGGCTGACACTGAAGTTACCAGCATTGGGTCCTTGCGCGTCCTTCCATATTTGCGGATTGCTTGTTTATGTGGCAACTCGATGGCCAGGCTTAAGACCTGCTCTCCGCAGGTTGCTTCATGTTGACAAGGTCCCTATTTATATCTATTTATCCTGTTACACTTTCACTTTGCTGGAAGCTCTTGAAGCAGTGCCAGGTCAAACCACCGTTGCGCCCTCATTTTTAGGCTGTCAGGACGGAGATGAACTTAACATGACTTGACTAAGTTATTCTAAGATATTTTCAGGATCTTTGAAGAGGGATTGAGAGGGCCAGGTGAAACTGTTCAACTACCTCCTCAACTACCTCCATCTACCTTCTACACTTTGGTCACAAATCCCACCTAGGACAAACGCAAGATCCCGACAAGCCATTGGACCAAGGCGGTTGTGAATGCAGCAGAACCGAAGCAAAAATGACAATTCAGGGAGCGACTTCAGAATGGCCACATGCTGTCTGAGATGTGTGCGACAGGCAAGGTCAGACAGAGGTGGAGGAACAGGACGCAGCTGGCAATCTCTTATCATTGCACCAAAAGCACAGCAAGTTTCAGAAGCTTTGGTTGCTCGCAAGAAGGGATGACGTATGATGCCGCAAGGAGGATGAGAAGGGTTGGAGAGAGTGGAAACAATTGGCACAGGCCAGCGCTTCTGTCGTTGACCTTTTGATCCTGCCAGCAGTTTTGCGAATCCATTGGTTTTCCCAGTGTATATGCAGGTCCGGATCCAAGCGTTGGCTCCAAAAGCTCAGCAACGGCTGCTGCGTTACGCCAGGACCTTGGTTTTTAGCGGTTTCGCACGGGTTTGCCCCGTTGCCAAATATAGTGATGTCAGTCGAGCCAATTGATGATATTTTTTTTTGACTTGGATTCTGGTGGTGGAATCTAGATGGCATTCCGTGGCATACACATGGATCAAATGCTTAATTGGTGCTGTCAGTCACAGGGCACGATTTGTCTTTGTTAGCAAAGTATTTTGCACATGTTGTTGTAGTTTCTTGCCTGAAATTCGTTCAACGGCGTTGGTTTGCAACTCTTTTCGAAATTATTTTCGATACACTAAGTCAAACCTGAAACGGCATGAAAGCGCAGTTTGAAACTGAAACTCTTGCGAATCATACTTGTTGGGATGGATTGGGGATCTCAACATCGACCGCAGTTTGAGTTTGAATCATCGGCTGGCCTTTGGGACGAGACACTTCTCACGTCTCACCTCGTTTCTCTTGCGGTCTTTGTCTTCAAGTTCATGGCGGTCTTTGCGCTCAGACAATGCAGGGCTACAATCTACTATCTGTGCTACATAAATGATAGGGTCTTGTGGACATGTTTCCAATTGAGCCCTCGTGTCTATGTCATGGTAGTATAGTGAATTATATTGATGAATTTATATTGGCAATGACAGGACAAGCTGAAAAGATACGACAGATACGAGCTTGCGGGCTGAGGTGGAACTGTGCGTGCAAAGACGGACTGCTCTGGAGCAGCTTGGCGAGGGTGTTCCTGATTGGGAAGATGAAGACATCGAGCAGGCAACGCCACTTGGCAGATGAAAATGGTCGACAGTCTCCAGCTGAGACATGTTGTCTTTCAACTTGTGACTGACTCTCCGGAACGAAGTGGACAGATGGGCCATTGGCCGGAAGATCCATCTGGTTACACAAGGTGGGTGTTTTCCTGATCCAAATTTATCCACCTGAATTTGCCAGGCGTTCCCATCCTTGAGCCAAAGTGCCTCTGGCAATGCCGTTTGAGACCTTAGAGACGGGGCAAGGGGGTAAGGGAGTGACATGTACCACTGCTGGGAAAGGGAAGATGAGGAGATTTGTGAAGACTTGTGTACCTGTAATCACATTATGTACTGGTATCTTTATGATTCATTATGTATAGTCGTAATTGTATTGCAGGAGTAGAATGAGTAGAAAGTAAATATGTGAATCCTGTTATATACACACATGTTTACATGTATGGCACAGATTTCATGACCAAGCCAAGGTCCCTTCAACGCAGCCTGCTGAAATGAATTCTTTGGCAAGGCATGCAAGAGGCACTGCGCTTAAGTCGGGAAGCAGACTGATCGGATGGAATTCACACTTATCTTGCAATCGATTGGAAAGCGTTAGAAAGTACAGTGCATCCATGAATCTACTGATGCAAAACTGGTTGAGCAGAAGCGTCAGCTGGTTGTTGTAGCTACATGCTGGAATGGCGGAATTTGCCTGGAACCTGCAACGCAAGAAGAGTAGGACCATGGTCACTGGCAGGTTGGGCGGACATGGCAGCTGGTCACACTCGAGCCGCTGGGATTTTCAATTGAGACGGATTTAAGCCGCTTTCATAATTTTGATGTTTGACGATGTTTGACGCTTCCAAGATCTTTCAAGAACAGTGATCGGGAAACACAGTTGCTAATGCTGTTTGATCCTTGGGAAAGGCAGTCACGAATGTCGAGGAGCAGTTCCCTGCCCTTGGGGGAGGACGGTTGGGAGAATAACTTCAAATAGCAGCCTGACCGATTTTTCCATTTTTTCTGATGCTGAGCTTTCAATTTCCAGCAAACCTTCTGATGTGCTGCTTCAATCAGATTTCATAGTCCTGCTAGGTGCAACCCTATTCTTACTGGAGCATGAAGACAAGGAAACATGTGAGAAGGATGTGATTGACCACCTAGATATTTTGCTTGCCACCAGGAACCTCCACTGCAGCAAGGCCCAGCCGGATCCCCAGAACTTTCCTACTGCTTGAACAAAACCTGAGTGTTGAATTTTGGATCCCGCCAAGGTTGGGGGCCTCAAAGAAATGCTCCTGCGTTACTTAGCTGCATGAGTTCAACCTGCTGCAACAGCTTGAGTTTTTTTTCTGGCTTCTGAGGTGATTTGGTGATGTACAAATGTGTACAGTGCAATTATTCTTGTCATTTCTTTTCCTCTTCTTTAATTTTCCAGATGTTTGTGATGTTTCCGGATGTTTCCACAAGGCCAAAGGAATCTGCTGACAATGGAGGCCAAGGTGCAGTTGAGGTCAAGGACTCAGAGAGATGCGCTGACTCTCTCACAGTCCGTTGCAACATGTCTGAGGCTCCAAAGAGTGACGTTCTCGAGAAGGAGGCACGGGTCAAGCATGATTATAGATTCAGTTGGATTCCACCAGATGCATTAGTCAGATGCATTGGTAAGTACCAAGTATATCCAAGTATTCTGAAAACTATTTTGACTTGAGAATGTGCTGTAAACCTATGGTGCCTGTAGGCATTTCCTAGCCTTGGTGGGAAAACGACTGCTGTCCATGCCTCAGTGCTTTTGAATGTCTTGAAACTTGGCTACGAGAAGTTAAATATGAAGTATGAAGGTATAAAAACGATTAAAAACGCAGGTTCGATGGCAATGGTAGGCAGAATTGTTCATTCAAGCAATTCCGATGCAGCTAGATAGCTTACGTATTGATGTTGTTGTAACTTACGCTTCTCATGACAAAACTGAGGCACCTGAGAACGTCAAATGGGGAGCACCCAATGGGTCCTTGCCTTGCTAGCGGGCGCCAGAATGCACCCGCCTTGGCACCCAGATGTTTGATGACGTTTGGCGGCTTAGGACCAAGGATGTGCCAAGTGACCCACCTGATGGCTAGAACCTAAGATCTGGATCCATGACAGCACGAAAGGTTCATGAAGCGAATCAAACGAAGCTTCGCCATCATTTGAGTGATCTGTCTTCATGATGTTGGTGGCAAATTTGTGACAGCACAGGTGCAGCATCATCATCGAAGAGGGAGATGACCCTGGAAGAATGGGCTAAGTCTGCGCCTAAGATTCAATCCAAATATGTTCCTTGGCTGAGATCACTCGACACCGAGACTGACACCATCTCCCACCTCTCTCCCAACACGAAACAATTGAACAGCTGAGGCCCAAAGCTCCACAGGTCGAGAAGAAGGACACCACATTGCTTCCATCGTATGTCGACACACACGCACACACACAACATACTGTACGTATTATATACTGCAATATTATATATATATGTATGCTAATATATATATGTATATATATATATATCTATCTATTTATACATAAGTGGATTAGAGAGGTGATAGATGGATGGACGGATGACCATGGATGGATAGATAGATGGCTAGTGTATGAATGTTAAAATCGGCAAACGCCCAACATGTTTTTTTTCATCATACTTGAAAAGATAGGATTGATTCACATAAAACTGAGCTGGGTCTTAAGTTCAGGACTTGAATTTTTCCAGCGCAGAGGCATTTCCATCTCTGGCCACAGCCTCAGAAAGGTATTTATTTCCAATTTCCAGTATTGTTTCAGTCGGCACCTGCAAACCACTTGTTTTATTTGGCAAACAAACCATTTGAAGCGCAGAAATGGAAACTCTAAATTTTGGCTATTGCTATGTTACGAATTGAAGTGGGTTGTTATGCTTTTCCAATGCTTTTCCTACTACCATGTTGGTCTACCAGAGGGTACGTGTCGTACGTGTTGGTGTCGAGGGTGGCTCCAGTGGCTCCAGCGCTTCTCGAGCTGTGCCTCAGCACTGCTTCATGGTAAAGCTTGGTAGAGCAAGTGGCTGGTCAAAGAGTGAATGTTTAATCATGTTAATGATATATAATAATATCAGATAATATCAGTTTGATGCCATTTTTTTTAAAGAATAAACGTGACAAAAAGAGTCTATATATAGGTATATGAAAAGAATTGAAAAGACATGTTGTGGTAGGGGACGGCAGCATCTGTTTTTTAGCCTGGTGATTCATGTGGTGTGCTGGGATACCTCTACACTTTGAACCTACGGTTTCCATGTTGTCTTGAAGGCTTCTAGTGCTTTTCCAACCTTCCACAGATGTTTGAAGCTGCTGTCCAGGCAGCACCGGCCCCATCTTGGGGAGCTCGAAGTGCAGGGCTGCAAGTTCAGGACCCAGCACGTCCCACCACTGAAGTACTTCAAGGGATGAATCAGCATAGTTTCGTAAAAAATTCACGGTCGCAAGATCCCTGAACTGCCAGTTTCTTAGTTTTTTTATTTGCACTATGGCAACTATGGCTTGAAACGCAAAAAGTTTGTGTAGTCAACTGAATACTGGCTAGTTGTCCGGGTCGAGATGTGGAATGGCCAAGAACAGGTGATGACACCATACGCAACGTTTCGGTTCACACATCTATATTGCAGAGATGAGTCTTTCTTGGTCATTCTCATAGAATTCAGCCCCAGTATCCGGAGAACTTTGGTCGAGCGTTGCAAGTTCCCGGACCATGGAAGCTTTGCATCTTTTAAATTCTTTTAAGAGATTTCCCAGTGCTGGCTGAGGCAGCAAAGGCAAATAGCGCAAAAGAGGCAAAGGAGGCCAAGGCTGTTGCTGCAGCCAAAGAGGCGGAACCCTCAGATTTGGGAGTTTCTGATCACTTGCTTTGCCATATTGATGAGCAGAATGGACCCTTCTTACATAGCATTTTTGCGCTCTCTGGCTGCACTGCGTTGGTATTGCGTCGTGCTTGTTCTGTGCGGCGCTCTGAAGGCTGCTGAAGCCATTGCCGAGGCACATTTGCTCATGAACCATCCGGACAGATAAAACACAGATACCTGACATACACTTTGAATCACTTTGATATTTTGCAGTTTGCAGTGATAAATAGTGATAATATTTTTTGTCAAACATGCAAATTTTGCATGCAAGAGTCATGGATTCCTTTTGTTGCATTTCGATTCTTGAGTGTAAAGACACTCTGCTAGCAGCCTCGAATGGCATGGTTCAAATGGCCTTTATTTGTTGTTCAACTCCATGATTTTGCAAAGTCTTTGGACCATACCTAGGCTAAAGCTTTGCGAGCGAACGCAGCAGCTGTTGGAAAGAAGGTGAGATATGTTGTAGACCAGGCTGTTTTCGAATGTTTGAATTTCCCAAATCGAGGGCTAATAGCCACGTTGCCATTGTACTTTGGCAGGTAGAAACAGAACTTGTCACGTTCTCATGAAGCTCTTGGACCTGTGCAAGTTGGTTTCCTCTTTGTTGAACAGGCTAAACTGCATGTTTATTTACGGTCCCGCATTTTCAGCTGGTACCACTCAACGGAATCCTGCTTGAAGCATGGAGAAGGTAGGACTTGTGCAAATATCCAGCATTTGACCACACATCTCCAGTTTCATATTCCTGAGGCCAATGATGCAAACAATTTTCCCGAGGCATTGCCTGGTTTTGCCATGTTTTGCCCTTCTGAAAACTTCACTTTGTATCTGGATGTTGGATGATTCGCTTCCTTTGACGAGCTGTGTTTGGCCAGCTCCCAAGCAACAAGAGCTCAGCTTCAAAGGCCGGTGGAGCGAGAGTTCAGACCAATTTAGGTGTAATTAAGCAGAGCTGATTGAATAGACCTCTAACATTGCCATACCGCCAACTCTCTACCCGGACCTTTTTCTTTTTGCTGAGATGGATTGTTCTGAATCAGGATGTGCAGCCAAAGAAAGCATCGAAGGCAACCCTTTCAATGCTGCTCAAAAACTGAGTCCACCATGAGTTCAGTAAGTTCAGTATTGTATGTATGTACAGCATTCAGCGCTCTTCTTCAGAGTGATCTAAGGCACAAATTCCATTGCATGAAGGGATGCGGGAAACATGTTAGGCGGCAGCTAAGCCCACTCCCAAGGCTGTAGTAGACTCAGTTTGAATCCAATTCGAATTCAAGATATTTTTCAATTTGATTTCAATTTGAATCCAATTGGTCCACAGTCTCTGTCCACTGTCTCCACTGATCCATGTTTCGGCACGGTTGGGAACATTTGGACGAACTGAGGCCGAAAAGCCGACCAGTTCGAAGGTGCCCAAAGAGGAGGCGCCGAAGGAACGGATCCCAGTGATAGGATCCACTAGGCTATGCCACTATTAGTCGCCACAAGTCACCACCATGTTGTCTTCCGTGTGACTCAACTGATGAACGTTGACGAACTCTGTGCCATGTTGATTCATAGCTTCATTTGGGTCTACGGAAGGATTTCTCGGAGCTTAAAGGTATATCTGTCCTTTTGAAGTGTGAAAGGCAACTCCCAACTTTCAATGCTGAAATTCACGCGACATCTCAACACAGATATTTGAAGAGAAGCTTCCAGTTCAATCACTCACTGAAACCGAGTCGAAAGATTGCTTTACCCAGGCTGCACTGGCTGAGACAATGCCCATCCATTTGGATCAGGAGATTTGGTATGTCTCGTTGTCAATTGCTGCACGGTATGCGTTTCGCTTCAAGTTCCGTGCATTTCTGGGGAACAGCCACGGACCGAAAACATATTGGGTCACATATTCTGGACTGAAAGGCAACAAACTTAAGTTTCCTGATTTTGGGAGAATGTGCTTCATGAATGCTTGCGAAGTATTCATGACTCATGTTTATGCAAGATTGTGGTGGAACTCAGTTGACCAACTGCGAGTTGCAGGACCTTGTCCTGCTAAAGAAGAGTTCGGGGCCTTAATGGTCAGATGTCAAGTGCTCTGGGAGTTTGAACGCACATGTTGCTTCTTGATGTTCTCGCCCAGAGAAGGAAACAATCTTGCTCTGCTGTTTGGCTACGACATACTAGTAGTGAGATTATTAAGCACATAATACATTTTGCCACCGTGCTACAGGGTCAAGGGTGGCAACTTGTGCGCAAGAGAAATGGTGTGCCACTGGGAAGTTCATAATATACGACATGTCATTCTTTCTGGATGGAGAAGCTGTTTGTGGCATGTCTTTTTCCAACACTTTGAAGGGGCACGCCTGTTTTTGAGACAGATTCTTTTTGAGACAGAAACTCCAACCTACGGAGAACTTCTCGATGGCTTGACTTACACAAAGAGTAGAGAAGAGTAGAAGAGAGCAGTAGAAGCGCTGATATGGAGAAGAGAAGTGTAGAAGAGAGAAGAGTGCGCTTAAGATTCTAGGTTGCGGTGTACCCCCCCTACTCGTACAGAAAGAAGAGGAAGGGGAAAGCGTTTGTTTTTTCTTTTTTGTACAGTCAGCAAGATAACATTACTTAACAAATTACTTAACATTACTTAACATTACTTAACATTACTTAACATTGCTTAACATTACTTAACATTACTTAACATTACTTAACATTACTTAACATTACTTAACATTACTTAACTATATATGATAGAACATATTGTTATACCATCGTACACACACATATATATATATACACACGGACATTTCCAATTAGTAGGAGAGACATTTGCCAAGGCGACGACGAAGAACACACCCAAGCGAAGGAGGCAGAACCACATCACATGCGTTTAGAATCAAAGAGCTTCCTGCTTGATTAATAGGGATTCCCGACTCATAGATGATGATAAGCCTCGAAATACTGGGTGCTATAACCCCCTGTGATCATGACCCAGGAGAGGTTTTTGAACACTGCTCAATTTGTGTTCATGTTTGTTTCTTGGCCAGGGAAGTCAGAAGAAGAAAAAGGGTCAGCAGAACAAGAAGAATGTCATTCCTGCTTCGGAATGGTTTCAGGGCTGACCAGTGTGTTGTGAAGATGCTTGGCGCACCCTCTAAGCATGTGGCAAACCAAACAGTTTCTTGTTTGCTGGCCGATTGACAGACAAGTTTTCTTTCTTGTGATGTGTTTGGGAAAAGTGTTTTTCGCGAAGCAGCTGTCAGCTTTGCATCGGGAGTGCTCGAAGTCTTTGGACTACGACCTCGTTTTGCCATTGGCAAAGATGCAAAATGATGCGCGCTCTGGGTGGTCCGGTAGTCGTGTTGATCAATTTGAATCAATGCAGCATGGCAGCATGTGTGTTTTTTCAACCAGCATCAAGAAGATAAAGTTGAGCGGATTTGCATCTTTCCTTGTTTGGTATGCGTGCGGTGAGTAGCCAGAACTCAAGCAACACGGCAACACGGAAAAAACATGTCCCAATACCTTCCCAGCAAAGCACGCCAAGCTTGTCAAAGCCATCCATGGTTTTCTTTCAAGTTCTTTGTTGACTGCAAGTCCTCTCCATCAGACGGATATTGGCACTGTATATATATATATAAACGTAGAATATACATATTTAAAATGCAAGATTTGATTTTATGACTGTTGCCTTTTCAAAGCACAATCCTTAACAATCAGAGAGCTTCAGAAATCCATTTGTAGTGGCATCGTTGTTCCGAGCCTGCCGAATTCGATGGCCTTCGTGTCGCTGGGCAACCCTCGAAGCCAAAGCCATAGACAGTCTGCCGGACAAGTGTGGACCAGAGTGACAGGGTGTCTGGAGGGCCTACTCAATGTGGCAAGGGGAACATGAGAGACTAAAGCGCGTTCCTTTGACATTTACTCTTCAATCAGTTGGACTTGATCTTGAATGCATGCTTCACTTGCTGGCCCAAAGCCGATCGAGCAAATTTGGTCAAATATCAGGTGAATCAACAAACACACACAAGTAACGCATCATCAGATACTAAAAGGTAAGGCAACAATAGCAGATTCGCCATCAATACAGTGTATCTTTGTGGGTGCCACCTATACTTTTTGTTTGGTGTGCGTGTGTGTAGCCATGCTTGGAGGCTATCGTGCTCACGCGTTGCAGCCCCAAGTAGACGCCGTACAAGCCATGCTTCGAGAAGCCTTCGGGCTCGACAATCACGACCGTCCAGCCACATCTACCCGCCAGGAGTCCAGGGATCAAACATGAAAATACCACACTGGCTGGAATCATCTGGAATCTCAGTATCTCAGTCAAGAAAGTATCGCTGTCTGCGTGCAGAATTACATTCTCGTTTCCGTAGTATGCTGTAGACTGTTAATCAACTGAACCATTGGTTTTCTGTGGCAGCAGTCTTGTGAGTCTGTGCGCTATGATTTGGTTGGTGGCTGGTTGGTTTAGTGAATAACATAGTAACATAGTTTACTTCTTGGCCTGTTCCGCGGCAGGCCAGTGTTGGTAGAAGGACGATCAGCAGCAATTGTTGGCTGACTGGCTTGATACTGACAGCTGTCCTCGGGATTGGCATCATCGTGGCCTCTTTGAGACCACTGGCAGTTCCATGGCTTTCAATCAAGGAGGCAAAGGCCCAAGAAATGTCAAGACTAAGACAGGTTGTTTCATTGGAAGTGATCTGCAAAAGACACAGAATGTGTTTGCTAATTTGACGATGGACGCATTTCGGGTTCCTTACTCTGATGAATACATATAAATAAAGGCTAAGCCACCCAATTTGTTTCCGTTCTTTCGATTCAGAGATCCACAGGGGCTTAGAAGGATGTCTGGATACGGGCAGATATCTGCCACAGTTTTTCCCTGCTCAAAGAAAGTTTGGTTACATATCGTTATATACTGTATATACTTTGCTCTTCTGACAGAACAAGACAACCAGTTGTTGAAGCAGAGTGAAGCACTGGACTGGCAAGACTTTGAAGCTTTGATTCTTAGGTTGCTCGCTCGCCCAGCACCTTGGCATGCAGAGAGATTCCGCAAGGCATACTATACAAAGGAAAACCAGCATGTATTTTTTAAATGCCTCACGCCTCTGTTCATGTCGCACTGACTGGAAATGTCAACGGGAATGTGATATGCCAAGGTCAATCCAGCTCACTTTCAATGTGTTCATCATCCCAGACAATTGACAGCATCTTGTCCAGCACGGCCATTTATGCTCCTGGTCAGCACTTCGTGTACAAGTTGGTCGATGAAAATGGTGCGGCGGTTGAGATGATCTTTGAAGCTCTCCATGCCCATCCTTGGGTCAAAGCAACGACAACGCTGCACCAGGGCTTCGGTATGTTGACCAATCAGGCTACAGCCACACGGCTTGGAGTGAGCTTTCGTGATGCGGAAAACCAAGAACCGGTGAAGCTTCCGTATTTTGCGCTGTCTTTCGTTCAACTGGTGGAGACAAGTTTTCACAGTCACAAGAACATCAAGATTGTGGGCAACTGGACCGATGCAGTTGTTGCTCAAGGCACCACAGTCTTGGTTCACCACCAGGATGACAAGAACGGCAATTGGATCTCCTTCCAAGCAAGCAAGACGGATGTTCACCAAGAGGCTCCAAGTAGTCCTTCGCTTCTCACCGTGGATCAGTTCAAGGAAGCAGCCACTCTGCGTTTCGTGGAGCTTGAATCATTTCAGATTCACATAGACGTTGGAGTGCACGAATTGCATGGCTTCCTCTTCTCAACGACGGCAGCAGTGCTATGTGCTGACGTCCCCAATGCAGATAACCCTCCGGTGAAATTTGTCACCAACCCACGTGTCTTTGAATTGACAGTGCAGGAGACTGAGAACACACACATTGTCAGAGCAACCAACAGCTCCCTCTTTCAGCTCTGGTACGTCAGAGAAGGAGATAATGTCCATGTTGGAGATGCCTTATTCCAAGTCACCTCAATGGAGGGCCTTCAAGATGTGAAATCCAATGTTACCGGCACAGTTAAACATTTGCAAGCACTGCTCCCCGGCGATTTTGTGGAAGCTGGAGCACCCATCATGGTTATTGATATAAGTGGCACTGATTGGGTGTTCATCGCATCAGTCAGTGTGGCAGTGATTGCTGTCATTGGTGTGATCATTTGTATTTGGCGGTGCTGTTGCAACAAGTCTGCTCCAGAGCCAGAGCCTGATCCAGACGATCCAGAGAAACCTGAACCCATCCCATATACCATTCTGGAGTTCGAGACCCCCAGTGGTTGGAAGCAGATTGCAGAGTGGAAGCATCAACCATTGGGACTTGGATTCTATGAAGAAACGACCCCACCTCAGGTGGCTTATGTCGGAAAGGATGCGATCCATTTGGGTGTGAAGAAGGGCGATTATTTGGTTGCTGTTGGCGACCCGCACTTAGTCGATTGTTGCGAGTTTGTTCCACTGCAGTCGATTGTTCCAGCTGGTGGGTTCCAGGTTGTCCCACTTCGCGGGTTAGGAGGTTGGGGAGTGGTCCTGATAGCGCAGCATAACACAGCCACCATGGATTCCTTGCAGGTAGTGTTGAGTTTTGATAGCAGAGCCATGCTACCTCAATCTGTCCCAAACATTTTATATATCATATTTTATCACTTGCCACTCAAGACCACAATTACAAAATGTTGCGAAAGTTTGACTTTGTTCCTGGGGCATCCCGGGATTTACGATGATTTGCGCCATTTCTCCAAGCTGAACTGAAGCCAAATTTTGTCAAACACAGCAGACGGGCCAGATATATGAGATACATTGAGATTCTCTCTCTCTCTCTCATTTCTCAGGATCAAAATACTGGAATGATCAAGACAGAAGGGAAGGCTTTCGACAGTGTGTGGCGGGAGTTGAAGACGCGAGCAGACCGTCTTCCGTTGGTGCCTCGCAACCCAGCTTGGATTTGCATCAGTCAACTGTTTTGTTTTGTTGTGCCCTCAACGTTGCCTATCAAAGTCGTATTAGGAACTTCTGGCCCAACACAAACTTCAAACCAATCGGCTTGAGGAGGTTTAGGCCAAAGCTTCGGCATTCTAGCCCCTGCTGATCAATGCTGATCAATATTGTAGATAATCTGGGTCAAACACATGGTTTTGCACATTTGCCTGTAAAAACCTATTAAAGAACTGTGGTCAACAAGAGCCATTGTAGAAACGAATCAAAATCCGCTGTTGATGCCAAAGGGATCCATCAAAATGCCGGACCCATGTGCAGGCTTGCTGCTACGATTTGAGAAGGCAGGTCGGTATCAGGATTTCGAGTGGCGGACGAAGCCTTTGGGGCTCGTTTTCTCAGATTCCCTGCCTATAACCGTGACTGACGTGCACGAGGAAGCAGAGCATTTGGGTGTGCGAGTCGGTGATGTTTTGACAGGCTACGGTGCAGATGGAACCTTAGTTGTTGGCGACATGGGCCACAGAGCAACAGTGCCATCCAATCTTGGATGATAGTCATGGCATGTCATGGCCATGTAATGAGATGTTAAGATCATTACGAGCGTTTTGTCTATACAGGATGGATTTTGTTGTCTTTCGTGAAGTTCTATCTGCTGCACCCCCAAAAAGATTTCTTTTGTGCTGCATAGACCATGATAGAACCCTGAGCTGAAAAAGACTAAGGAGTCCCACCTTCTCAAGAGTGTGGAGGGCAAATCTGCAGATGAAGTTTGGAAGGCGATCACTCATCGGATGGCCGATTTTCCCGTAGCGCCTAGCTTCTCGGCTCTTGACTGAGTTTCGCAAGTTGAGCAGAGTTCTATCGTTGGTTTAGTGCTATCCGAGTGCTAGCGATTCTGTTTCAAGAGAGACCAAGTGCACCAAATATGATCAGAAGTCACGAAGTTCGCATAATATGGTCATTTCTTTAAAGAAAAATGCATTGAGAATCATCCCAGATATTCCTATGCCAATCCTGGCAGCATCAAAATTGACAAAAGCTGCTAGCGATCTTGGCGGCTTCAAAGAGACCACCGACTATAGAGAAATACATTCTACTAGTACAGAGTCATACAGAGTCTGTCGTAACCTATAGATATATCATTGGATATCTATGATACAGATGTAATTATTGATACATGTGGTTCATCTGGTTCATCTGGTGCCTTAGATGCCATCACAGATCCTCACCTTCCATGGTCAGAATATCTATCTCAGAACAGCATTTTGCAATGGTGGATTTTTAATCTCAATTCAAACTCTATGATTCATGATTGATCTCTTGGATGCCTGAGTGCTGTAGCTTGCTTGCCAGCAATCTTGAGGCCTGGTAATGGTGTTTGAGCTCCCGGACAAGTCCACGAAGGAATTCTACTGGCGCGCTCGACCACTCGGAATTGAAATTGGAACATCTCTCCCCATTGCCGTTGAAAAAGTGACAAGTGAACGCTCCAAGAGTCGGGGCATCGAAGTTGGTTTTGTTTTAAGAAGCTTTGGTGACAACTGGCGAAAACTAGAAGTTGCTGATGGCAAAGACGCCTCTCTGATCATTGCAGATTTGGAGAGGTTTGTTGACAAGTTGCCACACGCCAGATAGCTCATGCGCACACACAGCAGAGATGAAAAAAGGTGGTATGTACACTTGCAGAGACTGGATAAGTCTTGCATTCTCCTATAGACTGCATACATCTATTTGGCCTCTCAGCAGCACTGACAAGAGTGGCTGATCCATGCTGATTCCGTCCAGTCTGCCTTTTTGCCAGCCAACAAGAATATATAGCATTATATAGCCAGAACATACCAGCGCCTTCTACATTTTCCACTATGAGAGTCTGAGAGGCTGAGAGGCTTGACCTTTGCGAAAAATGTCACTCTTTATTGCAAACTGCAAAGCAGTGAGCAAACCTGTCCTACGTTTTCCTGGCTTGTGAGCTAGGCCTCCCTTGGCAAACTACACGGAACCGACGAGCTCAACCAACTTTCTATCAATGGAATCTTATGATGTCGTCATTCTTTTTTATTGTCCTTGTGCTTTAAACATTGTGTCAGGGCTCCGTCCCAACAAGAGAAGACAGCCAGATATGCCGGTGTGTAATTTCGTGGCGCCTTTGCCTGAATACCAGGTCATACTCGTAGAAGCCAAGATGAGCGGCCCGCAACCAGGGTGAAAAGTCCTCATGCGTTGCATGTTAAGGGACTTTGACCCTGCCATTGGTTTCAATATCATTCAATGAATATATTATAATACATCATACATCATTCAATGTCCATCTATAATTATACATATATATATATATATATCATATATCATTATATTTCAACATCCTTCATGTCACGAGACCTCTCCTCAGCTGAGGTTCTACCCCACCACGACGACCTGCACGGACCGCCACCGAGGTCGGGGAGCGGTTGCACACAAAATATCATTGCAACATATTGCTGCATGTTGCTACAAGAACACCGTCGATTCTCCTTTGTTTGGGAGCATATGGAGAACTGAAACTGGCATCATGATGCATCATATTGGATTTTCGGACACAAAGCTAAAATCAAAGCTGGGCAGAGTACCTGCGCGTACAGACTTGACTCAACCTTCTCCACTGCCACAAAGGCATCATCGCCCTCGAAATGGGGGGAAGTGTTCTGCTTAGCATCAACGATGCTTTTTGGTATTTTTGTTGCATTTGTTGCATACACAGCAAAGACAGCGTTGCTGAAATCTGCTTCAGTGTGCGTGAGTGAAATGGTAGAACAATATATTGGATTTCGCTGCAGGTGGTGTCTTCATTGCCAGTTGTCCGACTTTCAGAGCACAGCTCAGTAGCAGGAAGTCGGACACTCATGGAGACTTAGTACCGCTGTGGCATGCGTGCTCTGCTCCAGTCGATATTTTCTCAGCATTATTTCAGACCTGGTTAGCCATGTTAGACTGTTGTACTTACTCAGACTGTACGTATTGTCATACAGTAGTCAGATAGCTTTATTTTGCATTGATGTCAGTTCTCAAACTTGAGGTCCGAGGCGCGGCAAGGACTTGGGACTTTCACCACCAGTAGCAGTGGCAGCCTTGGCATTTCTATGTCCGGGTATCTCGGCTTCTCTGCAAGTCCTCTGAAATCAGGCTATCAACGAACCTGTGGCATGGCCCTCACAGTTCTGCTGTGACACGCTGCTCACGAACCTTTGGTGCCTCATAAGCTTACGACTGAATGATTCATTCACGTTTACTCTTGTAGAACCAGCCAGTATTTGTACATGTCGTGGTAATTTTTGCAGAGCCAAACATTGAGTTGCATGCACCAGACTCATCGCGCTGCTCCCTGCAGTGCCAAAGGGATTCAAGCAACTATTCACAGGACCAGGTCAGCATTATGTTTACTTTCGGCCGAACCTTGCATGTTTGGTCCTGCTAAGTACCGCTATTTGCATCTATTTGCTAAAGTACTGTAGAAACACATGAACCTCTATGAGTCTATGACATTCTATGAGAACATTGATATTGTAACAGTATATTTATTACAATCTATTATATTTCATATAACATGATGCAACCTCAAAGTAGTGAAGTACCGTTGGCACATGTGAGTTTGCGGACCATGTCCCAAGGCAGTGCCAAGTACACCGGCACCAACACTTTGGAGAAGCATCCTCAGAAGTTGTCACATCTTGTCAGTTTACCTGGTGCAACTGTTCCATACTGTTTCAATTTTCAGTGGCCCAGGCTCTGAACCAAAGCTGCGACCAAAGGCAATGGACTCATAGATGGCTTGGTGACGGACGATTAATTTATGGTTTGATGATTATATATTTAGTCAGTCAGACTGACAATGTTCACCTGGCCCTGTGCTAGGCGTCACCAGTTCAACAAGCTCCAGCTTCATCGGGCTTCTGGAAGACACACGAGCAGTGCCGCCACGGTTGAAATGCACAGCTTCTACAGATAAATTGCAATCTCAGATCCTGTTTTAATTACTCGGGATCTGAGCCAGAACGGTGGGGAGGTACGCTCTTCAGAGGTCTCGGGAGTCTGGAATCAAAGCATATCCGACATCCCTATTTGAGCCACAGCAGAGGAAAGCTGCAGATGAAGATGTCAGATTTTTGTGGTTCTGATGGGTTCTACTGATGGAATCTCAAGATGACCAGACACTGGTTGCAGGATTGAGCGACCGGAGTTGGCCGGCAGATCTGCACTAGAGGCCTTCTTCCTGTGATATCTATTTCAATTCGCCAGCTTGCTTAGAATTCTAATTCTAGATTTGCTGTGATTGTTTGTGATTTGCTTCATCAAAGTTGTTCTGATGTCTGAGTGCATGAACATGGACAGGGCCGCCAACATGACCCAGCAGAACAGAGGAGTCAGCAAGAGCCGCTAGAAGCTCAGCCGTTGCCCATGACACCATTCACGCCATCCTCCAGGTTTCTAGAATGAATAGAAACTGGATGAGACGCCTTTGCATGACAAGAACCTGCAAGTCATGATTCCATGATGATGGATGGACATTGCCATATTTGTTCGTGCATTGTAGTTATGGAGAATCTCTCAGAGTCTTGGTTGCCTCCCTTGACTGAAGCAAGTGGCAATAGCGCAAGCCTTCACGGCTGTCACGGCTCACGGCCAACTGTTTCGCAAAGGTCAGCACTGCTTTCTTCATACCTCCCTACAGCGAAAACCAGTGAGCAGCGGACTTAACTTGTGAGTCTTCACCAGCGTGGCTGGAGGCAGATTGTTTAATCTGTTTGATGGATTAAAGACGATTAAAGTTATTCGATTTCAGATGTTGTGAGCTCCAAGCCTCCCAGGGGCCTCCCAGCTCGTCGTTGTGTCAGGTTCTCACCAGCCGCGCCAAAGGCTGCGGCAGGCCCTCATTCTCACGTGATATGTCTCCATATAATTATATCACAATATATCTATGACAAATCTATGAATATCTATGATTGATTGTGATTATATATCCATAGTTATAGATCCTGAGTCATTTGGATATGTCAATTTATTTTGGAGTTGCCATGGAGCAAAAGAGCGCAGGTGTCGGTCAACCTGCTCCAAGCCCCTTGCTTCCCGCAAAGGCTGAAGCTGCAAGATGCTGCAAGATGTTGCAAGCTTCTTGACCTCCGAAAAGTTTTGGTTTCAAACACAGTGCAGGAACCAGCTCCTCTTAAGGAAGTCTTAACCTCAACATTGTGGAAAAGGTGTCTCTCGAGTGCAGAAGTGTTGTGCTGTGAAATCAAGGACGCCTACCAGTTTCTTCTGCAACAACTCACTCAAAGACTTGCTGAAAGTGGGCCTCCGCTGGACGGGACTTGAAGTGAAGTCGACCCTCTCGAGAATCCCCAGATTTCACCAGATTTCGCCAGATTGTACCAGATTTCACCATCCTGTGGGGCTATTTCAAGTCATGAAGTCAGGACTATTTGGCGGGCCAAAGTTCTGCACTTGCGAACCAGCAGTTGGCATATGTTGCACAGCTCCAAGCTGTGAGAGTCTGGCGGCATGATGTTTTGCTCGCATCCGGAATTGTGCATCGATCACAAGCATGACATCCTTATATAATCATTTTAGTTTAATCCTAGTCACTAGTCATCATATGAAGCATCAGTTCGTACATTTGTTGATACAAGTATGCACATATATATATATATATATACATATAATACACATATACACATTTGTCACATCAAACAAGATTAGATCTAGTATATCAATATAGATTAACACATTTTGAAAAATGAGCCAAATCACTTGCGCCCAAGGCCTGGCATCAAGCTGCTGCCTCTGCTGCTCTACAGGGACCCACCCAGGCTAGGTCTGCCATGGTGGAGCATCTTTGATCGGAAATCAGAAGGTTGATTTCACAATGATTTCAGATGTTGTTAAAAACTTGATTGCAGCTTATGCAAGATGATGTCAGATGTTGTAAGATGATTTCAGATTAGTGTAGATGATGACATATTATTTCATCCAATGGAGGATTGTTAAGGGTAATTTAAGATGATTTGATTATTTAAGAATATTTAAGATGATTTTAGATGATTCAAGATCATTCAAGATGGTCTAAGTGGATTTAAGATGATTCAAGATGTTTTTCAATAGATCCGAATTAAATATCATGGACTGAACAATCTGAGGGCAAACAGCCCAGGGTGAATTGCACAAAAACCTTGAGGAATCGTTGAGATGACCACAATTCATGATGTGAAGTATTGCAACGCTTTGCAGGACCCATGGAGGCCCACACCAAAAGCAGAGACTGCATTTTGTGAAATCCTCAGGTCCCAGCTTTCATAGACGCAATGACTGTGGGAAATTTGTACCCATTATTGAGGTCTTACAGAAATGGTGGAATTCCTGCAGAGGCGGCTGGAGGTGCAGAGCAAGCAGATCAGGCGAGGCTCAATGCCTTTGCGGTGCAATTGTTTGCATTATGTGTTCATTATCACTGGGTAGACTTGTATGGGCCAGGCACCTAAAGGCAGAACTGGCCGCGCGTTCTCGACTTGCAAAATCCTTCCAAGAATAAACATATATGTAATTATATGTATGTATATATATATATGGATTATATAATTTGTATATATTATATCATTATGAACCGTTTAAACACACATATATATATATATATATACAGGCAATCAAGGAAATATAAATAAATATATATATATATATATAAACATGTAAAAACAACTATGCAAATAAAGAGTCAAAAACGATACTACTCGTATTACACGTATTACTAGCATATCAAAACAATATTTGAAAACATAAGATGGTAAGCCACATAATAATACGAAAACAATAATGAAACAACAATACAATGAAATACGATAGTAAATAAATAAATCGAATGGCAATATATATATATATATATATTAATAAACATATCGAATTACATATTAATTTAGATATTAATTTAGATATTAAAAAATACGATAAAAAGTAAAATATTAGATTGAATAATTGAATAAAACATTACACTATAAATATGCTAGAAACATATTCAATGAAATAAAAATATATCAAATGAATATTAGATATTAGACAAATAAAATATACAATATAATATATTGAATACTTTATTAAATAGATTAGTTAAAGCATTGTATTGGGGCAATCTGAAACCATTGAGAATATAGATTATAAGGGGAAAGTTAGAGTTCTGCTTGGAAAACTAGGCTTTCTAAAATTATGAATTTATTGTGATAATAGTTATATGTATTGCATATGTAGCAAGAGCTATTGAAAAAGGTTAAGCCCCGAAGGTGTTATCAAGATAAGGTGAATGGTGTATATGAACACGTTTGGGTGTAAAAGTGTCCGTGCGTGTGCTTGAAAGTTATCCGTCGGGAGGCGCAAAAGAACAATACCAACCAACGAACCCGAATGCAGTCACGTAAAACACTTGTGTGAAACAAATTATTTCAACATTTTTGTACATCCTTCCCCTGTTGCCATACCAGTGTAGACTGTGGAGTGTGAAAGGTGGTGGAGTGCAGACTGTGGAGTGTGAAGGCAGTAGGATGTTGAGTGGGGAATCTATTGTGTAGACAATGGAGATCATGGAGTTTAAAGTATAAAGTGTGGAGTGTAAAGTGTGAAGTGTACACTGTGCAGTGTAAACTGTAGAGTGTAAAGTGTGAAGTGTAAAGTGTAGAATGTGGAGTGTGGAGTGTAAAGTGTGGAGTGTAAAGTGTAAAGTGTAGAGAGTGGAGTGTGGGGTGTACAGTGTAAAGTGCAGAGTGTACAGTAAAGTGTAGAGTGTGGAGTGTAAAGTGTGGAGTGTAAAGTGAAAAGTGGGTAGTGTACAGTGTAAAGTGGAAAGCACAAAGTGTAAAGTATGGTGTGGGCAGTGTAGAGTGTCAAGTGTGAAGTGTAAAAATCCAGAGTGTGGAGTGTAAAGTATAAAGCGCAGGGTGTGGAGTGCAAAAAGTAAAAAGTAAAAAGTATACAGTGTAGAGTGTAGAGTGTTGAGTGTCAAGTGAAGTGTAAAGTGTAGAGTGTGGAGTGTGAAGTAAAACGTGTGAAGTGTCGGGTGTAAAGTGTAAATTGAAGAGCGTAGAGAGTTGTGTGAAGTGTAAGGTGTGGAGTGTAATGTGTAAACTGTAGAGTGTGGAGTGTTAAGTGTGGAGTGTGTAGAGTGTAAAGTGTAAGGCCTAGAGTTTGGAGTGTAAAGTGAAAAGTGGGAAGTGTAAAGCGTAAAGATCCGTAAACATTGGTAAAGATGTGTAAAGTGTAATGCGTAGAGTGTAGAGTGTGAAGTGCAATTTGCAGAGTGTAGGGTGTAAAGTGCAAAGTGTGGAGTGTAAAATGTAAAGTGTCAAGTGTAGAGTGTAAAGTGTGGAGTGTATTGTGTAAAGTGTGGAGCGTGGAGTGTGCAGTGAAAAGGGGGGAGTGTACAGTGTAAAGTGTAAAGTGGAAAACGCAAAGTGTGAAGTATGGAGTGGACAGTGTAGAGTGTCAAGTGTGAAGTGTAAAATGTAAAATGTGGAGTGTAAAGTGTAAAGTGTAGAGTGTGGAGTGTAAAGTAAAAGTGTAGAGTGTTGAGTGTAAAGTCTAGACCGTGGAGTGTAGAGTGTAAAGATGAGTAAAGTGTGAGGTCTAGAGTGTAAAGTTTAGAGTGTGAAGTGTAAGGTGTAAAGTGTAGAGTGTATAGTATGGAGTGTGGAGTGTAAAGTGTAAAGTGTAGTGTGGGGAATGCGGATTGTGAAGTGTAAAGTGTGAAGTGCGGTATGTAAAATTTAGAGTGTGGAGTGCGGAGTGGAAAGTGTAAAATGAAGAATGTGGAATGTTTAGTATATATTATGGAATATAAAATATAGAATAAAAAGATAATATGCAGAATTTGCAATGGAGAATGAAATTTGGAAAGTGTTGAGTGCAAAGATTTGTAAAGTTTAAGGTTTAGAGTGTAAAGTGTAGAATGTAAAAATGAGTGTAGAATGTAAAAATGCGGAATTGGATATGTTAAATATATGGAATATAAAATAAAATAAATTATGAATTTTAATTATATGAATTATAGAATGGGCAATAAAGAATTTAGTGTGGAATGTAAAATATAGAGTGTGGAATATAGAATATAATTTTAGAGTATGGGATAGAATATATAAAATATAAAATGGTGGTAAAATATGGAATGTAGAATAGAAAATATAAAATTACGGATATATTATTTGAAAATAACATATTATATAAGAATAATTTTATTTTCTTATTTATTTTAAAATTAATATAATTAGAGATATATATATATATATATATTTGATTTGATTTTTAAATGATTTGATAAATATAATGAAATAATAAATTTGGAATTTAATATAAATTCTTATATTAATAATATTTATAAATATATATTTTTTTATTGATGGAATTTATTTGAAATTATTTTTATTATTTATATATTATTTGATAAATTAAACATATAATTAAATAAGAAATTTAGAAAATAATATTTCATTTATATTATATATATAAATAATATATTGATATATAACATTTTTTTTTAAAATAAATTATAAATAATAATTAATATTTAATTAAATAATATAGATATATATATTTTTTTTAAAATGATTACCAATTTAATTATTTATCTATATTATTAAAATCTATATTTAATTTACATTTGAATATTACAATAGATATATATAATTATTTTCGTAAAGAATATATGAAGGATTTAAAATTGATACCTCATAAGAATGGGTTGGATTTCTATACCTATTCAATATAAAGCAATATAATTGAAATTAATTAAATATATTATCAATTATTTGAATTTGAATAAAAAAAATATGCAATCTAAATTTCAATGGCTTTATTAAATTCTGTAATCAAATAAAATCAATATTATAAATTATTAATAATTATGGAAAATATATAACAAATAATTTTCCTGATATATGAATTATTTCAATCTATATAATAAATTTATAAAATTATATTTGAAATATATATATATATATTTATTTTTATTTATTAATTCCATGTATATCTAATAAATATTAATTTCAATATAAATTTATTTTTGCCCAATCATTATATAATAATAGGATAATATTAATCTCAGATCTATCTAATAGAGATTAATTTCAATCCAAGATAGCATAATCACTCCATAGATTTTGAATTTTGAGATAGGAATCACTAGAAGAAATCCTCATATCCATGGTACCATTGTCAATAAGAATTACCTTGGTAAATTGAAAGCGGTATTCATTTATATATATATATATTTTTTTCCAAATCAATAATATAAATAAATAAAGAATATAAAATTAATTTTAATAATATATATTTATATAATTATTATATATCATTGTATTTTGGCAATTGCATATATGATTTTGATTTGGTTTGTCCCAAGATTCTAGTTCAGAATGAAAGGAATATTATTTCCAAGATTTTAGCCAGGAATTAAAAAAAATAAAAAATCTTAAACATATATTGCTTTTTGCTATTTTTCCATCCAAAATGTCAAAATAATTTAGGGAAACATAATTTTTTTTCCATGGAAATATCTCCAAGGTTCCAAGATTTCATTCAAATAGCTTCAAAAATTCTAGATATTTTCAAGATTTGGGGATGAAAAGTGCTAAAAATCAATGATTTTCCAAGGTTTCAATCGAGAATGAATTCCTTTTTCTTATTTTATTTACAATAAAGGTGATTCCTGGAGATCTCCAGAAATTTCCAGAGGTAAGGATTTTGAGAATTTTGGAGCTTTGGGGGAGAAATCGATCAATTAAAAAAAACATGGGAATTCCACCTTATATTTTAGTTGTTTTTTCCATCCTCCCCTCTGGGAGCTATATATTATATTCATTTTTTTTTTTTTTTCCCTCTATATTCCTTGGAAATTTCTGGGAAATTCTGGGGATCTCAGGGGATCTCTGGCCATCTCGGGGGATCTCTGGGAATCTCCTTAAGAACGAAGAAAAAGGATAAGGAAAATGACCTTTGCCATTACATATCCTGAAGAAGAAAGAAGGCAATTATCAAGCAAATATTCTGATTTGAATAATTTATAATATATTCAAATTTCTATATATTAATATTTCCATGATATTAAGGAATATGATGTAGTTGAAGATCCATAAATATATAAATATATTAATCAAAGATATTTTTGAATGATTTTTCCAAAATACCGTAAAAATTAGTCCTCCTTACGCCCGAGTCTGTAAAATTTAATATGGGGAGATATGGGGAATATAAAATGGAGAATGGGGAATATAAAATAGAAAAAAATGGAATAAAATATAAGAGATATACGAAATTTGAAATGAGAATATTAAAATCAATAATATATAATGAATAATATATTCAAATAAAATCATTATATTTCGAAATCAATATGAAATATTATATATATATTGAAATTTTATTAAATAATATATTTAATTTATATTTTCAATATTTATTTTTTTATATGGAAAATATATTATATTGAATATAAATATTATAGTAAATTATTTAAAAAAAAAATATTATGAAAATTTAAAAATATAAAAATAAAAGATATTTATTAGATAAAATAATGTTTGGTCTATAATAAAATATTTAAATTATAAAATGATATTATATATTTAAGAAATTAAAAATCAGAGATTTTGAAAATCAAAAAATTAGAAAATATATATTTCTTCATTGATATAATATTGATATAAGAAAATGATATTATGGAAAAATCATTTGTTTTTTAATCTAATTTACGATATATCGCGGATTTTTTTTATATTAAATAATAATATATTTTCGTATTCTTGGCTACTAGTGAATATCACTTGTAATTGGCAAGATATCCTGTCCCAAAAGTTGGGATCTAATGCGAGAAGTGCAACAGCACCGTGGCAAAAGAAATTTATCTGCAAATCTATCCATATAGACCAGAAAAATAATATTCTAGACCCTGAAAAATACGGCGACATCAAAATTGAAGGAAGAAATATGTGCCAATTAATAATATTGACTGGCAAAATACCAAATAGGATTTAGGAATAAAAAATTATCTACGATTAAAATACCTGACAAGGAAAAAATAATCCAATCTCCTTCGGAGATCTTTCGGAGATCTTCAGAGAAATATAGGATGATTTTCGATATAGGCATTCTCCGGAAGATTAGCATTATTGCGCGGCAATCTCACTGCATCGCCGCAAAGCAGCTTGGGCGCGGAAGGAGCGGACCGCCAGCGCAGAGTTCCTGCATGAAAGTATTGCGGATGCCATCCGTATCTGCTCCGGTTCGAATTGCCACGACCATGGCAATGCGGCAGAGGGCTCAAATTGGCCTAATATCTCAGTAGCTGCTCATCTCAACCCATAGGGATGAATATCGTCCCTTGCGAGGCGCAAGCCTGGGCGGCATTGAGGAAAAATTTCCTTTTGGCGGACATAAGATTCAGCACGGTACCAGCCTGGCTGCGGACTAGAGCGAAAATATTTTGTCATTTCTTTATATTATTATAATTGTAAAAATAAATGTAGCAGGACCTCCCGTTAATATAGCAGGTTGCAAATGGCGACGGATGATCGGGAACACTCGCGGACGATTGCGGGCGATCGCGGACGGTTGCGGACGTCTAATAGCGATTACCAATATTAAATACGATTAATTAAATAGAATTATACCAGCAGACCCCGCCAAAATAGAATAAGAATCCTTCGCTTTGATTTCTTATTGCTAGCATCTATAAATTACATAATATTTATTATCTACCTATTATTTATTTCCTTCGTGTCTACCTTCTTCTCACCCGCTAAATTCTTATTATTTCTTATTTCCTAGCTTCTACCTACAAATTACGTACCTGCAACTCGCCTACTACATATTTTCTACCTATCTAGTAGGTAGCAGTAGGTAGTAGGCAGGTAGTAAATAAGAAGTAGGTAAATAGTAGGGAGTAAGTAAATAATAAATAATAATAAGTAGGTAGTAAGTAGGGAGCAAGTAGGTAGCAAGTAGGTAGTAAGTAGATAGTGAGTAATAAGTAGGTAGTAGTCGGTAGGTAGTAGGTAGGGTAGTCGGTAAGTAGTAATAATTATCTAGTAGTAAATAAATAGTAGTAGGTAAGTAGCAATCGGTAGATGGTAATCGGTAAGTAGGTAGTAGTCGGTATATATTGATCGATAAGTAGGTAGTGGTCAGTAAGTAAATAGTAGTAGGTAACGGTAGGGAACGGTAGGTAGTGGTAGATATAGTGGTAAGAATTTTGGTAGGTAGTGGTAGATAGGGGGAAATAATAAATATCGATAAATAATGATAAATAAAATAAATAAAAATATATAATAAGAAATAATTATAAATAATACAAAAATATTAATAAATAGATATAGATTAATATAAATAATAAAATAAAAATAACAATATCCAAATGCGAATCAATTTCTATAAATAAATAATTTAAAAAGAAAATCAAATATCAATAATTATTATTAATTAATAATTATTGACATTTGATTTTCTCAAATAAAAATAACATAAATCTAATTCGTATCTATCTCACCGATGTTTCATAGTCAATCAATTCGCTCCTATTTCTTAATTTAATTCCTAAATTCTTAATTCCTATTTCATTTTTTCTAATTCCTAAATTAATTTTTATCCCTAATCTAGTTATTAATTAATTCCGAATCCCTTTCTTCATTTCTATATCTCCTTCATATACAACATTGCATTTAAATCCGAAAATAATAATGTTACCATCAAATATTCAACATTATTTCCAATCCAATATTATTAGATTAATTTCGCATACTAAGATCCAAATCAAAATTCCATATCATTAATTCCGACCAATACAAATCATGCCAAAAATCCAAAAATATATAAATATGTATCTTAAAATATTCATTAAATATATTAAATATCTACATTAAAAAATATATATTATCAAATAATATTTTTTATATAATAATTTTTATATATTTTTCCAATTATTCTTTCTCAAGAAAGAAAATATAATATACATATATTTCATATTTTTCCTTTAATTAATTTATTTTATAAAAAATATAATATAATTTATCATAATATAATAATTAATAGATTTTAAATTATATATATATTTAAAATATAAATATTAATTAAAATATATATATTAATTATATTTATAATATTAATTTAAAGTCCAAAAATATATAATAAAATTATTCAATATATTATTTAAAATACATAAAATTTATATTATAATAAATATTAATTTTATTAATATTAATTTAACAATATTATTATAAAAGAATTTTTAATTTTATATCGTTTAGTATTGCCAATATTCAATGCAATAATATATATTTCCAAATTAAATTTGATTTATCTCTAAATTATATTTTCAAAATATATTTAAATCCAATCAAGGTGATCTGAAATTTCTTGCCAAGATATTAGTGGGCCTGTAATATTTGAAGGAAGTGGTCCTCAGATGTCCTCAGGATGTACGGTTCCCTTAACTTAAGAATTAGCTACACAGACGGTGACCAGCGAAAGACCTGGACCATGTCGCTGTGAGCTCACGCGGACTTTTTCCCATAAACTGGTTTTCAAGCTTTTGAGCTTCAGTTTGAGAAAGGACGGCGCACCTATAATTTGCAGGTGTTTTGGCAGTACCATACCATCCATATATCTGGCAATTTAGCTAAGCCACGATGCGTTTCTTGTTGCCTCATGGCTTTTTGCCTTGCAAAGCCAAAACAATCAAAAATACATCTTTTGCTACATTTTTGCATTATTTTTGATGTGAGGGAAAAGGTTTTCGACATCTTCCAAAAGTGGCACGGCTGATGCAAAACGCGCATCAAATAGCTCCAAAATGCGCAAAATCAATATCTTTCAAGCAGTGCAAGAAAGGTCTACTAGCACAATAGTAGTTTTGGCATCGGTTTTTGCATCAAGGGAGCTAACGCGTAATATGACAAACAAAATTACTTTGCTTCGAGTGATCCCCACCATGCTACTTTCTTTGGAATATACTGTGATGCAGATTTTGACATTCTTTTTCGGGCAAAACTTTATGGCAGGGAAGAGGAGGAGAGGACAACTCTGATGAAATCTAAAGACCTTCGGTCTCTAGATTTCATCAAAGTTGTCCTCACCTCCTCTTCCTCTTGGCCTTCTAATTGACATTCTATCTGGCATTCTATCTGGCATTCTATCTGGCATTCTTTCTGGCATTCTATCTGGCCTTCTAGCTGGCATTCTGGCATTCTATCTGGCATTCTATCTGGCATTCTTTTTGGCATTCTTTCTGGCATTCTTTCTGGCATTCTATCTGGCATTCTGTCTGGCATTCTTTCTNCATTCTATCTGGCATTCTATCTGGCATTCTTTTTGGCATTCTTTCTGGCATTCTTTCTGGCATTCTATCTGGCATTCTGTCTGGCATTCTTTCTGGCATTCTATCTGGCATTCTATCTGGCAATCTATCTGGCATTCTAGCTGGCATTCTTTCTGTCATTCTTTCTGGCATTCTTTCTGGCATTCTATCTGGCATTCTTTCTGGCATTTTATCTGGCATTCTATCTGAGATTCTATCTGACATTCTTTCTGGCATTCTAGCTGGCATTCTTTCTGGCATTCTATCTGGCAATCTATCTGGCATTCTATCTGGCATTCTTTCTGGCATTCTATCTGGCATTCTTTCTGGCATTCT
>BGPT01000629.1:185355-254188 GCA_003297045.1 Symbiodinium sp. clade C Y103 | reverse complement strand
CCCCCTGGCGCTGTATAGGACCAGCATCTTACTTTTTTCGCCAAAGGAGGGATTGTCTATGGCCTTCTGTTCTTCCTTGCGCTCATCAGGAAACAAGGCACTAATTTGTTCGTGAACTTCCAGCAGCAAACACATGGGGAAGTGCACGTTGAAGTCTGTAGAAGGAAGTCTGAGCGGTGCTTCTTGCAGCCACAGGAGGCATAAGGCTGGCCAGATAAAGGTCCGCGGAATGGTGGATGAACGGTGAATAAAAAGCCGAAAGTACCATTCACCCAACGCAATTCACCTGCAGGCAAAAAGCACCTGCAGAGCCCTGCACGTGGGTGTTCAGCGAAACTCCGGTTCCAGCTCCAATAGAGCACGACGCACGCATTCGCGGCAGCAATCAACCATGACGCAGCCATTCGAAGGTGATCGGCAAACGGTTAAGGTGAAAACATCTCGAACTACGCACAACAATACCCAAACAGCAGCTAACTAACTTGATCGCGCTGAAGCAATTCAGTGCACCTAGAGTGTGCTTGATAGATCCCAAGTCACAAGCTTCAGCGATATCCGCGTAGATTGCAGACCAGATTGCCGTCCAGCCTCCGGACTCTGGGGCAGATCTTTCATAGCCTATTTGCCATGCCGTCGTTAAAGTCTACCGGTTTGAGAATCCTCGTCCAGCCACCCTCTATCGTCCTGATTGCAAAGAATATGTGAGTCTAGAAAGGCTGGCAACTCTGACATATGATTTCCACAATTCTTTATCTGATGTGTCTGGCCAAAGTCCAGCAACAAGAGACTTGTAGCGCTCGAAGTGCACGTCCTGCTCAGAACGTTTTTGCACAGCCAGAAGTTTCAAGATTCCACATTTTATTGGTGTTATACACACAAAAACGACAAGCTTATCTTGAGTGAGTCCTCCACATGACTCTGAGGCGGCCCAGAGCAAGAGTGAGGAGATCATCAAGAGCAAGGTGAGGAGATCATCTTGGGGAGATCATCTTGGCATCTTCATGCTCGGGATCCTCCCCTTCTTCTTCGGAGTCCAAGGCAGAAATTGCAGTTGTGGCCTACATAGACGAGTTTTCACCCCACTCCCTGGGGGAGCTGCCTTATTCTTCGGTGACATCTGAATCACTGCTCATTGGGAATGATGCAGCATGGATGCTTCCGGTGTGAGTCGACATGCCAACTACAATTTTCAAACGACATTTGCTGCTCTTGGTATTCTCT
The DNA here is from genome assembly GCA_003297045.1 of Symbiodinium sp. clade C Y103. Classification (NCBI taxonomy): domain Eukaryota; class Dinophyceae; order Suessiales; family Symbiodiniaceae; genus Cladocopium; species Cladocopium sp. clade C. The sequence continues at coordinate 252,967 of BGPT01000629.1, read as the reverse complement.
ATGATGACCCTCCGGGGAAGGGGCCATCGCACCGCGTGATGGCGGGAATCAACCTGGTACAAATTTCTCCGGCGGCACTACCTTTGTCGTTAGCACTTGGCGGTTCAATTCCGTTACAAGGTGGCCCAGTGTAAGGGAAGGGATTGGCATTCCTCCGGCTCCTGGTGCTGCACCGCGTGGCAACTGGTGGTCGTGGCGACAGCCTGCTCGGTGTCCCTTCGCATCGATAGCTTGTAGTTCAATTCCACTTCATGATGGTCAAGCACGTTGGGAATTTGGTTCGCGCCATTGGTGGTGTTGGCGCTCTGAGGCTTTTGGCAGTGCTCGTCATAGGCGGCTTTTCTTGGAGTTCTGCTGCGTACAGGAATTCGTTTTGCTGGTTGTACAGCTTCTGCCCTGGTGATGCTAACGGTGGCTGCGCTCTGGCATCTTCCTGGGCTGTGTGGCCCTATGGCTCCAGCTTTTGATGAGGTTCCGATACTATGGTTCTCAGCTCTGCAGTTTTGCTTGTCTACTTGGTGGTTACCGACTACCTGCGCTCTGCCACCGGTGGACTGGGTGGCCCTATGGGTCGTGGTTTTGCCCTTTTTCGGGCTTTGGTTTTTTCGGCCTGCAGACTCCCATGTTCGATGCCGGGCATGGTTGTGGTCGCTGGCATTGTCTACAACAACCTTTTATTAATAGAGAAAGATGGACACATCTGAGACACATGATACATATGACTTGTGAGCCGTTATCAGAGGCCTTCTCCCACCACGAAGCGGGAGTTACTGCTGTCTTTTTGCATCGAGACAACTGGAATGGTTGCTTCCATTGCGATCGTGATTCGACGGCAGTTTTCGGATTTTATCATTGAAATTTTTGTGAAAATGAATTTAAATCGTCCTTTTTGGCTTTGGCGTCGAGATCCGTTTTTTGAAGGTGCTATTTTTTGGTCTTGTTTCGCCTAGTTTTTTCGTGAAGTGCATCTTTTCTTTTGCAGATTCCTTTGGAATAGCTGCGCCAAGATTGTTCGCTGCTGTGGCTGCATGCGTCCTGTGTTGTCTTTTGGATCTAGACATCGTAAATCGCATTGGAACGGTTGCCTCCGTTGCAGCTTTTTTCATTTTGGCGCTCATAATTTTCTGATTGAAAGTCTTCTTGAAAATGTATCAAATTCGTCCTGTTGCGCGTGTGTAGGTCTTTTTGAGTGTTGCATGTTTTCTTTTTTGCAGATTGCTTGGAATGGCTGCCAAGATTGCTTGCTGGCGCGGCTGCGTGCTGGTCTGTTGCATCTGGACATTGTAAATCGCATTGGAACGGGTTGCGATGCTGTTTTGACTGTTTTCATGGCAATTTTACTCGATTTTGGCGCTGCTGCTTTTCCTTTTTGAGACTTTCTCCATTGAAGCCAATTTTCAAGTTGTGCTTTCTGATTGCTTCATTGCTTTTATTTTTGCTGATTGATTGCATTGCTTGATTTTTGTTTTTGCGTTGTTTGCTTTTGTTAGCATGTTTTAATTTGATTTGGTTTCACTTCGCCTTGACTTGCGACCTTTTTTTATGGGTTGGAAAAAGGCTCTTGTTTTAGGTCCGTTGAAACATTTCAACAGTACTGGATGGTTCTTTGTATGTGTCATGTGTGACAATTTGGCATTCAAAGTGACATGTTGTTGATGGGTAAGCAATCTTTTTGGAAAGTTGATGGGGGGTGCCTGCAAGGCGGCTTTGTAAGAATGGATGACGTGGCTGATATTATAACATTTGTATTGGTTGAGTCAATGCACAGAAGTTGGAGCCAATTGGCGCGATTAATGCCAAGACAAATATTTTCGTGTTGTAGTGGTGCACGTTGTTCTTTCCGTGCCGAGCATGAAGCGCATTTCATAGCCGGCTTAGCTTCAAGGGACTGGGTGATAACGGGGTGTGATTGGCCTTGAACATTTACGTCGGCACCCACGTCCGTCTTCTGGTTCGGTTCCATCGGCGCTGGTGATTTCGCGAAACATCGCAGAAAGGTTCGCCGGACATGGCAACAGAAGCTACGAGAAAGAAGGCGCGCAGGGCCAGACATGGTCTGAAAAAACGGCGCCGCTGAGCGGCCCCAGAAAAGGTTCCCCGCAACTGAATTCCACTTTGCGGGCAAAGTTTTTACCCATGATATGGACAGATGGAAAAGCCAAGAAATATCTGCAGAGCCGCAGAAGAGAGAAGCTAAGACAGGAGAAAGTCAGAAGAGAAAAGATCAAACAGGAGAAAGTCAGCAGAGAGAAGATGCCGGTGCGCGAAAAGGTAGGACAGTCGCGAAACACTTTGGTTTTCCAATGTTTTGGGTTTCCGGAGGGTCGAAAAGTAGGCTCGCTAAAGCGGCGGGTGCGGAGCCACCGGGGCAGATGAGAGATCAAAAATTGCACGCTGTTGTGGCCCGCAGGACATTTTCAAGTAGAAAGCTACGACAGACTTCATGCTCGAAGCACTTTTGGAAGTTGAGATGTGGAAAAAGTGCGCGGCCTTGTGGCGCAAAGCACATTTTGAAGTCAAAATGCTAAAAGCACCACATGTTCGGAGCACTTTTGGAAGTTGAGATGTTGAAAACAAGTGCACACCGTTGTGGCGCGAAGCACATTTGGAAGTAAAAAATGTTAAAAACTGACAGGTTCGGAGCACACTACACTACATTACATTACGCTACAACAACAACAACAACAACAACAACTACTACTACTACTACTACTACTACTACTACTACCCCTGCTACTACTACTACTACTACTACTACTACTACTCCTCTTGCTACTGCTACTGCTACTACTACTACTACTACTACTACTACTACTACTATTACTACTACTATTACTATTACTACTACTACCACTACCACCACCACAACAACAACAACCACCACCACCAACAACAACAGCAACAACAACAACACCAATAACCATTACAACTACATTATATTGCACTGCATTACACTGCACTGCACTACAACTACAGCTACAACCACGACAACCACTACAACTACAACTACAAGAACGACAACAACTAGAACTGCAACTTTCACTACACGACAACTACAACTACAACTACAACTACAACAACTACAACAACTACAACAGCTACAACAACTACAACGACTACAACAACTACAGCAACTACAACTTCAACTACATGACAACTACAACTACAACAACTACAACAGCTACAACAGCTACAGCAGCTACAACAGCTACAACAGCTACAACAGCTACAACAGCTACAGCAGCTACAACAGCTACACCAGCTACAACGGCTACAACAGATACAACAGCTACAGCAGCTACAACAGCTACAACATCTACAACTTCAACAACTACAACAACTACAACTATGACCACAACAACCACTACAACTACAACTGCAATTACAACAGCTACAACTACAACTTCAATTCCATGACGATTGCAACTACAACTACAACAGTTCAACAACTACAACATCTACAACTACAACTACAACCACGCTAACCACTACAAGTACACGACACTGCACTCGACTACAACTACAACTACGACTACATCTACAACTGCAACTGCAACTTCATTACAACTACGACTACGACCACAACTACATCTACATCTACAACTACAACCACAACTACAACCACACTACATTACAACTACGTTGCGCTGCCTCCAACCACTTGTCGGTCCATCAGTGGGTTCGCTCTGCCATCCATCATTCACAGCAACCAACCTCTCCTATAGGTCTCGTATCTTTGAAACTTCCGCCACCGCCTTGTGCGGTACTACTGGTAAGGGACTTCCTTCATGCAACACATGCTTACCATTTAGATCTTTTGGTGGTTCAAAATTTCATGGACATGTCCAGGGCCCAAAGAAAGCGGACGCATGAAGTGCATCTGTTTTGAGCAACCTTCTGTAACGCGGGTTGAATGACTGAAATATTGAATTCTCTGAAACCAGAATGCTGAAAACCTGATGAAGCATCCGGCGGTTTTCGAACAGACGGCCACAAAATGTGATGAAGTGTTGTGTTTCGCATTTGGTGCTATCCGATTGATGGAAAGGATGCAGCGGATGCAGTTCCAATGTTTCGACGCAGGTTTGTTTTCTGCACGAAAATCAAAACGCGGTGCGTCCAATTTGCAGTGGAAATGTTGTTGGACCATTGTCTACACGATTTGACACTTGGGACAAAATTGTTTTTTTGTTGTATATAGTTTTTGATTCATCATGTCCGAATCTGCCCATGATTCGTTGCTTCGTATCGTAAATAGTCGTGTGTTTTACCACACGTTTCAGCATCCTTTTTTTTCGGAAAACCAAACCCAAAACAAGTTTCCAATGGTGATCATCCGTGCTATGGTGGATTGTCAGGACCCCGGACCATTTGGTGGTCAACTAGACCATTTTTTTTTTCGATGCAAATGTCCGGCTCGAGCTGTGAAACACGTGCCCCTGGGGCACGGCGAACAGCTCAGGCAAGGTTTCGGAATCCAATTGGGACTTGGCAGCCATGTCAGATGGGTGATTCTTCAGAAAAAAATATGAAAATGATTCATGTCAAACAGATTGTCATGTTCCAGCTGGGTTTGTTGAAAAAAAAAGGCCGGGACCCCGGTGGTTTCCCAATATTTTTGGTACCAAAATTCATGTTCGAGTGACATTGGGTCTCGTGGCATGCCCCAGGTTGATGGTCGAATTTCATCACCAAATGCACATTTTGGTGAAAATCGGTCTTCCATCATTGTATATTCGGTTGAAAATTCTTTCGTTCTTCCGGACAAAACCACCCCCTTGCGTTGGTCTTTGTTCGTTTTTGGGTCCCATGTGCGGGTTGCTTAAAATCATCAGAGGATGAGAAGGCTAGGCCCAGATGGTCGGTTCGCTTCAAAAAAAATGCGGTAAAAATCGGATGAGTATGCTGTCGTATTTAGCGACCGTTTCCGCTGTCCACTCGAAACCGTCTGCAATGTGAGTATTTTTTTTCCTGCAAGGCAACCATTCTAAGATGCAACCCATGTGTCGAAATTGGCAATTCAAACAAAACAACAAATTTGAATTACTGATATGCCAACAATCTAATATGAAACTATCCAGGTTCTTGGTTTTCATAATTTTGATCCACAACGACGCACATTCCATGGCATAACCGGGTAGCCAGTAATACGGTCATCAACACATTTTGCAGCATTTTTTGTGCCCTGGTCCCAGTCAATGACTCGGTTATTTCAATTGTTCAGTTTTGCAACTGGGTTTCACAAGATCAACAGTATTTTGACACCTACATAATTTCTAGATATGACCACATTGAAACGCCAAAGATTTAGATTTCAACATAAATGAACGGGTGCAAATCCTGTGACAGTATGGATACGACTCAAAATTTCAGGCCCAGGGGACAACCCATACAATTTTGATTCCTTCTATGAACCATCCAATTTTAGGGGATCTATTTAGGACCCATAATATCGTACAATAATTATCATACCTATTTTGCATGGCAATGTGAATTCTTAATGTTTCACTGCTACATCCTCAGCAGCTTCGCATGACAATGTGAACTCGGCCAGGATGGCACAGGGATTTCCCTTGTTGGAGCCCCGCGCCCCTCTGGGGGAAGTCTGCAGGCCCGAAAATCCGCTGGGAAAATCAGATGGTTTCCATAAATGTGGTACCCCCAAATGGATGGTTTTTATTGGAAAATCCTAAGAAAAATGGAAAAAATTGGGGGTACCCCCCATTTTTGGACGCCTCCATAAATTTAGATGGCAAATTTTCCATAGCCATGTTTGATTGTCGGAAGGTATGTATATGATTGGTATTGGGGATCCCATTTATGTTATCAATATGGAGTATCAGTATAATCATGTCAAAATAGTTTATCTCTAGGATGATGGTAGCAAAGATCCTACTAGGATAGTATTCCCCTCTCTGTTTTTTAGATATCCCTAGTGACTGGGCCCCCATGAATCGATTCAATACATGAATCACCAGGGTTTTGTGTGGGGTATCTATATTAGGAACGGATAGACGGATATATAAATTGACTCGTAATCTGGACATTAATATTGATGGCCCATCCACACACCATTCCATTTTTGGACATTGACTGCAGGGTACAAAAGGGGTTCGCCCATCCCCAAGTGGGACTGAAGTGACATGTTGCTGATGCTTTCTCTTGAATTTCTTGCTGTTGTGCAAGGTCGTTCACACATCCTGGGGGCAAGATGCTGGATATACATCCCACTTGGTAAGCGGATCTGGATAGTCACCAGCACATGGGGGGTTTGTCAGATGACTTGACATACGGGGGACCAAGAAACCCATGCCATTCAGGACTCCTCTGATCGCCCAACGGCATGAAGCTGAACTCCGCCGGAAACTCAGAGTTCTGCCGTTTTTTTTGGGTAAACCGGATATCCCATCAAAACTCCAAGATCTCATGGGGATAAACATCAAACTCCCATTTTCATGGAACTTCCTGTGCTGTTGTTTAGAGAAGGTCCCAGTTGGTCTTAGTGGTCCAGGGTCGGAGTTAACAAAGAAAGATGGGGTTTCATGGGATCTTACTAGGGCTGTTTCATTTGATATGGAAGCAACTATATTCAAAAGTTCAATTATCCTTCCGTGTCATCAAACATGGCAATTGAACAGCCTAATGGGGTTTTACTGGGAAAATCAGCTGGGAAGTCCTCGATAGCCGAGGTTTTGAAAAAAAGGACGTCGAAGTAAATGGAGATTTTTCACCAAACCATGTTTGATTTTCGGAGGGCATGAACATTTGCAGGATGCTTTTTGGATTCACTTTTCAGAGGTCAAACAATTCCGCCATGTTCGAAAGGTATCATGTGGGAACCCGAATACTTAACCATCCCCAATTTTGCCAGAAGTGGGTGGATATCAACCATCAAAAATGGCGGTGTTTACCGCAGTGGCTTTACCACATTACATACCTGGTTCCAAAACGAAAAGATCCAACTTCGGTTAAGATTTTTTCCCCGGAAGTCTTCGCGGGTTGCTGAGTCCCCTCCACTGTGAGGTTTTGCGAGCAAATCATCAGAAGCGGTTGGGGCCTGAGACTTTCGATATGCCTTGGTCAAAGTTTCCAATCATCATGGATTCAGGGGCTTTAGCCATCAACCAATGGCTGATTGGTTGATGACAAATTGGGGCTTTCCTGAAATGGGGCCCCCAGTCATGCAAGTTTGTCACTTCTGAAGAGAACGGGGTGAGATTTGGTGGATCCGCATTCTAGGAAATCATTCTAGGAAATGCCTAGAGATGTCACGATCTATTTGGATCTTGCAGTAAGTCGAATTTGGCTACAAATTCGTATCAGTCTAGATGTACGTTTTGTCGAAAACTATGGTCTTTCTCCGCGGCTTTGCGGTTGGCTATCTGGGACTTGCATGACAATGGAAACAAAAGAAATAGGTCTCCCAATTGAAATTCCATCAATGAACTCTTGAATCACTTGAATCCCAAAATTTGCAATGTATTTTGGGAAGTTTGAAATCAAACCATGTCAAAAGATTGTTGGAAACCCTAGGCACTCATCCATCCCCCATGGATCCAACTAAGGCCAAACAGCTGCTCGCTGCCGAAGGCCACCTGAACAAACTGCAGGCTGATGGTGCCATCACGGTAGCGGAAACGGCCTTGAAAGCCTTCAGATCTGCAGGTCTGGGGCACAGCTGGGACAGCCTGGGACAGCCTGGGATGGAGGATTTGTTGTTTTTCGGATGGGAAAGGGCCAAAGTGACGGCCAAAGTTTGGAGCTCAATTCCCAAGGAATCTGACATCATCTCACATTGCCAGGCAAGGTTTCCGTTTCCATGTCTTTTTGAAGCCGTTTTGGAGTTTCAAAATGGTTATCTCAACTGGAAATCAAGGCCAAACAATATGGTCCCTCAATCCACCATTTTGGCACGACTCCCAAGTTGAAACCCTGTCCATGAAATCCTAAGGCTTCTCCTTTATGATATGGGGCTTCCTAGATGCAGGGGACCCACATAGTACCTGGATAACCCACGAAATCATGGTGATGAACAATGTACCTTCATTGCTAGTGTGCATGTCCGCTTACAAAACCATGTTGAGTCTCTATTTCTCTTGATTAAATCGTCATTTTCTTATGGCTAAATCCCATTTTTGTTGTCGAAAATCTGAAATTTTGGTTGACTCAATCTCTCCATTTTTGTTGGTCATCAAAGCACTTTTTTAGTAGGTTCAGCCTAGCCATTTGATGTTTTGGGTTGACAACTGCCCCAGGTGATGCGGTGGGCTCCGCCGAAAGTCTGCGAGTGCTGGCGAAAGCGCAGCAGGTTCAGGTCAGTGATGGGCCGGTGGGGGAAGCAACCATGTTTTCAAGACTTGAAGGGAACATTTGCAAAAGATTCCTAAGAAATTTGAAGGAAAAACGGCAAACATCTTCCTGACACCCCAGCATTTTTGGTACTGGGTTAGAAACATATTGGAATCCAGTTGTGGGATAGACCGATATTACCCAGTCATACTATGTTTCCATTTCGTACTTTGTGCATCTCTGGCATCGTAATTCCCTTGGGAGCTGGGATACACGTGACCCAGCTTGAAGAAATGTCATAGCGCTGAAAGCCAACAGTCATCATGTGGCGCTCAAAATCATTGGCACCCCAAATTGGATGCTTGATTCATTGCCAGTGTCAACGTCGGATTCATAAACACCAAATCTATTAGTAGGGTGGGGTTCATTTCAATGGCACATTGTTGTCCCTACTACACAATACAATAGCCAAAACGTGTCGTCTGGTGCTCCATTTTCAGACACATCCAGATTCCATTGTCAATTGGTGAAATCCCCATTTTTCATAGGATAAACCCAATTAAGATCCCAGGTCTATGGGTTTTAGTTCATTCCCAAATGGCTTCAGCCCCTCGCCACAGGCATATCTGGAAGATGAGGACGCACGTTCGCTGAACCCAGCGCAGCTGTTCTCTGAGGTGGGCCAAGGGTCAGAACAGGGATGATTTTGGGGCCTGAATGATGCATCAAAATTGGGCATTTTAACCAGATTGTGAAAGACATTATCACGAAAAATCAGGACTGCCGTAACAAAGGTAGATTTTTTTGAGGATTTTGACCATGAACATTCGTGAAGCAGCTGATCCAACGTCACAGCGGCCTGACCAATTTAATTGGTGGTACCTGACCGGGTATGGCGACCCAGAAACAGGTACTGATAAACCCACATCATGTCATATGGCTGGTCTTGTTTTGTGGTACTTGACGGACATATCTCCGGATGTTCATACATTGTACCAGCTGTCTCCTATTTTGGGTGCACATGGCTTTCCCCAGATGTTGATTTTGCTGACCTCGGCATAGATGGCAAGGGGGAATAATGAAAGGACCTATGCATGCAAAGAACAATTTTCTTCATAGCAACAACGACAAAGCCGGCATTAACATAAACATTAGTAACCATGACATATTATAACCATACATAAATATGTCAATGTCCATGGTTTCTTAGACATTATATGAGGTACGGTCAAAACTCTGGTATACTAACTTATGTATTGAGGGCTCATTGGTGTCTGGAAAGTGCACAAAGCACTGTGTAGCGATAGGGCCCCCCCCAAAAGCGATACCTATAGTTGTTCAGAATACCCACATCTTAAATTGTTTGACAAAGTTGCCTAGATGCAAGAGANATAGGGCCCCCCCCAAAAGCGATACCTATAGTTGTTCAGAATACCCACATCTTAAATTGTTTGACAAAGTTGCCTAGATGCAAGAGACGAAATTAGCGACACCCCTAGCGATACCTTAGCGATACCGTTTTGTCCAAAAAGTAGCCCCAGACCACTAATAGACCCTTTCCTCTTTTGCTTTCTTTAGCCTTTCCCCCTTTCCTTTCCTTTCCTGTCCTTTTCCTTCCTCCTTTCCGTTCCTCTTCCTTTCCTTTTCCGGAGTGAGAGACACTGCTTCCTCTTTTACTTTCTTTCCTTTTCCCTTCCTCTTTCTTTCTTCTTCCGTTCCTTTTCCTTTTCCTTTTCCTTTTCCTTTCCCCTTCCGTTCCTCTTCCTTTCCTCTTCCTTTCCCCCTACGTTCCTTCTCCTTCCTTTTCCATTCTTCTTACTTGCCCTTCCGTTTCGTTGCCTTTCCTTTTCCTTTCCTTTTCCTTTCCCTTTCCTTTTCCTTTCCTTTTCCTTTCCTCTTCCTTTCCTCTTCCGTTCCTTTTCTTTTCCGTTCCATTTCCTTTTATTTTCCTTTTCCGTTCCTCTTTATTTTTCTTTATCATTTCTTTTTCCGTTCCTCTTCTCTTCCTCTTTTTTACAAAACCATGGTTGGCGATAGGGCCCCCCCAAAAGCGATACCCACTTTTTTTGAACCAAGCGAAGAACAAGAGTTTTGACAACGGCTCATATGTTTATTACATTTCAATTTTGAACAGTTGACACCCATAGTTAACGGCTGCTAACCATTGATAACACTTAGAACAACAACTGGAGAAATCGTCGCCCGTCTCCAGGACTTGGAGAAAGCCAAGAGCTCCAACGACCAAACGGCCCAGGAGAACTGGGGATTTCAGCATCAAACATGGAGGATTTCACCAAGTCATGGAATTTGGATGGATTTGTCTGAAAAACGAGGTATTTAATCACAATGAAAATGGCTATTTTATAGGGATGATGATGATGATGATGATGATGATGATGATGATGATGAATGATGAATGATGATGATGATGATGAATGATGATGAAAATGGTGTATTTGACAATGAAAATGGCTATTTGATCCAAAGGGATACTGGGGGGGTATGCCATTTTCATCCATTTTCGAAACCAGCGCATTTCAAGAAGAATTCTGAGCCGGTCAAGTCATGGGGTGCTAGGTGATGAGAGCTTTCTCGACACCCACCTTAGTGGGGGGTGGATCAAATACCAAAAGCCTGGTAAGAATCACTGGTTACAGGAATCCAAACTTAGAACCCAAAAAAGGGCTTGAGACATCCCTACAGACTCGTGGGTCACGCACCCTTTTCTATGACCCTGGCAGGCTGTTCTGCAACTAGGTCTCCTGGACATTTTGTCCTTCGGCACGGCCGCCACAGGTGGAACCTTTGGGCTTCCTTAGGGTGACAGCTGTAGAGCCTATTGGGTGCCATGGTTTTTCCCACTTCCTCCAAGGTCAGCGGTGCTGAACTCGGATATCTTACCAATTTTTTTAGTCCATGCACGTCCATGTTTTCATTTTCTGGGCAATGAAACATCCCCGATAAGAGTGCGACAAAAAGAAACATCCACCCACTAAAAACTAGAAACATATCCACCACAAGACAACTTGAATACTTCTTTTTAAAACCACACGTCGCAACGCTTGGAATCAGTTGCTATCCAATTGTTGCATTTTTAAGATCTCCCCCAAGAATGTTTCCCAACATTTTTCCCAGCAAAAAAATCCCCAACATATTCTCCACACTTTTCTCTCCAGCAGGCTGGGTGCCCAGCAGAGCCACTAGGGACAAGGCTCTGGAGGCTGGCAATGAGGTGCAGTGGCTGGGGCGGCTGGGAGTCCTGCGGGTGGATTCAGGGGGGACTTAGAAAATCTGGTTGTGTTTTCCAACTTATGGCGATTTTTTCTGTTGTTTTTTCTTGTTCACACAAGCTGGTCGGCTGCTTTTCCGGCACTCAGACTCTGGTGCGATGTGTGAGAGTTTTTTTTTGTCAACTTTTTTTTGGTGTCAAGTTGTTTTTGGATTTCCTTTGCGAGCTTGGAGATGCGGAATTCCACCCAACAACCTGCCATTAAAATGGTTCCCCGCCCCAAATCCGCCACATCTGTTTTGAGGATTAGCCCATTCTTTTTGGTGTACATTCCCCATATGGCTGAGAGTCAAAACCATGGTACCTTCTGTTCACCCCAACATAGCTGGTAAATGGATGTTCATCCCATTAACGTTGATACTAATAGGTTTTGACCCATCCCCATATGTAGGTGGTCTTGGTGCTCTCCAATGTTGGTTGGATGGCACCAGCCAGGCGTTCGAACTCTTCCAATCGCTTGGCGACAGCCGACTCCAAGCGTCCCTGGGTAGATGTTGGGGGGAGGATTTTGCTGTGGAGTCTTGAGGAAATGAAGGGAAGCTGCCTGGAGTCTGGACTTTGTGGATGGTTTTCCAGTTGGAAATTTGTTGGAAATACCCTCTGGTAAACTAACATAGCTNGAGTCTGGACTTTGTGGATGGTTTTCCAGTTGGAAATTTGTTGGAAATACCCTCTGGTAAACTAACATAGCTGTGGAGAATCACAATTTTTAATGGGAATATCCACTATAAATGGTCATTTTCAATAGCTATGTTAGTTTACCAGAGGGTATTTAGTACTTGAAACCGTTGCTGTGGGATGGGTATGCCAGCCTACGCACAGTTCAGCTTCATGTTTTTGCCTTCAGCAAGATGCTAGTGAAAATCCTCGCATGACAGGCGGGTCTTCGAACGTTCCACCCACCGGTTCGATCGGCGCAACCTTTGCTGCGATCCGCAGCCATTCCGGCACCATTGACTTGGATCTGGACGAGCCTGCGACACCCTTGCCGGAACCTGCAACACCAGCGGCAACGTACTGGCATTTGCTCCATGTTGGTGTCCCCAGCCCACTTGCACGGGAAGCAGCCCGCCGCTATTTGCATGACTTGGATGCCGCCTTGGATTGGGCATGTTCTTCCAATCGAAGACACACACGCCCGGCACTTGACAGCACTGATATCGTTGCTGTGGTAGGCTCGTCAAGCGAGGCTGGCTCAGATCATGTCATTGGATCACCCATTGCCCTTGCACCGCCTTCTTCCTTGACTGGTCCACACCCAAGCGCTTCCCGCCCAAGTCATGTCCCCAGCGTAGCCATGAACGGATGTCCTGGCTCGCTTGTGGTTCAGTCCATTCCAACTGTGCCAGCCCTTTCTGCGATGCCAGCTCCTAGCTTTTGGCTTCCTTCTGTCACTGCTCCTGTTCCAAATGCCCAAGCTGCAGATGCGCAAACGATTGCTGCACCAGCCTTTGGTGACCTGTCTCCCGTGCAAACTTTGAGCCTAGCAGCAGACAGTCCGGAAAAATGGTCTTCAGCGACTGCAAACGCGGAACTTGCGTCAGGTTCCATCACACCGCTGCCGTGGCAGCCTTCACCAGTGGAATTGCCACAGACCATCTCGCCAACCATCCCGTTCCATGTTGACTGCTCTGCTCCTGCAAATTGGTTGGATCGATTGAACCCGTCCTTTTCTCGCAGCCCGTCTTTGTCACATGCTTCTCTGACACTTGAAGAAGAAAGATGGCCGCAAGGTTTCGCCTCCACTGCATCAGCTGTGAATTGCCGTATTTGCCAAGCATTCCACTTGTCTGAATGCTTTTGCCTGCAGCCAGATGCAAATGAAGATCCTTACATGGTAGGCGGGTCCGCGAGTGTTCCATCCGAAGGAGCATCTCATGCGGAAGTTGATATCTCTCATACACCAAGTGAACCAGCAGGAAAAACCATGCTCAATATGCTCTTGGACTTCGGCCTACCTGCAATGCTCGCCAGACAGGCAGCCGCGCAGTTCCCAAGTGATGTTAATGCGGCTTTGGATTGGGCTTGCTCCTCTGAGCGACGGCATAATCGTTTGCATAGTGAAGCACAGGAGCCAATCGATGTGACCACGCCTTACCCAACTGATAGCAGATCAACTGTGCCAATTGTTCCGGCCGTGCCTGCTTCCTGGAATTCACCACCTCCGAACAGCTTTTGCGCAGAAGCAGCAGCTAGGTCGCCTTCACCATCAGGCGCTCCAACCGGCGGCCTTGCCTTCCCATTTGCCTTAGTGCCGCATGCTGCGCCCATTGATTTAGATCCGAGCCAAGCAGCGCCAACATTGCTTCCTGTCCCAGCTTCCTGGCACAGAGCACACCCCTCAACCTGTCGCCTCGCCGATCTTGATGCTGACGAAGATGTCGTTGTCAATGTTGATGGTTTTCCACCGCGAGGTTGCGATGTTCAGGCCATGCAACCGGCGTGCTACTTGACGCGACATGTTTGATCGCATGCCCCCGCCCTGCTTCCTGGATGATCCAGCAGCGGAAGTACGGACGTGGGTCAACCTGCTTGCAAATTCCAATGGATTGGCGGCTCGTGACCCGGAAGTTTGGGCCCGCATGCCTTGTTACACCGAATACATCCAAAAGCATTCGCTAGAAGAAATTGTGGCCGAATCCCTCGCACGCACTCAAAAATACCGGGGCCTGGACCTGTCTGCCGAGCAAGCAGCGAAACTGCCGTGCCCCCTTTCTCAGACCGCCATCTTGCCCTTGGCAGTTGCATGTGAATACTTGCATCACGGATGTGGTCTTCCTGCAATTTTTTCTTTCGATTTGTTTCAGGCGTGCCTTGCCTCATGTCAGCACAAATCTTTGGAGGTCGCTATTTATGCTGCCAAATCAAAGAGTTTCAGTTGCAAAGCCCGGTGGTGGGCGTGCCCAACCGGTGATCCCAATGCCGGAAAATCGCCAACGTGTTCCTTTGTCATGACTTCGTTTTCAAAAACGGTGGCTGCTTTTCCACACTTGTCCTTGCATGACCAGCATTGGATCGGGGTGGGCAACAACAATCGCATACAGAACAGGTTGCGTGCTTTGGGCGGCACTCTTCTCCTCTACGGCCCTGAGTCGAAGCCGATTCTAGACCCCAATTTCCCCACCAAAAAGACAGTAGACACTGGCAAATATTTGGACTTGACTCGGTGGCTGGAATGGGCCAATGGCGGTGCGTTCGAATGGGGGACGGGCGCCGAAGAATCGCAGAGACAAAAGCAACGGTCTGACAAGGCTACTCTCCCACCAGTGGTCTTAGACCCGACCAACATCAACCTCTGCTTGTTTCAACAATTCTGTTTGTTCGAAGACTGGTGGTGCCAGGTGGAAGCTTTGCACAAATGTGGGTTCACCGCTCGGATCTTGATATCTCCCACCCAACGGGCAATCATCGGTCCAGCTTTGGGCCTGCAAGATTCAGCTTGCGTTGGTGATTTCATGCAACGGATTTGGGCTTACGTTGCCTCTCACTATGGGCCACAACATGCTGAGCCAGACCAGCAGCTGCGACCGTCGTTAGCAGGGCAGCAAGCCATCAGGAAGTTCTACTATGATCTTCATGAGGAAGATCAGAAAGGAGGATGGGGCTCTGCCATGAAATCAGCGCTTGGCAAGATGGAATANGCAGCAAGCCATCAGGAAGTTCTACTATGATCTTCATGAGGAAGATCAGAAAGGAGGATGGGGCTCTGCCATGAAATCAGCGCTTGGCAAGATGGAATACCATATTCCAAACGCAGCTTGCTTGTCTTCTCTTGCAGCTGCCGCCTTGGATTCAAGTTCGGTCCTGCCACTCTTGGATGACAATTCCATCAAAGCTTCCTTCCGGCATTTTGCTCTGCGTGTTTGCCAGACTTGCGCAATAGTCGATTCCACCGTTTGCCNTCCTGCCACTCTTGGATGACAATTCCATCAAAGCTTCCTTCCGGCATTTTGCTCTGCGTGTTTGCCAGACTTGCGCAATAGTCGATTCCACCGTTTGCCGCATGCAGCATCGCCAGGAAGGTTTGCCAAGCCACCCATTGGCTCTTCCCAGTGTCCGCCCTATGGCAGCGCGGGTGCTGGAGACTTGTCTGAAAAATCCAATTCTGGAATCGCACTTGAGCTCGCACTTTTCTGCTTTCAAAGGAGCAGATAAATCGCACGAGAGGAGTTGCCTCATGCAAGAATTGCAGCGGCTAGGGCTTGGTGAAGTGAAAGAAGCCCGGTGCCGGCAGGGTGGCCAGACACGCTGCGTAGAATTTCACAGGTTTGACTTGAATGCCGCGGTCTCGGCTGCGTTATCGGATCTGGGAATTTCTCACGTTTTGTGGCCGTCTGTTTCGCCTTCTTTGCCACCTATGACTGGTGCAGGAATCCTTGCAGAAGGCCCAACACTACATCATAGGGCCGCCCCAAGCATGCAAGGGGTTCGCAAGAGTGCAGTGAAGCGTCCAACAGCCGATCTGCCTGAGCAGGGGGAAGAAAGGCTTTCGTCAACCACTGTGCTTGCCAACCTTGATGTCGCTGAGTGTTTGTGGCCAACCCAACCACATTCCACAGAGTTGCCTCCCATGCAAGGTGCCGGTTTGGTTGTTGTTTCTGACACAGGTTTTCTCTTCCACAGATGCCATGGCTCCTTTCCAATCATGTGCGGTGGCGCTGCCAGAGGTCGTGGGCGAGGACCTGCGCAGCCCAAAGCGAAAGCCAAGGCAGAACCAAAAACAATCCCAAAAAGTGTTGGCCGCCCTCCCAAAGCTGCCAAGCCTGAACGGAGCTTGGAAACTCCAAACACTGTCTTGGAGCAAGGTTTTGGCGGGGGACCTGACTTTCTAGATGCTCAGAGAGATTGGGCGGCGACGCTCCTCCCTGATCGCCGCATCGCTGTTCGCCACCAATGGTATGATTACAAAAAGGGATACAAGCTGTTGTTGTGGTGCAACAGCTGCACCAAGTGTGCTACTGGAGGAGGCTGGAGCGCATATTGTACATACAATGTTGTTGATCGCACTCTTTCTCGTTGCTACACGCCCAGCACTGCCCATGGCAGCTTTGACAAAGTGCACAAGTGGAATGAATTGACTGCCCAAACCGAACATGCTTTAAAAGAACATATGAAACACAACCGAAACGTGTTCACGCAAGACCTTTTGAGCATTGTCGAGAAGCACCAGCCAAATAAACCAATAGATGAAAAGTTTCTGATGATGTGGCGAAAAAATCATAGAGTCAACACAGGGTCCAAAGTCTCCCACCGCGCGTGGCGGGTCTTTGATTGGGAGCAGTTGCTTCGCTCTGTTCCGTCCTTGTCGTCCGTTGCACAGGCAATTCCCAACCGATTGGCAGTTGTTTCGCGTGACTTGTCTCCGCAAAGCACGTCCGTTGTCTTTGTCAATCCAGCTCTGTTTGTGGAGACGCTTGGTCGCCTCAGCAACAAAACTTACCTGAAGCTCTGCGGCGACGGGGCTTTCCGTCTCATGGAAGACGGGTGGATTCTGTTGAATCTTGGTGTTTTGGCTCGCCACTACTCCCCTGTCAACGGAACATATGCGTTCCGATCGAGTTATTGGCCTTTGCTTTTCGCCGTTGTCAACAAAGAGGCAAGGCAAACATACAAGGCGCTGTTTGATGGTGCAAAAGCTTGCGCTCGAGCGTGCATGGATTTGGATTTAGCACCTCGAGTCGTGCAGTATCACAGTGACTGGCACACAGGTGAGAACGCTGCGCGGCAAGAATGCTTCCCTGACTCAGTGCGGGTTGCTGACTTTGCGCATGTCATGGGAGCTTGCGTGCGGCCCCGTCAGCGGCCTGTTCGAGATGAGACCATTCAGGCCTATCGGGCCAGCTTCCCTCAAACCATGCGCAAACACGCCTTGGACAAGACTTGGGTCAGTTACTTGGTTACATGGGTGTATGCTCTTCGGGCCTGTCCGTCTGCTTTGTTGTTTCACGCTGTTGTTGAGAGGATCTTAGAAAAGATGCAAGAGGCAAATGAAGTTGCTTGCGGGGCTTTGCGGCAACACTACCTCACTTCCATTCCAGCTGCGTCATTCCGGATCCGAGGGCACGATTGTCTGACTCTGGCTGACTGGTGGGCTGGACTTTGCCGCCTTCAGTCAGGCTCCGCATCGGGAACACAAGCCCAGGAGTCATGGCATCGTCACAAGCTCAAGAAGCATATCCGCCATCCGCGACAAGATCTCCCAACATGTCTGAAAGCGTTGGAATCCTTCACATCATCCCGCTTGGATCAGGTACGGCTGCAAGGTCCGGAGCTTCCAGATATGCCCGTGGAGCCTTTCCCTGACAAGTTCGTCCTCTATGACTCGGATGCCTTGACCAAATTAGGCCGCTCCTCTGCCACACAGTACCACCGGACCGCCGCTTTTGAGGTTTTCGCTGATGAGCTTGGCGGTGTCTGGTACTGCATGCGGAAAACACTGGCACAGTACGATAAGCAAAGGGACAAATGGATTGCTGCTCCTGATAACAAAGTCATGAAGCCTGCGGCTGGCTTGACGCAGCACCTTCGGTCCCTGTACATGGCCCGAGATGACCCGTCCTTGCTTGTTCCTTTGAGGCTCCTTGGTTGCACTGCGGACGGCTCTCTGGATTTGGAGCCTTTGCGTCGTCTCCTGTCCAATCATGTGCTTGTGTTGCAAGGACAAGTGGCTGAGCAGTTCTGGCATGTTCAAGTTGCTGATGGTCGGGCGCCGTCGTACCGTCAAGTTGCTTGCTTTGGGTGTACAACCTATGCCATTCATGGGTCTTGCGAGCACGTTCAGCGGTCATATTTGGATGGATCGAGCTGAAATGCCTGTCCTTGGCAACCAAAAAAAGAAGAGGCAACAAGTCCCATCCATTCTCCGTCCAACCCAAAAACGGGCCCGCAGCAGCGCGTCTGCTCCTGCACGGCCTTCTGCACCATCAGATGGATTTAAATCCCTGTTGACCGAGCTTGGGTTTGCGTCTTTCTGGCCGTCTTTCCTGAAAGAGCAAGTCAACATCTCCATCCTTGCTTCGTGGGATTTGGCCGCCATGAAAGCATATTTTCCCGATATTGGGGGTGGGCCTGCGTCACAAATACTCCGGGCTTGCAAACTGCGCGTCCGACACTTAGTTCATGGTCTATCTGTAGTCACTTCAAGAGAATATATCAGATAATGCTAGAGAACTAATGTGGCTCTCTCTCGAGGTTGAGTCCCTAGCAGATGACGGCATATCGGAGGCAGGGATTTATCATCTGCGTGTGTTTCAATTGTTTGTAGCTGGTTCTCATCCGTGCTGCTGTCAGGCTGACGAGGACGGAGCGGATGATCACGACCAGGCTTGCAAATTGCGTGTCGACCCTTAGTTCAAAGTCTGTCTGGAATCACCTCAAGAAAAGTATGTGTAAGACAATGCTAGAGAACTAACGTGGCCCTGTCGAGGTTGAGTCCCTAGCAGATGATGGCATATCGGAGGCAGTGATGTATCATCTGCGTCTGCGTGACTGTCAATTGTTTGTAGCTGCTTCTCATCCATACTGCTGTCAGGCTGACGAGGACGGAGCGGATGATTACGAGGTTGCCAGCTGCTGTTTTCTTCGACATTGAGTTGTCGTTGCATGTCCTTCCGCATGCTGTCAGGTGAAGGAAGCAGACGAGGAAACAAAGCACCAGGCTGCCCAGCCTTTTTCTTTCATGTCCCAAGTTCACACTGCCAGTGTCAAACTGCCATGTCAGGAAGACGGGGAGGAAGAGGCCCGCTGCTTTGCACATGTCCCACCTGCAAAGCGTCCAAATCCATAAATCCCCTCTGCCAAGGCTGCCCAGCCTTTTTCTTTCATGTCCCAAGTTCACACTGCCACTGTCAAACTGCCATGTCAGGAAGACGGGGAGGAAGAGGCCCGCTGCTTTGCACACATGTCCCACCTGCAAAGCGTCCAAAACCATAAATCCCCGCTGCCACTACCTTGTGGGTCGGGACGACGGAGGGGAAGAGGCAAGGTCTGCTGCTTCACCTTTGCATTTCAGCTTAGAGCACTTGATGTCACCAGCCTCGCACAACATGTCCGTTCCCGCCAGGACATGGAATCGGATGCAGAGGTTCGCCTTGCTGAACTGCAAAGCGACGCGCAGGCAGCAGAGGTGCGGCGTACCATAGCCACAATAATTGCACCATCACATCTGTCGGATATAAATGTAACTTGCTCTCTGACTGCAACCCAACCAGGCGACCCACGAGCAAAAGAAGCAGAGCTACCGCAAGCTCGCATCCGCGGGGTTTCACCCGTTGCCAAAGAAATACCAGTAAAATCTGGCTCGAAAATCAGCGTCAAAAAAAGGCTTTGCTTCATTACCGCTGGTTTTGTTACATACCGAACTGCTTGATTCCGCACATTCACATCTGTGCTTAGCAACCACAAACGTCTTGTAAAATGTTTTAAGAACGGTTGAATGAGAAGATCAGACTCCAAAATGCTGCCATACTGTTGACATGCTAGCTTCCAGTGCCAAAATGTGGCACATGGCAAAGAATCCCTTCCGTACCCGCTCTCTCCCCTGGCTATCCTTCTCTACTACCACCACCACTAGGCCTACCACTACTACTACTACTACTACTACTACTACTACTAGTAGTGGTACTACTACTACTACTACTACTCCTACTACTACTACTACTACTCCTACTACTACTACCACCACCACCACCACTACTACTACTAGTACTGGTACTATTACTATTACTATTACTATTCCGAGTACTATTACTATTACGAGTACTATTACTATTACTATTACATCTCGGTACCGGTTTCCTCTAGAATATCAGGTAGGTTAACCCCCCTGTTGTAGGGGATTGATATTCTAAGGAATGGTTTCTTCGAAAATCCATCGCGTGATCTTGCGGTACCCCCACCTGTTTCTAGAGAGGCTACTTTTGGACCTCTGAAGTGGTAGTAAGATCCTGATTTTCTGTGAAAATCTGCGGACCCTAGTCCTTACTCAGCCTTTTTGCACCTCTGGGCATCTGACCTTGATTTTCTAGAGGTTCCTGAGATTTCCTGAGTCTGATCCTGATTTTCTAGAGAAATATTGTATATATATATATATATAAAAGATTGTAAAAGATTGTAAAAGAATGTAAAAATCCCCGTTCCAAAATTGAGACCCCCTT
Source organism: Symbiodinium sp. clade C Y103 (assembly GCA_003297045.1). NCBI lineage: Eukaryota > Dinophyceae > Suessiales > Symbiodiniaceae > Cladocopium > Cladocopium sp. clade C. The sequence goes on along the minus strand of BGPT01000629.1, from coordinate 232,234 downwards.
TCTTGTTGCACTGTGCAGCTGGTTTCAGGTCCGGGGAGGTGTCCCCGCTGGAATCAGCGGCATTTTGTGGCAAGTTTAGGGTGATCAATCACATTCTTGCAAAAAAAAATCTGGGAAGACCGTTGTAGCCAAAGCGTTTTCGTGAACGGTTCTTGTTCCGCATTTTTTGTGGCCAAGGCCCTTGTGTTGAGCGTTTTCTTGGGGAACATTTGTGGCCAATGCCTTTTTTGTGTTAAACGTTTTCTTGGGGAACATTTGTGGCCAATGCCTTTTTTGTAGACCGTTTTCTTGGATATTNTTGGGGAACATTTGTGGCCAATGCCTTTTTTGTGTTAAACGTTTTCTTGGGGAACATTTGTGGCCAATGCCTTTTTTGTAGACCGTTTTCTTGGATATTCGGATGGAAAGTCCATCGAAATCATTCGAAATCGAACTTTCGAATCTTCGATCGAAAAAGGCTGGTGCTCGGGAGCCACTGCCGGGGGACACCGGGGAATTCCACCTTAGAAAATCACTCTCTCAACACCATGTTTTAGGCACTATGACTTAGCTAAAAAACCTACTGGGTACACCCCCTCCAAGTTTCTACCGGCCGTTTTGCAAACCAGGTTACGAATGTGCCTTTCTGTGAGGGTGTGATTTTCTAGAANTAAAAAACCTACTGGGTACACCCCCTCCAAGTTTCTACCGGCCGTTTTGCAAACCAGGTTACGAATGTGCCTTTCTGTGAGGGTGTGATTTTCTAGAATTCCTGATGTTGGTTTGATCTCAGTGGGTGATTTTCTAGGGTCCCAAAGTTTGCGCACATTCATTTTCTAGTAGAAAATCACATGTGCCAACCCGACCCCCTGAACTCGTACCCGGATACTATTACTATTACTATTGCTATTACTACTTTAATACTACTAGTACTGATGCTATACTAATACTAGTACTAGACTTTACAATAACTTTTTTTTGATCCCCATCATAATTTTTTTTGATCCCTGAATAATAATTTTTTGATCCCAATAATATTTTTTTTTGATCCTTCACCCACTCCAAGCGTCCCTGGGTAGATGTTGGGGGGAGGATTTTGCTGTGGAGCCTTGAGGAAATGAAGGGAAGCTGCCTGGAGTCTGGACTTTGTGGATGGTTTTCCAGTTGGAAATTTGTTGGAAATACCCTCTGGTAAACTAACATAGCTGGTATTTAGTACTTGAAACCGTTGTCAGGTTTGATCACAGGAAGTGGAGGCTGAAACTGCCTGGTTGAGGGTAGAATTGAGGACATCACCCTCTTGGGATGAGCAGAAATCACTCAGGGTTGTTTCAACACTCTCCTGGTGGTTGAATGTCCAAGGTGCACCACCACCCCAAAACAAAGATACTGCACTTCTGGTGCCTGGTGATGCTATCACTTCAGTGGGATGATTTGATGAAAGATCCATGAAGATCCATGAACTACAGTCGAGTCCTTGCCCCTTTGCCATCGCCTTCCTTGTTGCGCTCTGTTCTAAGAGGTATGGATTTGTCCAAACATCTCAGTAGACCCCAATGTGTGGCCATTTTTTTAGAAACCACGTCGGGGTAGCTGGCCGAGGATGACGAAATTGGAGATCTCCCTGCTTCTGTCCAAAGGCGGCTATAGCCGAAAAACAAATGAGCATGGGAAGATTCTGCGGAAAAAATGGCGTAGATTCCCTACAATAAAATGGTCAGAACTTTGGAAAGCACAGCACGTTTTTTTTTCCCGGGTGGATGGGCTGAAGAGACACCTTGTAGTTGGCTTCAAGAAGATTTGCTGGGGCCACAAACAATAGAGCTGAGAAAGCTTTGGCAACTGGAATTCCTGTCTTGCAGGATGTTTCATCATTCCTGTCTGAGGTCACCAATCCACCGAATCTATATACTGATTTAGTTGATTTTGAGTTCAGGGTCAAACCATCGCTTACTCAGAAACTCAGCTAGTCAGTGTCCCCAAAATAAACCAAAACAGTCCGGGGCATGCTTAGTCTGCAGGTCAATGTGTTTTTGGTGTGCCATTCTTGCTGATTTCAGAACATGGTTGTGATTGCTACCAATTTTCACAGGCGACCCCCAAATATATATATAATCAGTAAGAATCATGGTTTCCAGTAAAACTTCACTTAAATCAATCCACCGACTAAGCAAACATCCATATTTTTCATGTTCAAAGCACCATCTTCCATGGATAACTGCTATTTTTGGCTGGGAATGTCTGCATGTCTTGGTGCCTCTGCCATCAGCGCTGCCCTCAGGAGCTTCTCCGAAATCAGCTTTCCAGGCCGTCCTCTGTGTTTGGATTTGATGAGACGTGCAAAAGGCCACTTTTGGAACATAGATTGACTGATTTTTCAAGTTTTTTAAGCATGAAGAAACCAGTTTTGGTGGTCCAATTTCGTGTTAGTATAAAGTAATTGACTTCGTCAAATTTTGGTGGCACCACGATTTTGACGAACCATTTGAGAGGCTATGAATCAATGGATTGCTTTTGTTGTTCCCAAAGGAACTGGGGTTTCCTGATCTTCCGTTTCCAATATCAACTTAAACTCCTGGGTTCCAAGTATAGTTCAAGCCCCCTTAATGACATTTTTTCCGGATAGTTCACCCCCCAAAGACGTGGCCACGACTGCATCTCATGCCTTGACGGCAAAAACCAGGCGGCCACGGATGCACTGGAGATGTTCACTTCGTCCGGTGGCCCAGGGTTCGCACCGAGTTGTAGCCAATCTCCAAAGTGCGTAGCTGGGGAACGAACTACAGTTGAACCAGGAAGAAAACGTATCATACCGTATGATTGAGTGATAATTCCACACTTTCAGACTGAGTAATCAATATTGACGTAGCTCATGCCTTATGATTTGATGATCCCTTCGTTGCGGCCACAGCCAAGGTTGGGCGAGAAGCTGGGGATGGGTCTGGCGTCCGGGTGCCGAGATGGTGCAGTGAACTCCACCAGACCGAAATGCGGGATGGGGTCATTTTCATAGGATTTTGGTGGAACCCTGCGGCCAAAACATAGGGATTTAATCGATCATGGTCCTTGATGGCATTTTTTGGCTCCAAATTGGCTTTGTCCGATCATCTCCGTTAGAAAAATATCTTCGCATGTCCAGCAACTTGTCACCCAGGCTGCACGCCATCGCCGCCTCCCACGTCATGGCCAAGGTTTCAGGGAATAGTTTGCTGGGGATCATTTCTTTGGGCATATTTTCGGCACATTTTGAGATTATCTTGTGTACATTGGTGGGGATTTCTTGATTACTTTTTTCGAGAGTTGGGAGAAGTTGCAGGTGGGAAGAGGATAATGAGTTAGAGGTTTTGAGCGCTTTTTTCTGATCCTCAGAGGTCTTCAGTTTTAGTAGTTTGGCAGGATGTTGATTTGATGGTCATGGCCAAGTACTTGACCTATTCAACATGAGCATTTTCCATGGCAAACCGTTGGATTACCAGAGGGTGTCCCGATTTTACGGAAATGGAGGGAGCTGCATTAAGCCAGAAGCTTTGGTCGAAATCTGCAGTGTCGCTATTGACTTTTGGAAAATGAAACATCGGATGGTTGGACAAACATCCAGTGTGAAGCATTCGCTAGTTCAGCCTCTCTGGCTTAAGTGAAACAAGGACTACGACTTGGCGATGAAGAAGGGTTTGGAGGCAATGGAAACTGCGAAGAGGGCGGGCTCGCAAGTTGCGGGAACTGGAAACCCTGCGAAACACAAGTTTTCTACCGGTCAATTCATTGAGGCCCCAATTGGATCAAAATGGGATGGTTTAGGACAGGATCACCTAAAAATGATCCGTGCTTCTGTGGCCCAAATGATCTAGCAAGATGCATTGAATATCTGATTGGCGTAAGACTTTGGATCATCAATGGGCTGCATGATGCAGCTGTCCGCGGGTTAGTGGGGCGCAATCATTCCATTGGTTTGCAAATAGCTGATTACCCAAATGCACAAGCAAGTGGATTACCATAGGATTTTGTTTTCCTATCATTGTCAGATGGGGATAAGCAGCAGTTCCGCATGACAGTCGTTGATCCTGTTCCCATTCTACACCGCTACTGGATTTTTCCCTATCAAAGGCAGTATTCTCATTATTCCCATTATCACAGTACTATAATGTACTCTATATATATATATATAGAGTACAATTATATTCCCATTAATTATTCCCATTGTTCGCCTGAAAAGTCTCCATGGCTTTTCGTCATCCTTGGCATATTCTTGGCACATTCTTCGGAGGCCCTCGAGCTGATTCGGGCCTCTGGGGACAAGAGGCGCATGTGAACGGGGGAAGCAACACACCCTGGGGGTGGCACCATACAATTGGGGTTTGACCAAGAAAAGCTGGGATTGAAGCAAGGACAATTTTGATCTATAGGATTTACAATCAAAAGTGGGATTGAATCATCTATTCTGTTGGTAATGGGATATGATGGAACATACAACGATCTGATATGGGTTTGTCCAAAAATAGGCGATATCCCAATCTATGGCGAATTGAAGCAGGAAAATGAGATTAATCCGTTGGAAGTGGGGGTACCATATTTTCAGGCGAAGCGAACTTGTCAGGTCATTTTGATGGCTTTCGCACTGAAATTGCCTGTTGGATTGGAACCAGCAACAATTCGTTTCCTCAACCCATTTCTGACGACACCAACAAACACCATGACTCATAATTTTGGATCAATACCCATACAACACATGACTATGTACAATCATTGTTCTCTCTATCTATTTCTTCCTTAAAACTTAAAACCCATGCAGAACTACTATGATACATCCTATGTATATATATATATATGATATGTATATATATATATATGTAGGAGGAAGCACCCGGACCCGTTCTGCAAAGCCGCTTCTGCCAGGGCAGAGGTGGTCCTCTTGGAAGCGTTGGTGTCTTGGAGCGTCACCCAGGACATGGGGGGAATAGTTGGGGAACAGGTCCCTGCGATGGGATAAGTTTCACAGAAACTAAACATAAATGGGAATGGACAGCGAGGATAAAACCATATAACCCTTAAACACCCTTAATTTCTGGTTGGATGATGCTTGTGATTCGGATTGTTGCAGTGTGTTCTGTGACTAGAAGCGGTCGACAATAGGTTTGTGGAAACTGCACACATGGTCTTTCGGAGATATTCGGAGATCTGTGTTTCTGAGAGTTGTTGTAGTACTTGACCCTCATCTCAGAAATCTGTGTCAGATTCTGTGATGGTCTTTGGTGTGATCTCTTTCTGAAAGGTTGCAGAGTTTTCCAACCAACACATATCACATATATCACCTTCAATCCCGCTGAAGGATGAAAGTCTCATGCCACACTTTTTCTCCAGTGAATCACTCCCGTCATCAAGCATGGCGTTTCCATGTCACGTGACTTCGAAGGAGAAACCTCACAAGGCGCTTGTGATGGCGAAAGAGGCCTGACCCAACCAGCAGTTTTGAAAGTTTTTGAACGACCACCTCAAAATGTTTTGAGCCAATATGTTTCTTGACGTTTGCTTGTCTCAACAATCCATGTTTGAATCTTTTGGACCCCCCACAAATCATCCATTTTCTATCATGTTCATTCATTTTCATCCATTGTCGAGAGATTTTTCTCGATTTTCATGAGATTTTCATCTCAAGCCTCCAGAATTTTGGGTGAAAACTTCCAGGCTTTAGCGTTGCGCCTGGAACTTGAAGCACCTCCACTAGAGGAGGCCGCAGTTCCCGACAGTTCGATGGCTTTCAAAACCCAAAAACATCAGTTGTGGTTGAGATATCACTTATGAAAACCTTAAGAAATGACTATAGTTGAAGATTGATTTTTGGAGAACTTTCTAAAATCAACCCATCGGCCAAGGCGTTTTTTGTCTGGGCAGGCGCGGTCATGCCTGTTGCTGGTAGAGGCGCTGGCAGGAGTGGGGAACCTCAGGTGAAACCTCACCTGAACTGCAAGAGAATCATCAACGTCCATGAAGGGTTGGATGTTTTTTGAGGAAGAAAAACTGATGATCCAACCATACGAGAAAAAACAATCCAACCATTCACCAAAATTCCATGATTCATCTGGTGTGAAAGTGGAATTTCGGTCCATCCTTGGTATCCCTTCATTCCTAAGGTGAAGAAGGTCCGTCGCGGCTTGAAGGCAGCGGAGGAATGTCTGAATCGGCTCAAGAAGGCGACCTGCTTGGGACGACGGGGTTCAAGGTCGAGGTGGTGCCAATGACTTGCAGAAGATGGTGGAAAACTATGGTTAACCAGGGTTGGCAAGTCATCCAACAATACAGGGGATATAATCTCCAACTATCCTTTTCAGCTGTTTTTACGAACCCTGTTGACTCTTGGCTAACTAATGTCTGTAAAACAAATATACCCTCCCTTAAGTAATTATTCCAGTTTAGATGTGGGTTCGTGGAATAATTTTGCTGGAATAAATTCGGTGGAATAATTTTGGAGCACGCACCGGNTTCCAGTTTAGATGTGGGTTCGTGGAATAATTTTGCTGGAATAAATTCGGTGGAATAATTTTGGAGCACGCACCGGGGTACCGGTCCCCCTCTGTCGTGAAATAATTTCTTTCTGAATAGACCCCGGGGGGTCTCTTTTGGAATAATTTCATGCTGTCCACCTCCTCTGGGATGACTGCCATTAGACACACCAGCACTTNATAGACCCCGGGGGGTCTCTTTTGGAATAATTTCATGCTGTCCACCTCCTCTGGGATGACTGCCATTAGACACACCAGCACTTTCGACAGTGGATGCTCACATGTCAAAAGTATTCCGGAATAAATTTGAGTTCAAAAAATATCCCGTGGAACTGCCGACGGTCAGAATAATAAACAGAAAACCAGGGTTGAGGGTAGCCAGAATAAATTCTAATTATTCCGGGGTATGTTGACGGGGGGNATCCCGTGGAACTGCCGACGGTCAGAATAATAAACAGAAAACCAGGGTTGAGGGTAGCCAGAATAAATTCTAATTATTCCGGGGTATGTTGACGGGGGGGTCTACCAAGGTAGGGTATATTAAAACAATAATAAATCACCCATTTCGGAATGGTTTATACCACCCATTTATGGTGATTTGGGGGATGCTTTATTACTATTTATTATTGTTTTACCCACATTATGGTTAACACTTGGGTTTATGCATGTTTATTTATGGTGGATAGATCTATAATTGATAGGTGAAACAGGGGTTGGCAAATGTCCTGCTTTGATCACCAACAACAGAGGAGGTATAATCTCCAACAGATACTTTTTCAGGTGATGTTCAAAATATCCAAAAAAGGGACATTTACCGACTCCTGCGAACTGTTGGATAACTCTGGTTAACTCTGGTTAACTGTTGGGTTTATGGCGGATGTATCATATAGCTTCATATTTTCTATCTATAGTTGAATGTGTGAAATTTGGTGAAACTCAACCAACACGCAAAACTGGGGCAATGAAATGCCTTTCTGTTTGGTTGACATCAAATATCCCATCTTTGGGTCGTCCCTTCACACAGGTCAGCGATCGTGCCCACGTCTATGGGTTGGTCCAGCTCAGCCTGCTGGGCATGAAGTACCTGTTTGGACACAAAAGATGGCTGGTTATTGGTTGTTATGGTTTTTAAATTGTTATTACTATCATCTTTTGGTTTGAACTGTCCATTTTTGGAGTTTAGTGAGTGTTCAACTATCCGTTTTGGCTATCCATATTTTCTGCAGTCATGGAGTTGGCATCAGCTTCTGTCGGCTTGTTGGTCTCGAGAGCTTCTGTTTTCTTGTCCTGTGGCTCGGGGTGATTTGAGTCAGATTTTCTGGATTGTATCCCCAAGATTCAGGTGACCTTCCAGCATCCCAACAAGTCAAAAGCTATTCTTTAACGGTTATCATCCTAAAGCCGAGTCAGATTTTTGTATGATGTTGTAAACCCAATAATAAACCATCCCAAATCAGCATTTTTTTGGGTGGGGTTCAAACCATCCCCAAATGATAGATTTATGGCACTGGGTTTACCACATTGCCTAAAATTCTTCTACACCAACGAACAAAAAGAGGTCCCCACCCCCGCTCGCCGCTAACACCGAGGCTGGTGGTGGTTGCCAGTGCGCAACTGAAGCGGGATCACCCCGAGCTGGCCCTCACGGCCACTGATGAGGTGACCCAGATTGTGGCGGTGAAGATGTGATGAGGGTTTAAGCAGTTATACATGTTATAGTGACTTATATCGATGTTTATGTTTGATGCATGGAACTATTCGTATATTCTTAGTCAATATGTTCTTAGATGATAGACTTTATATATAGATGATTGAACACAAATTAGCAGATGACTTTCCAACAAGACATGAGGTGTTTGACTGCCAGGTTAGATGGCTAGAAGGTTTGTGATTTCTTGGCTGTCCCCACGAATGTACTATCTATTTCTTGATATAAAGTGTATATGAACATGGGCCCCTGGGGGCGTTTCATAGTTTTCCTTCTCACTTAGAAAGTGGTTTGGATTGGTTTAAGGGGCAATTTACAGGAAACCATGGATTTTACTATGAAATATGAGGTTTTCCTGTAAATTTTTCCAGTAACCAATCCATTGAAACGTGGTTTGAAGGGTGATCTTCGATCACTATTGGGCTATTGACCCTTTCGAATTCATCGTCGACAATGACTGGGGGAGTGGGTGAAAAGACATCTGGACGACTTTTGTTTTACTTCAGTGAAGTTCGAACAATGTGATGGGAAGTAAGGGGAAATCAACCCCTGACCTTCGAGTTCGGAATTTTATGGTTCTAGGATGTTCTAGGACTCTAGGAGCATGTCAAAGTCCTAGCTTTGAGAGCAGTATCCACTACTTCCAGCAGTGTCAGGCGATCGATATTGCCAGAGAGATCGGCGTACGCCTGGCCCGTGATGAAGTCTCCTTGGAGGGGGTCAGTTTGAGACCCTTGTTGCAGACATGTATGGATTTACCACCAAGAAAGATGCGGTTTAGTACGTTGACTTTTGGAACTAGTAACAATCCTGATTTTAGTCGGATTTGAAGTTCCACCCTCTTTTAGGGGTACTAATAGTATATCTGGATATACGAGATATCATAGAATCATATCTCTTGACCTACTGGATAGACTACGATAGTTGCTTCCTAAAGGAGATGTTATCAGAAAGATCGGGTACAATTATATCCAACATATATGAATATATACAGTATGTATATTTTGTGACAGGAGATGTACAATGATTTATTCCAGCAGAATTCCACTCACAAGTACTATTAATACCATCAATCATCATTTATCACCATCATGAACCATGATCAACCATATCAGTGGAGTGGATATTGAGAATTATTCATTGTCAACCATTAATTAACCAATTAATCAACATTCATAACCATATTTCCCACCACCGTTGACCATTAACCATAGGATGATAGCCATCAATAACCATGCATAACCATTAATAACCATTAAACACCTTCAATAACCATTAATAACCATTAAAAACAATCAATGACCATTCATAACTATTGTTATATGTTAACCATCTGCCAAAACCATATCTGACGCCAGGACAAGCGCCTGGAGACCACCTTGCAGTACCTCCACGCGGAGGTCAACGTCCAGCTGCAGAGCCGCCAGGACGCCTTGGAGGCGGCCGAAGACGCCTGCGCGCTCGCTGAGGTCGGAGAACAGGGTGGATTTGGGGTGGAGTTCTGGTTTTAGGTGGTTTTAAATGGTGAAAGATGGTTTTGGGGATGGTTTTTTCTAGATGGGTTTATCGTCGTGTTATGGTTGTTTTTGGAATTTAGACCATTGAAGCTCGGTGTTTACCGTGAAAAACTAGGGAGAACGTTGGGTTTTAGATGGAATTCACCGTTCACAATGGGGATTTTACCATCAAGACTTGGGCTTTGTAAACCCAAAATTTATGGGTTGGTTTGTCACAAATATGGTATGCTGGGATACCGCATCCAAAATGGTTGTTTACTGCAATAGAAATAGGGAACATTATGACGCACCAATGAATTCTGTGGTACACTTCTAAATCCACACATCCAATATGGAACAAACCATAGTCATACATAGATTTCCTGTCTGTTTTTAACTACACCTCGAACAAATGCATTGTGGCCTTAGCACACCATAAGGGTCCCCTTTGGCAGGGCGAAACTGCTTCTTGCCAGGAGTTACAGGACAAAAAGGAGGAGGGCGATGCTGAGTGACCTGACTGAAGGGGATGGGCTCAGTAGTGACCTGATCTTTTTGAAAGACACCAACATCTTGTTCCTGGACATGTCTCACTGGCCATGGCTTCCTCTCAAAACTCTTCTTTGATCCTTCAAAATATGGATAAAATGGCAAGTTTGACTCCAAACTTGTGTATGGTTCTGTCTGAAAATACATGCTTTATTTTTTCCATCGGTTGAAACGGTCCTTTTCCCCATGATAAATTGCCATAACTTGGGGCCCACACCCCACTTTTCAGGTAGCAAACGGCCCCAGCTGCAGGTGTTTGTTGTTCTCCCTGTTGGCCCGTGGTACCTTGGACCGACCCTCCTTGCTGAAGGTGCTTTGACCTTTTGGGGGGCGAGGAGAAACCATGGATGGTCAAGATGAGGATGCAACAAACCATGCGGATAGAATGGTGGGTATAGGTGATGTAATGGAAAATGTGACCAACAATGTGATCCAGCTGAATTTTACAATGAAATTTGTGCTTTTGGCAACTATTGGGTAGAAATGGGCAAAATATGGCGATTTAACCTAGCATTCAAAAGGGAGAAACGGGATGAATACAGAATTTGTAAGCATGATGATGTGAGGAAAAATGGAGGAAACTCCCATATTTCATGGTTTCCTGCAGATTTTCTGTTCAATCCTGTAAAATACATGGGCAAGTCATTTGTCCATTGTATACTGTGGATCTAAGTCATGATATCATCTATCTCTGTTCCACTTCATCCCATCCTGACAGGGACTGAAGTCTGCTACGAAAGCTCGAGAACTGTATCAGAAAGCTCAGTACAGGAGAGTTGGGTGATCCATTTCATGGTGATGTGGGTGATCCCAAAGGGTCAAAGGGCACAACGGGACCCTGATGTGTGAGATGTAAATTGAGAAGGGTCCTGCAAAATGAAGTTGAAAGTAAACTAAGACAACTAAGGGTGGCCCACGATGTGACAATTTTGCGCTGCACAATACAAAGATAGACTTTCAGATTTGCACCCAGTCGTCTTTCTTTCCATGTTGGACTCCGATTCACTAGATCACTGGATGTGGGAAAACAGTAATATTGACATTGCCTCCTAAACAGACAAGACTTTTGGATGTAGGGATCCACTTTTGCCAACAAAATGATTGTCCAGCCCCCTTCGCACCGTTCTACTTTTGCTCGTTTCCATATTGAATCAAAAGCATTTTGATCCATCCATTTTGAGGTGTTTTTTCCACAAACAGACATCTCATTTATTTTTGACAAGAAATCCATCAGACTTCGGCTTTAGACCTCGCTCCTTCCAGGATTGGGGAAGCAAAGGCCTTGGTCCATAAGGTGTGAGTCCCTGGACAAAGGGGCCTAGCAGAACTTTATGGAAGTGATAAACCGTAGCCAGAGTAATTCTCCGAGTAATCTCATCCTGAGAAGATCAAATACTCCCCATATGGCCCCCAAAATGAATGCTTTTCCTAGATGTATGTATATAAGTATATTCCATTATATACACGTAAATGACACAGATATTTATCCACTAGATTCTATATTACATCCATATTACATCCATATTAGACTTGGCAAAACTTGAGACCACAACAAGGGTAGGACAGTGATCCCAATTCCTGCGCGAGGCATCCATCCTCGGAGTGGATTCAGCTCCAACCAGCCCAGGGGCCGAAGATTCGTCGCAGATGCGGGGTGAAAATCTGATGGACATAGTTTATATGGACATATGGAATTAAATTTGATGAACATAAATATATGGACATTTAGATCTTCTGGGTTCAAGATTCAAGATATCCAAGATATCAAAAGATATCTGATCTAAGTTAGTTTTAGCTCTAAGATGGTTTCATTCTGAAAATGATTAGCACAGCAGCCCATCCTTGACTCCAGACCCAAAAGGATCCCTGATGCAGGTGGGTGCTTGGAACTGTATATATAGTCTTAAAATCGACCCAGTTTCAGAGTTGTTCAGACCTGTCAGATGTTAATTTCCAGCACCGAAAGAACCAGTTGGTTTGCCTCCCTCATTATGTTCCTTTTCCGGAGACCAGAAATGTCAGAACATGTCAGAACTCACAAAAAGAAGTCATCCAGATTTTTTCCCAAGTCTCGTAGGGGATTTCCATCGAAATTGGGCTTCATCCCCAAATTTCGGACCCAAATTGTATCTTCCCATGGTTGGTTCCATCCCCACGGCTGAGGCGCCGAAGAGATGTTGAGTGTGGCCGCTGAGGCGCATGACATCTTCGAGGAGCCCGGGGATGGGTCAAGTTGCCTATGAAATTACCATATTTTTGGGGAATCAAGATTCATAAACCAGCTATTTTATAGGCTACCGTATTTTGGTACCTAGGGTTTTGAGACAACACCACATGATATGGGTGAAATAATGGATGCTTTTACCCATGCCTCTTTTTTGAAACGGAAACATGGGTAACATTCTGATATTTATTGTAATTCGCCAGCTTTTGGTTGATTGCTCACCGAAAAAAAAAACATTGGAATTGCAAACCGGGATCGGTGTTGCTTGTTTCGGGGGCCAGGGATGAAAAAAGCCTTGTCGCAGGGATGGTTCTGGTGCAGAGGTCCTCTGGCTTCGCCATGGTGGCATGAGCCAGTCACCCGGCGCTACCTCAAAGCCCGGAACTCCAGTGCTGACACGGAACCGTCGGCAGGGGATGCGAAGTGGTTTGCGACCACGAGATGGCAAAGGGGGCAAGGGCAGAAGGCATGGACCTGGTGAACAAAGCTTCCAGGCGGGCGAGACGATTGGAGTGCAGACAGACCCTCCTACTTGCCCGAGCAACGCAGCTCCAGCGTCAAGCTCGTCCTCGATGCCGAGCAGCAACCTCCCTTCTTCGTCCACATCCTCTGTAGGGGCACAGACGGATGTGACCATCGAGGTGCGGCCCCCTTATTTTTTGGCCCGCTCAACAAACATAGGTAGGTAGCACAAAGCGTGCGGCAATGCAGCCGGCATGTAGATGTGAGTTTGCAGACGTACCTTGCGTGCAACCGTCCAATTTTTCAATATACAGACACTGTGTCATTGGAGTGTGCCAATGCGCAGCCGTGGCCAGGTCCATTGCAACGAGCACCTGGCTGGACCCGCGCTGCTTTTTTTCTTGGTGTGCCAAGCCTCTGTCAACTTCGAGGATGGGTGTGCTGTTTTCCGTATGCTCGCGACTTGCAGCTGGGCGCTGGATGGTGCCTGGCCGGTAGGCAATGTCTTGTGCAATGGGAAATCCGGAGACATCCTGGCTATGGCCTTGCAACGTGTCATCATTTTGGATCTGCCAGTTCACAGATCCATACGCTTGGACAACCCGCTCGCCTTCATGGAAGATACCTTTCAGCACAGCTGAGAAGAAAACATGCGGCAATGGATCAACGTCCATCCGCACTGTTCAGGCCCGAATCCAGTGGATGCGCTGCATGCCATGAACTTGCACCAAGAGAAAAGCGAGCATTTCTCTACATGAAGGACGAGCGTGCTTCTTTTACTCACGTGTGGGTCTACTGGAGCTGCTGCAAATCTGCGAGTGCCAACAGAACCCGCTGCGCCGAAGCATGCCAATTCTTGCTTCTCATGTGCTTCTTCATGATAAGTCGAGGGTTTGAGGGTTGAACATGTATCTTGACATTCTCTACTTGAGAATCGTGCCGTGGTTTGCATTTTGATAGTTGAACGGGGGTGACTGGTCAAGTCCTACCCTTATGACGCAAAAGGCGGCATTTTATTGGAAACCCGCAACTAATTCAAGAAAAGAATAAAAAACAAAAAACAAAAATAAACAAACGAAACAACGTACCACAAAAACAACAAAATGAAAAAACAAAAGCACAAATTGCGCCAGAGTACTTTGTATTCATTTCTTGTTTGTTTCCTTTTGCATTTTTTTTGCCTTTTTCCTCTGGAGACTCTGGAATCCCAAACCTGCATTTTTGCAAGGAAAAACGAAAAAAAGCAAAAAACATACAACGGTGCCAGAGTGCTTTGTTTTTCGTTTTTTTCCTTCTTTTTTGTATTTTGTTGTTTTTCATTTTGTTTTTTTTGGTTTGTCTATTTTTTGTTTTTAGATTGTTTTTCTGCTCATTTTACTTTTTTTCCATTTTCCAATAGAATGAAGGCCTCGCGACGTCATAATCCTATTCTTTGAAGATCTTCAGGTGCAGAGTTAAAACAGACAGCAGCGCACCCGCAACATTCAAGATGAAACCCTTTGAAATAGTGTTAGCTAGTTGATACTTCCATGCTTGAGGGCTTATGTCGATATTTTCAAACTGTTGGGGAAGGGAATTCCCCATTGCCAGCCCAGCTGCCCAGCTTGGACCATGAACCACCAGTGATTTCACTGATGCAGACGTCATGGTGTTCTCCAGAGCTCAGAATCCCCAAATCTTAGGGTCAGCAAATTTGAGCGACCACCAATTCTGCCGCGCCGTTGCACGAGGGCATGTCTCCCGGGTGGAGCCTTTCAAGTTGCACCATCAGTTGTAAGCAGAAAGTGGTAGGGGTCAAAGCAAACTGCAGCATTGGCAGCTCCGGCTAGTGTTGGGGCCCTCGCACTGGATCCTGCAACTGTTTGATTACCTGATGCAATGCCTTCGGAGCCAAACTGGACGAGGGGGCATTTCAACAAGCAATCCCCCGTACATAAAAGAAGGGCAAAGACTAGACAAGGGTTCGCGGTCAAAAATTCCCTTTAAATCAGTACCTTCAGTGACATCCCGAATTTCTAGCATTTTTTGCGCGCAATCCAATTGGGACGTGGGTGGAAATGCGTGGGCCTCTTCATTTTGTCATGCCGTCCGGCTTGACTCATTCAGCCAACCCAGTTCTTCAGCAGATGCGGCAGGCAAAAAAAGTGAGTTTGCAATAAACTTTTTAAGAATTCAACATGGCAAGAAAAACTATCTAAAAAAAAGGTGCGCGCACAGACACACACACACACACACGAGTGTGTAAACCCTTTTTTAAATATCCGCGTATACGAACATAGATCTATGTGGATCTCAATATGTCTTTGAGATCCACGGCTACTTACACTCGTGGCTTCACCCACCGCCACCTCCACGGTGCCCCTGCCACGAGGAGCAGGAGCACATCGGAGGACAATCCGCGGCGCTGCAGTTGGTCGCGGAGGCGGGATGGTCTAGGCCTAGGCTTCAAGCATTTTTTGGACTTTGCTGGGAAGCATCTTGGGATTTTTGGCGGTTGAATCCAATATAAAAGGTCATATATATATAAATATATGTATGATATAGTATGTCTTTAATATATCATATATTGATACGTAAATATATATGTATATTTGTAGAAACAGAATATTTTTAGTATATAATATCTTCATATATATATATATATTTGTATTTCGCTCTACAAAATATGTGATACAGTATAATAGATAAATGTACATATATATATATGTATATTTGATTTATACATCCAGATGTATACATACATGCGTACACACATACATACGTACATACTTACATACACATACAAACATGTAAACTGTTTCAAGATACACACATATATACATATATATTTCAATATACACATATATATATATATATAAATAGATAAAATTGTATGTCATGTTTGTTTGTATGTCTATATGTCATGTAATGTAATGTCATGAGATGGAACGTGATGTAATGCAATGCAGTGGAGCGCAATGAAATGCAGTGTAGCGTAGTGAAATGCAATGTAATGCAATGTAATGTAGTGCAATGTGATGTAATGTAGTGTCATGTAATGTACTGTAATGTGTGTCATGTATGTCAATATCATAGTCTTTCTGGGATGCAATGAGCCATCCCCCACTCCAGCATTGTGAAGGCCCCACTGAAAGTAGAGACAAGAAAAATCTACATTGAGAATAACGCCAGAAATTGGAAATGCCATTAGTTAATCATCCCTTTTTGGGCCTGGAAAACGCTATAAAACTCACAGTTTGTCCACGGCATTGTTGCAACTATTGTAACCACTATATACAAAATTACCCCTCTACGATGCCCCCATGCTCATTGGTTGTAGATTGTTCCAAATCATGTTGTGGAGATCTAAGGAGTCTTCAGTGGTTGTTTATGGACATTGTTTTTTGATCGGCTAACACTCATTTCAGTATAGTACAACAGTATAGCCAGCATACCATAGAACCTTCCCCATATTACTTCAGCAAAACATAAGGCGGCTTGATGTGTATACATATATATAGCGATATTTACATATACACAATTCATAAATGCCCTTCTTGCTTTGTACACTTATCATGAAATTATCTCCAACTATATCAACAAATATATGTATATATATAATTACCATACATATTATATGTATGTATTCATGCAAAGAAACATGATGGTCTTCCTGATTATTGTCAGCCAGACCTCAGCAGGATTCCGTCCGTTGTCTCCGTCCGTTGTCGTTCGGCTCCAGGCTCAGTTGGCCAAGGAGAACTTTGACGAAGCGGCCTCGGCCGCGAAAGATCGACGGGCCATTTGGAAGGCGCTGCGGCATGGCCCGTCGATTGGTCGCTGTTTTCCTTGAGAGTCTGATGGGAAAACGGGGACTTCGGCATACTTCAACACAATTCCATGGTATAAGATGGAATAACATGGTAGAAGGGGACATTATGGGCATATAAAGGGAAATACACTATAATTCTATTTGATCATTTAACAGTTTACTATGAAACATGACGGCCATTTTTTGTGGCTAAATCAATGACAAATTAAATTACCAGAAGGTACGCATTGTTGTTTGTGCTGATCCCAACAAAAAAAACATGGCGATCTCCACACTCATTGCCCTTTGATGAGAACTCAGGATAATTTTTACTTGGCAAATCTCTTGGCACGGGAAATCGAAGGAAATCCACAGTGGTTGGCCGGTGAACCTTCACCAGCTTAAACCAACTGTATGGGTAGCTGGCAATCCACTTGGATGTGCAGCTCACGAATCGTAGAGAGCTTTCCTCCCTAAATCCCCTGACTGGGTTTTATACCGGATCCAGCTTGGAAGAATGGATATCTACCACTTACCATCTGGCAATTTCACCTAGCGAACTGGAAAATCACAATTTTTAATAGGCAAATCATTTATACATGGGACAATTGTCAACGCTATATCAATTTACCAAAGGGTAAGATTCCTGGATTACATTGAAGTATCCAGAGACTCTGGTTCCCGCACAGATGTTCTCACTGCTGATCAATTACCATTCGTATCGCACCATCGTTGGTTTTTGTCAGGCTTGTGACCAGTGACCAGCCATGATTTGATCTCACCTGAGTAGTAACATTCACTGGATTGGTTGAGGGGAAAATGTTAACCGGAAACCCATGGTTTTTCCCATCAAATCCAAAGGTTTCCTGCAGAATTTCCCGTCAACCAATCCAGTGAAATGTTACTCTGAGATGTGACTTCAGAAAATGGACCAGATTTCGATGTGATCTCCTTGCCACAGCTTGCTGAATTTGCACAGGGGCTTGGCTGTCGCAAGGTGCAAATCTTGGGTGGGGCTGAGTGGTCTTAGCTGGGAGATTCAGTTTTCATGAATTTCCGTATTTTGTTTGGCAACCACTCAAAAAGATGCAGAAAAGTAAGAAAGTTCAGTTCCAAACTAGTGGCATTTACTAACATCTATTACTTTACTTCCTCTGGATTGAACATACAGCTGCCGCCGGGGCACAGTATAGTAGTTTCACCGGTTGGCTCCCAGACTTCCAGGGTTGAGTTGCGCTTTTTGGACATTTTAATTCGAGAACTTGTCAACAAGGGCAGATGTACCCTTTCATGACCGAAACGAGTGAAACGAGTGAAACTATAGATGACTTGTCCATACAAAGCCAATTTTTGGGGCGTTCCCATTGCTGGATTTGACTACCAGAGGGTTTTCTTGCTGGAGCTTCTCCTCGTTGATTTACAGCATGACATCCTAAGAATGCTTCCGGATTTTCTCTACTCATCTGAGGATCATGGTCTTGTCTGGAAATGAAACCTATGGATTTGGACTCCCGCACCCTGCCAAGTCGATAATTCGGTTCGGCGATAAGTCTGGTGTTGTTGATAGTTTGTAAATCCAAACACTTGAGTTTCCTGCAATATTTTAAAACCAATGCCACAGACACCTCTGAAATCCCGAATCCCGTCCATGTAAAGTTGGAGATGGTTTCTGGTTTGCGATTTACCTCATAACAACAATCATGATGATGCTGCTGATAATGACAATGCTAATGCAAATAATAATCACTTATTCATATCATATCCCCATTTGCTGGTTGAATCTGCATCGTTATCCACCGTTTGGGTACCCAAATTTGACCACATTACGGCGTTTGTTTCAGGAAGAGGGCGATGCTGTCCTGCAACTGGCGAGGAAGCCCAGCCATGGAGAACTTTGTTGGAACTCAATTACATCCCATGGTTGATATGAATCATCATTTTTCCCATCAAAAACGGCCATGAAAGGGGGCATCCCGTATCCACCATTTTTAGGACAAACCAAAGTGGCGTGTCAAACTAATCCAAATCTCCGGGATACTTTCTAGTTCGCTTGAAACCGAGCCCGATGCTTGGAAAGCAGGCGGCTGTAGATGGATTCACATTTCAATCCGCGTAATTTATCTATCTTACTCTTACTTCGAATGATTTGTTATTATATATGTATATATATATATATATATATATCTACTTGATTGGCCACTAGATGCGAAACATCTCGTCCACACTTGGTCAAGACCCATGGCGATCGATGGTAGGGTTTTTCCCGGATAGGTCTCTCACAGGTGGTGTATCCAGTTCGTGGCCCCCAATCATCTTGTTGAGGGATGGCTCTATCCATTGAATTGATTTGATGAAGAAATCTCAAGAAATGGATATCATCTCATGAAAAATGAATGTTCAACCAGTTTCCCCTTGAGCATTTCTGCCAACATCAAATGTCACCAAACTTTAGCTCGGACCTGAGGCGCGAATCCATCTCGGTAGCACAGCGGGATGCCCCAGTCTTGTTGCGGCCCAACATTCGATGGTTTCAGATTTGAAGATGAGTAGAATCTATTTGGGGGGTTAACAGAAGGGGTACAGGGTTGTGGCCCATCCTCATTCTTAACCATGACCAACTTCTGGAATTTTTTGAACAACAAGAGATCAACCATTGACATGCGCGCTCAAGCCTGGATGGACTTTCGCGCGGCCCTTGGTGTGATTTTGGAAGGGGCTAGGACCAATATCTGGGGATTAGCCTGCCCGGTGTACTGCACCCCTCCTTCTGTTGGTCTGCTTGGTTTTTGCCTGTTGCTTGGGTGGTTGTGTGGACTTTTGACTGCCTTGGTCCTCCTTGTCCGTTTTGGTGGGCTCCTGACTTTGGCTTGTCCCTATCCATCTGCTTTCGGCACTCCTCCACCGGCTCCGGCCAATCACCTGTCAAGGGCGCAAGTCCTTTCTTCCTACTTGTATGAGCCACGGGCCCAGCAGTCAACACGGAGAAGTTGAGCTGCGCATTTCCTTGCCCAGGGGTATCCAAGTTGTGGTCAGAGCCCCTGCTGAATCCCAAGCTGCTGCTGCCTCTCTGCTGGGTCACATTTCTCTGTTTGATTTCCGTGACTCTCCTCGGACTGACAGATCGTTTGAGGTGGTGTCTTCTGCTGGTGATTCAGAAAGCGTGCCTGCGACTGTCCCTGGTCCTCGTCGGCTTGAGACTCGTGAGCAGATTGCCCGTTCCTTTGCTGTGTGTCCTTCCCGGTTCTACCAAGGGTCGGCCAAGTTGTGTGGGTCGTCGTTGTCTGGCCGGGAGCGCATTGACCGTGCTTGGACTTGTGGTCAGTGGGCTGCTGCTGTCCGTGATTCCCGTGTGGCAAGTCCCAATAGGACCCCACCTATTGACTTGCGCTCCCGATACTACGCAGTTTTGCAAGCTCCTGGACTTGAGCAGCCAACCATCTTCAGGTCATCTGCCGGATATTGGGCCTGCATTGGCCGACTTGACACCAGCGATTCGATCTCGCAGAGCTTTCCCAGCGAGTTGGAAGCCAGGATTTATCTGGAATCAGCAGGGGTGGTGGACTTTGGATTTGCCCCTTAAGATAAGCAATGGAGCTTCAGCAAGTAGAAGAAATTTTGGACTTGGACTCCCTCGTCACTCTCCAGTCGGACATTGTTCCCTACGTCCTGGACTGGCCTGTTCCCGGCGAGTCAGCAGAGTCATGTGTGTTGGTCGTGAATGTGCGTCCCGGGGGGTTTTTGCTGGCCATTCCACTTGGTGTGATTCCCGAAGAGGTCTTAGCCATAGGAAACGAGTCGGAGCCTCCTGGTCCTGTCGGTCCCTCCAGAGTGGTCGTAGTTTCAGCTGTCATCATGGAAGATGGCATCCTTTCACGTACAGGCACCGAGTTGTCAGTTTTGGTGGTCGACATCCACGAGTCTGTCCTCCCGCAGTTGCATCCAGTTTCAGCAGGGGTCCCAGCTTTGTTCGCCTTCGACGAAGAACAGCCGTTTGCCTTTCCAGACCCTGCCGAGTTGAAGATACATGTGAGGGATTGGTTGGAAGCAGAAGGGGATGTATCAGGGTTGGGTTATGTAACAGCAGAGGCCGAGATAAATGGAGAACCAACAGAGGAGTCAGCCGAAGTGACCCCCAGACAGCCAGCCAGGCGAAGAAAAGCCACAGCGCCTGGGCAAGAGCCGGGTACACCTTCCGGAAGGAAGCCAACGGTTGCCAGTCTTGCAGGTTCCATAGAGAAGTTGTTACAGGCAAATGTAGGCATCTCAAAGCAGTTGGAAACATTGGCCTTGAAACAGCAGCAGTTGGAGAAGCAACAGTCGCAGCCACCTGTCCCGAGTCTGCCTTGTCGCCAGTCAGCTCTTCGCCAGCCTATCTCGTCAGCTTTGACTGTTCCTCTCAGTACCTCATCCAGTGTCCTGCAACAGATTGGTGGTCCGCCAAGAACCTTTGCTCCTGCGTCCCCGGGACTGTTGAAATCTCCTTTGATCCAGCAGACAGAGCTGGGCGAGTTGGAGGCCGAGAAACTGAGGGGAGGCCCATCTTCCTCCAGCGATCCTCTTGCAGCAGCAGTTCTTGCCCAGAGTCAAGCACTGACAGCCCTAGTGTCCCAAATAGCCTCACAGACATCAGACCCGATGGTGGAGTTGGGGAATCTGGGAGCGAGTGGAACAAGGGGTGCTCAAGGAAGGGCTCGGCTTCAAGCCGATCTTGCCTCGCAGAAAGGCCTGTTCTTCAGCTCAGTTCTGACGGCCATGGCTCGCCGTATGCAGCCAACAGCACCAGTGGAAGGCACCCCGGGCGAACTGATGGCTCGGGGAATATGCGGCACGAAGTATCTGGAAAGATTCGGAGGATTTGGAAAACACAGGGAGCTCGGTTGCCTCCAATTTCAAGTCATGTCGATTTTGGACTTTTTGCAGACAGAAAATTGGGGAGCTGCCAGAGACGCTGCAGCCCTTCTTGCCGTGACCTTAGATCAGGCAGCTCTGGACAATGCAAAGTTCGACCTGGCGCTGCTCTTATGTTTGCAAGAAGAGCCCCCTGTGACGATCTTCAGTCACCGGCAGCAGAATCCTCTGTCAAAGACCCGTGCCTTCAGTCCGCTTGCCGATCAAAAATGGGTGACGGTTGCTTTAGCATACATAAAGGAACTAGATGTGATCTCGGCCAAACGAGTGGAGGTCACCGGCCAGACCGCAGCTGCAAGTTTTGGCAGTGGTTCCAACGAAAAGCCAAAGGCGAAAGCAACCCCAAAGAAGAAAGGAAAAGGAGCTGGAAAGAACAACCAGACAGGAGGAGAGGGAGAAGAGCAGTGACAAAGCAACCTGCTCTGCCATCCAGTGTCAGTGAGGGTGGGCCGGAGTCAAACCCCCTCACTATGTCTATCAGTTTTTGCAAGTGGGTTTCAAGCTTGCCAAGATGGATTTTAAAGGCTCGTACCAGTTTTTCCAGGTGCCTGTCAGTCGCTTTTGCTGTTTTGCGCCGTTCAGACGAAACGGCTACCGCAATCTTCCCCTTGCCACTTGCTTGTCTTGAGTGTTTTGGTAAGAGTGGACCTGGGCTCTCAAAACAAAGGTTCTGGTCAGTTTGCAAGGCTCGTCTTTTGAATCTGTGGGTTCTTGTACTTGACTACATGTTCCTGGGTCGTTGGCCTTCTTTTGAAGAGTTGCGGAGATGTCCAAATCCTGCACAGGAAGTCGTTTTCCAGCGGCTAAGGACGTTCATGATTGCGTGTGGTGAAGCCCAGGAGCAGTTTAGCCTGTGTCCCGGTAGATCCTCCCCTGAATTAGGTGCAGCTTTGTTCCAACTGGAGAAATTTTGTGATGCTTCTCCAGACTTGAAGTCGGGTTATTTGGAGGGAGATAGTTTGCCATTCAAAGAGGACCCTGGACTTTTGTCCTCAGAGGATCATCCAGAGCTGCTTCCCAATCGATCTCTGGATGCTGACCGTTTGCGCATTGTTGGGACTGGATCATGGTGCATGGAATCTTTTCTTGATGGTGTGCTTTGGTTGCCTTACCAGGAGCCTCGTTTTCTTTTGCATGGACTTCCTCCTTCTGACCTTGACGTGCCCAATCTCCAAACTGAGAAACCTGAAGAATGCTGGAAATTGGCGAAGGTGTGGGATGCCAGGGGTTTGCTTTACCTGGCGGATGAACCTATTGGGCCAGGTCTCCATTGCAAGGTTTTCAACTCATATAAATCGCGGGAGTGCGATAGGCAGATTGGAGACCGTAGGCTGGTAAATCAAGCTGAGTATCATGTAGATGGCCCTTCAAAGCAGCTGCCTCAGGGTCAGCAGTTGACCCAGCTGAGAGTCCCTAGGTTCACCCACAGCCTCCGCATTTCTGTGACAGACCGTCGTGATTTTTATCACCAAGCTTGTGTCAGCACTGAGCGTGCGAGATCTAACATGCTTCCCTTCAGTTATCCTCTTGAAGCTTTTGAGGGAATGACTGCTTATGATGATTTTCTGAGGGAGACCTTTCATGGGAAGCAAGACAGAACAAAAGTAGGCGATGGATTTCGACATGCAAACGTTCGGTCTCCAGCTCTCCCTGAGCGTGTTTTTCCCTGCTTCAAATCTCTCTTTCAGGGGGACCATTTGGGCGTGGAGTTTGCCTTGAATGGCCATGCTGTGCTTCTTGAAAGGGGTGGACTTCTTGACAAAAGCAGGCGCGTTTTGGGGAATGATTTGGTTCCAAAAGGTCCGGCTTGGGAAGCATTGGTGATTGATGATTATTTTGTGATCAGTGCAGAGCCAAACCTTTGCCCAAAGGAAGACACGTTTGCCATGAAAGCTTTGGGAAGATCCAGGGAAATCTATGACGCTGAAGGTTTGATTGGCTCCGCAGAAAAAGATGTGGTGGCTGAGCAGAATGCAAAGGCTGCAGGTGCTGAGATCCGATCCAATCTTGAAAACGTGCGTCGGGGGGTTGTGCCTGTTGGGGCTCCTTTGTCGAAACGCCTGTCTCTCAGTGTGCTCTCCCTGAGGGCCGCCCGGCTCCCTGCCGTGACTCCAAAGCTTGTTGCAAGGCTTGCCGGAAACTGGATTTCTGTCTTGCAGTACAGGAAGTGCATGTCGTGCCTGATCGATGACTTGTTCAGTTTATCTGTCCAGTGTCAAGGTGCTGAAGATGGGTTTGTCCTTGGACTGTCCCGGAAAATTGCTCAGGAGCTTTGTCTGCTTGCTGCCATGTCACCCCTGCTGTTTACCAACTTGGCAGTTGATTTCCTTGATGAAGTGTTTTCAACAGACGCTTCAAATCACAAGGGAGCAATTGTGAAGGCTAAGATTGGTAAGGATGTCCATGAAGAGATTTGGCTGGGGACTGAAAAGAGAGGGGCTTACACCCACCTCGACAATGGATTTCGCGCCGCTCTGAGACATGTAGGTGAAGTTGATGACGACATGGATGTGGCTTGTCCTGTGCCTATCTGTGAGCATCCCACGAAATCGCCTCTCATGTATTTTGATTTTGTTGAGATCTGTGGGGGTGCGGGAAAGGTTGGAGATGCTTTGGCTGCCAGGGGTTGGACGGTTGCGCCAGTTTTGGATTTGTCGGAAAGCAAGCACTACGATTTGGGTTCCTTACGCTTGCTTGAGTGGATCATCTTTATGATTGAGGAAGACAGGTTCCGATCCTTCTTTTTGGCGCCACCTTGCACATCATTTTCACCAGCTGCTCATCCTTCAGTGAGGTCATACCGTGAGCCCCTTGGATTTGATCGGCTCAACCCCAAAACTTTCCTGGGGAATTTGCTTGCGTTTCGGACCTTGCTGTTGCTGCGAGTTGGGAAGAGGTGCCACAGGCCTTGTGGAGCCGAGCAAAGCAGACTGAGCAAAATGTGTTGGATCTCCTTTTGGGTTTCGTTGCGGGATTTGGGGTTCTCAGAAGCTGTAATAGCCTCATGTCGATTCGGCTCTCCACACCGGAAAGAATTCCGCCTGCTGTGTCACTTGTTGGATGTGGAGTTTTTGGATGTAAGGTGTGAGGGGGGCCACTCCTATATCCGAATCCAAGGGAGCCTGACAAAACCATCCTCACATTGCCACTGCTTTCCACATGTCCCTGAAAGCACTTGATGCTGCAAAGAGACTCGAGCCAGATGTTGGCGGTCTCGAAGCGCCAGCCATCAATGACATTGCACTTTGCTCGAAGTGGGAAATTGTGAGGTCATGGTTTTGGAAGAGGAGTGGACACATAAATGTCCTGGAACTTGGGTCCGCAGTGTCGTTGATCGATTCAGTCAGTCAAAAACATTCTTCAGTTCGGTTTGCTTCTTTGGTCGACTCAGCAGTCTGCAAAGGTGCTTTGGCCAAAGGAAGATCAGCATCCAGGGCACTCCAACCTGGGCTGAAACGCATCGGAGCCCTGTGTCTGAGTGCTGACCTGTACCCAGCTTGGCCTTTTTGTCCCACTCGCCTGAATGTTGCCGACGACCCTACCAGGGATACCAAAATCCGCAGTCCTTGCCAGCGGTCTCTCATTTCTCTGGAGGGTCTTGACGTAGGAAAAGGATCAAAAGGTTTTCTCAGGAGATTTGCAGCCAATTGGTTCAGATTGGTGCTTCTTGCAATCCTCTGTCAGAGGAGTGATGCTGTCGATGAGAAGGAATGCCTTGGACTTTTTGAGCATGACATGCCAAATGGTGAAGATAGTCATTGGTGGGGTGAATGGATTTTCAATGGACTTTCTCTGTCTCTGTCGTCTTTCACGCTTTTGGACTTTCTTGGATTTTTCGACCCCAGTGCATTGTGCGGTGTATGGACTTTGGACTTGCACACCTGGCTTGCTCAAGTATGTGTCCCTTCTTGGATTTTTGTCCTTGGCGTCGGTCTGAGTTTTCTTTGCGTGCGGTGGCGTGCCCCGTCTGTCCTTGTGCGTTTTGGGTGCCAGCTTGTCTCTTGGGTCCTAGGCCATTGGATTTTCAGCCGGCCACGCTGTCAGACGTTGCAAGGGGTTGGGTGCACCGGGTATAATAGAAAACATAGACCCCAAATAAATGCCCCTTCCTTAGGAACTCGCCCGTTGTTTCGAGCCATGGTTTTTCTGGTATTATGCTGCAATGCTTGGAGCATGCCAATTCAAGCAGAAACTGCAGCAGAGAGATCCAGGATGACTGACAGAGCGGGGAATTTTCTGGCCTCGACACGTGCAGTGAAACAACAGACAAGGGAGAAACGGAAGATCTACCTTGCGAGGTTCCAGAGATGGCTTTTTGAGGAGAAGCACATTTCACTGAGGTTTTTGCTTCATCGGAAGCCTCCAGATCCTGAGGCCATTGCCAGTGCTCTTGTCGAGTATGGCAAACAGCTCTACTACGCTGGAAAGTCGTATGGCATCTATGCAGAAACTGTGAATGCCGTTGCTGTTGAGAGACCTTTGATCAGGAGACAATTAACCTCAGCATGGGATCTGGCTTTTTGTTGGCTGGCAGATGAACCACATCAGCATCACCCGGCTCTCCCTTTGAGCATTATGGCTGCAATGGTGACTACAGCTCTTTCTTGGGGATGGCCATATGAAGCTGCAGTGATCATGATCTCTTGGGTTGGGATCATGAGGATTGGTGAGGTTCTCTGTGCGACTCGCAGAGACCTAGTGCTGCCCACTGATGCCGCTCCTGGCACCTCCTTCGCCTTGGTGATGATTCATGCGCCGAAGACACGGGGAAGGGCGGCAAAACATCAGGCAGCTAGAATAGACCAGTCTGATGTCATAGCTTTCCTGACAGCAATGTACCAGCATGCTCCTGCAGACACAAGTATATGGCCCTACTCAGCAGCAACTTTAAGGAAGAGGTTTGGTTGTCTCCTGAGTGCACTTGGTTTGCAGGCGTCTGGTTCAGGGAATGGCCGTGGCTATGACCTTGGGTCGCTTAGACCCGGTGGGGCAACATTTCTTCTTCACCTCACCGAGGACTCAGAACTGGTGAGGCGGAGGGGGAGATGGCTATCAACAAGGGTGCTTGAGATTTACTTGCAAGAGATACAGGTGTGTACCTACCTTGACAAGGTCTCACCAAGGGCACGCGCTCTTATTGAACTCTGCGCTGGATCATTTGCCTACACTTTGGAACGTGCGATCGCTTACCTCAATGCAGGCATTCCACCAGCGGCATGGTATTCACTCCTCAAAATCGCTGAAGGCTCTCCCACGCAGAAGTCTGGAAAGGATGGGATGTGTGGCGAATTTTCTAGCCATGAAGCCCGACAAAATGGGCCCTGGCATGATGGACCTTCCAAGCAGAACAGCAAAAGTCAGGGGCGAGTTGCTTGAACAACAAGAGATCAACCATTGACATGCGCGCTCAAGCCTCCCTGCCCTGTACATCCCTCCCGCAGGATTTTGAGGAGTGGGCGAATTTTCTAGCCATGAAGCCCGACAAAATGGGCCCTGGCATGAAAAGTCAGGGGCGAGTTTCTTGAATAGTACTTCACTGTTTCTGAGGCGCACATGAGCGCACATTTTTTTTGGGTTTCGTGGGGCAACAGCAGTGGGCAAGTTCACAACTGACATCTCGGAGAGGGTGAGCAGTGAGCAGTTTGGCACACGCCAAATTAAAGCACGTCCAGACCTACATAGTTCAGTTTGAAGTAGGAACCCTCAGAATAGCTCCCCAAAGTTTGAGCCTATTGCAGAGCCTAGATTCTAACGATCGATCATTGATGGTTGAGCTTCTTTGTCCCAGTTCCAACTTCTTTTTGGTTTCTGAAAAGACCGGTTGGTGGTCAAGCCATTCAGTGCTGGTTGAGGATTACGATGCAGCAGAGAAGCATGGCTTGGAGGCGTTGAGAAGCGGCCAATATGGTAATCTTCTTTTTGGCGGATGTTTCTTTAATGACTTTATGAGGTGCCCAAAAATGCAAATTGAAGATATATAATCCATGTGCAGAAACGGGCAGTGGAGAGTTGAAGATGAATTTTGCTGAATTCAGAGTGTCAGGGCTGAAAACCGATTCACTTAAAGTCATCAAAAGTTGTTCCTGCTCCAAAATTGTTTTGTGGACTTGAACTTTGTTGGTTGGTTGCTTCACACTCTTCTTTTTTCTTCGGCTCGTGTCAGTTTCGTTCCGCAAATTTCGCTGAACTTCACTCTCCACTCGGAAGGTCATCCCATTTAGCAACTGGTGAAGGTTAGTCCCAAACTTCCCAATTCTTGAGGTGATCCCCAATTTTTTTGGTGGCTTCAATCACTCTGGGATCCACCAAAACCATCCAAAACCAGTGGAGCCAGGCGCAGAAGATCTTCCAGGAAGTGGGCGATAAGGCGGCTGAGTCCGTGGCTTGCGTGCACCTGGCACAGGTGGGGTTCCTGGGAATGGAGAGGGAGCAGTTGGGGTGGTGGGGGTGGTGGTGGTGAAGTGTTGGGTGTTTTCTTTCACAGAAACGATCTTTAAGATTTTTGAAGATCTTGAAGTTCCACATCTATTTCATGTCCGGAATGATTCTTTGGCTGAAGACGACCTCATGACCTTTGGCCTTGGATTGGTCCTTTCCCAAAGATCTCCATCGCCCACCAGGCGTGCCTGAAAAAGATGAGCAACGAGGCGGAAGGTGAGACCAAAGAGGCTCCAAAGATTTGCGGAAAAAATGGGAAAGATGTACCCTTCGGTAGTCTCATGGCTGGCTAGGAAATCCCTCAACCAAATGGCGGTTTACAGCTCGGAAAATCATCAAACTAAATGGGGGATCTGCTAGCCAGCCATGTTTGCAGGAGGGCAAGGGAAGATGTTTGTTTTTTCATTTTTTTTCCGTGTTTTGAGCAGCGTTTGATGCGCGGCCTTTTTTTGGTGAAGGTGGAACGCTCTGCGAGTCTCTTTTTCCGTTGCTTTTGAATGGGAAGAGAGTCGGAAGGAAGAAGCTGAGTTCTTCTTTCTCCCCAGCCACTTCAGTGGCACCTCAAAAACAGAAACAAATGGGGTTTCCTAAAATTTTGGGTACACCAAAACCACGAGAAACTGTTGGTTTTCCGTTTAAAAAAACGACCACTGTTTGGAGGGTCCCGCATAGGAACCCGGCCATCAGCGATTCAAGCCAGGCCCTGGCCTCATCGACCTACCGCGCCTCAGCGGAGAGAGCCCGGGGACCCGAGGAGATGGAAAAGGTGGGACTGTGGGAGTGGGAACCCTCTTTTTTTCAGTGATAACTAACAACAGTGACAAAGTATCAGTATAGTAACTGTAACATTAAAGCTTTTATGAGTAATCAGTGATAACTTTCTTAATGACTGATAGAAAACTATGGCTGGAGAGGGTAAGTACAACTGAAAGGAACCAATTAAGGATCTATAATTATGATGCTTTAATACCTGGTATTAGCAGTACGATAGAATTAGTGAAAATGATAGCTGATAATTACCAATACTATGATCACTGGTCAAGAGAGACGCCAGAGATGTGGCAGAGAGATGAGCTATCCAGAACACCACCGTTGATGGATTAACACAGGAGATTATACCATGCAACCTGGTTATTGGGGATTGTGTAACCCATAGTAGAGATACCTATCTACCAACCAGTACAATGGGTTGGGGATAGGGGTATTTTGGGGATCAGAGGAAGGTGGGAGGACTAAGATTCCAATTCACCAGCCAAAGAACCACAGGATGTGATAGAGAGTTCACCCAGAAAGATGGAGATTGAATCCCCATCAAACAACCACGGTCCAAATTGCTTGAACCCTCTACTCAAACCACAATTTCGCACTGGTGTGTCACCTGTGATGTCTTGATTCCTCATCACCAATCCACAGGTTTCACACATTACTTGGAGCATCGTCCCAGTTACTGTAGTGACTCCTTGGAATGCCAAGGCCATGCGGGCCGTGAACGATGCAATCACAGCCTGTTGGGGGCACCAAGGGAAAGACATGTGATTCGAGAAGGGCCCAGATTTTTGAGCTGATTGAGTTGGTTTCAGTCAGTGGATTTCATGAAGAGTCGGTGCAGTTGGGGAAGAGCCAGCATGAGACTAGTTGTAAGATGTTTGTCAAAGAAGGAATTTAATCCTATCATGGCGAAAATGATCGCAACGATCATTGGGTGAACACGTAGCCTCCAGAGCTTCTGAAAAAGCGCAGTGGCGAGCATTCTCCTTCGTGGCTGCAACAGTTTTCTTTTTAATGCAGAAGTCCGGTATAGAGATTTATCCCCAAAAAGCCGTGAGAACAATTCACCAGGAAAACCCTGAGAGCTATTCATCCAAAAAACCCATGAGAATTCATGGCTTCCCGCAGCCACATCGTACCATTTTCCATCCTGACCCCTGAGGTCGACATTTGGGCAGCAAGCAGCTCCGTATCTTGGCGACGAGAAATTCGTGTTGTTTCAACTCACCATGTTCCTTGGTGCAGCACGAACTGGTCAAGGTCCTGACATTAAAAGTCCCCTGCATCCCATGTTTCAAAATGAAAATAACCCTATTGAAGTCACCTTTTGTTTCATACATGGAACATTCCCACTTCGATTCGATTTATAGCTCAAAAACTTCTAGATGAATACCCGCACTCCTCATCGGCAGCACCATCCACATCTGAGGCGCCGGCGCCTTGTTCTGGCGGGCGCAGGTCTTAGGCTTCCGCGGCCGGTTGGAAGAGGCCCTGAGAGTTGGGGGATCTCAGAACGCCTCTGGGGTGCTGCTGGGGACGGCGGGTTGAAGTCGAAAAAAAAGGGTGGAGATGTTCAGTTTAAGAGAGAGAACCATGGGGTAAAGTGGTAAATGGATGTAAATGGGTAAATTATGTGATTTTCAAGAGTTAACTCTGTAATTAGGAGGGCATTTAGTAAAAAAAAAATGGTGCGACAGTAATCAGCAAATTCACTATCGAACTAGCAACATGAGAATATTAACTCTAGTCAGTAGAATCTGGATATCGCAAACTCCGGAATTGTAGACGTTGGTGCATGGCATAATCAGTCCGTTGGGATTTGGCTCACGTTGGTTGCTCCTACTGGGAGTTAAACTGGGGGCACCGTTCAAAACTCTCAGGACCGTCTTAGTCACGGCTGTGGTGACTTGGTGGTTCAGCTCACTTGGTAGGTGAATTATAACCCCAGTTATAGTTGGACTAGGTACTGTAACCCTACCCACCCTTCTAGCTGGGGTCATAAGCCACTTATTCCACCAGGCCTGGCCTGAAGCAGCAAGTTGCTATGTTGGATCATCAGAGGTATGTCCGGTATGTTGGTGAACTCATCATTTGTGTTTTCCATCCCATTTCAGGATAGATCTTCGGCGTTTTTCCATATTTCCACGCTTGAACCTCGACTGAGGTGGTGGTTGATGCTGAGAAGTGCTTCGAAAGCATCCAATCCGGCAGTTCGGCGTGCCCAGCGGATCTGCGGAGCAGTGGCTGAGTAGACTACCCCGTGTTGGCTGATTTTTTTTGGCGGGGTTGTAAGTTGTGTATGTAACAATGCATGTCTACACTTTCCTGGAAAAGTATTAATTAGGAGGTATCATGATCCCGCTCTTAACCAACAATAACCAATTTAATGAGAATGATAGCGGATTTTGAACGAATTGGATAGAGGGGTCACCCCAAGTGAACCCCAAAAACGCGCTGTCAATGATGATAGATAGTGTGCCAAACCGACCCCTGCATGTCTTTGTCCTCAAGGACGTTCTTGTTTAGAGCATGTCCTTTCCCAAGCAACAAGACCAGTTTTTTTGTAACGCTCTTCGTGGGTTGACTCACACACTTCTTTGGTCGACTGAATGATTTTTTGATCAACACCATAGTTTTTCCCATCAAAATCCACATTTTTGTTGCTGATCAAAATGCTCATCAATCTTGATCAAACTCCTCTTTTCCGGTCAGATCCCTTGTTTTTGTTGATTGAACCACATTTTTTCCAGGTGATCTTCACCAACTTTCCATCCCCTAACCGGAAGGTCGGGCCCATCTGAGGTGCGATGGTGCAGTGCAAGGTCCTCGCAGCTGATTGCCTGGCAGGTACAGTTCCTAGGGAGCTGGAGATGAGGGTGCATCAGATCCCAGGGACTCAGTGGGGGTAAATGCCCGAAGAAAAAAAATGGGTGGACCTGGGTGGAGGAAGACATGGAGAAATTCGCGGGATATTTCACCAAATTTCGTCTTGTGAATTTGCTTCAGGATTGGGAGATTTGAACAATGACCGTGGAAAAGTTTTGACCCGACACTCAATGAATTGAAGGGAACAAAGACACAGACACAGTTTTTCAGTTGACTTCAGCATGCAAATAGATGGTGGTGAAATTTCAGTTTTCTTACAACGGGGGTGCCCTCAAATCATCCAAAACTAGACCATATCAGTATTGAAATCACTATAGTTTTGGGATGTTTTGGGAATTCCACATTTTGAGAAAGACCAACTTGTGTCAAGAGTTGCGCTGATTTTGATCAGTGCATCAAATGCTGCAGGTCTGAAGCATTACGATGAGGTGCCAGAGATGGGGGCCTACATTTTGGGAAACACCCAAAATGAGAATGGTGTTGCCTGTCCTTAAAGTAGGTACCTTGTGGTTTTTAGGTTTCACGTAAGATTTCGAAACTTCCCAAGATGCTGAAGACTTTTATGTTGGTGATACATCCCGACCTTCATTGATGCCGTCCCAATTTTTGTGTATCACTTGGGGCTCTCTCGTCTTGGCCTTTTCCCTCGAAAGTGGATAGTCGCCCAGCTGACTCTCCTCGGGAAACCTCACTTGCCAAATGTTTCTTTTCCCATTTCGAGACGAGTTTCGAACTACCGAGATAATGTCAGTTCAAGCAAATCCCTTCTAATTTCTAGGTGATATTGTATTACACGAGTGTTTCCATCAGCAAAATCTTCCATCTCAAGAAAGGTAGCTCCAAATGGGCTACCTTGAGTTTTACTTTACGAAGTAAAGGGGAGGGTGGCCAGCCTCGTTGCCTGATTATTCAGGAGGTTGCCGTTTCATGAGTCAAATCCACCGTGTTTGTTGCTTCGATTCCACATTTGCCTAAATCCTCTATACACTAGGATTTTTCTATCAAACATTATAAAAAGTCACATTTTCTGTTGGTAAACTTCGACATTTTTTGTTGGTCAAAACTGGTGATGCCAGGCAAAAGAAGTGGCGGATCAGGCCATCAAACAGGCCAGTGGCTTACACGATCGCCAGGCGTGAGGGCCGAGGGATAGGACCTTGGAAGCGGGGACCGAAGTGGAAAAATGTGGGATCTTTGGGCAGTCTTGTCCTGTTTTCTTTTTGGGATCTTTTTCTGTTTCCGTTTTTTTCTCCCTAAGATTCGGAAAGGAAACAAAGAAAGAAGCCATCATTTTATGGTTGGAAGTTCAGGTGTGGAAGTTGGAAGAACCTACTTGTATATATGAATCTGCAAAGGTGATGACTATGACTCATATGACTCAATCTCTTCAAAAAAGATGAGACTGGAACTCAAGATTTCAATCTCAACGAACATTGACTTCTCAAGTTTTCAGCTGCCCCTTCGTTGCCTTGGCAAGTCATGACGTCGATGATGTTTGCAGGCTGAAGGGCAAGCAAAGAGCTGCCTGGAACGCATCGAGAAAGCGGAGAAGAAGAGCACGGAACCGAGAAGAATGGAATAGCAAGAAACGAAGACCCAAAACGGGGACCCAAAACGGGGACCCAAAACGGGGACCTGCAACTGGCTGGTGTTTTTTTTTGTAATCTCCCAACGCTTATGAATAATCCCCTGCTTTCTCACAGCTGGTTGATACAAGCCATTTTTGGTAAGACGCTTTCAATTGAGTTTACCACAGTAGGACATGTTGAAGTATTTTTGGAGTCTTCGCCGCGAGAGATGCCATGGAGCCATGGCACATGTTCGTAGCATTTTTTGGTGAAGAACTCAATGAGCAATGAGCAACTCAAATCAAAATGACTTGGAACTCAATTAAAATGGCCTTTGAAGATTACCTTAAATGTTGGTGAACAAGACATGCCTATTTCGGTGTAGGTATGGGTATAGTGTGTGGGTCCCCGGGTCTGAAATCATGACCCAGACCCGTACCCACCAATCATTTTTGTTGATTTAATTACTGTAAATGTAAACAATATAATATATGGATACAGTTGTATACATACAAATACAGATCAGATCCCAATTTGTTAAAAGTCAGTATTGGTGTTGTATTGGCCAATATCACCGTTCTTGCAAAGCACTGGCATTTCTCGAATTAAGCGTCCGATTTGTTGCACGTTTACATTGAACTGATGCACATACAGCGCCATCGTTGTCGTTGGCAGCTTCCCAATTTTTCGATGGTGAACGTGTCAATTTTGTTGGTGAATACTCCCCTCTCCAGCATTTTCAAGAACAAAGGTTCGCCACCATTCCTGAAAAAAACGAAACACACCTCCCAAGTTCTGCACATATCCATCATTGTTGTTGGTGAATTCCCCTACGATGCCATGGCTTGACCAAGGCAAGGAGGTGGTAGCTCCGCCCGTTCAAGCTGCCATTGCCACCGAAGCCGCGGCGTCCGGGTGCTTGGGGAGAATACACTGCTGAAGAGTGACGTGGAATCCCCCAAGAGCGGCTTGGGAAGACGGATTTTATCCATAATTTTTTGGATGAAGAATCAGAGATGTTGGATGAACTCCCCAGTTTTTTCTTGTTGGTTCAGTTCATTTCAAGTCCAAGATTTTAGATGTCTACTTATTTGTAGATTCTACCTATTTGTAGATATTATTAGAGTATTCATACAGTATGATATCTACAAAAAACCTCAATCCCGATTTTTTGTCGCGTTCTCCAATTTCTCGCAGCCGCCCAGGCCAGAGGCCCAGCAAGCTGCAGGCGGGATGATCATTGGCATCATTGGATTACACATGTTGGATTGGATATGGGTTGAATCTTGGTTGCATTTACACATATTTTCTATTATCATGACAATTAAGCACATATCTTTTTGAAGGAACATTGGATTACAAGTATGACTTCCTCCCTTTGTTCATGGAAAACTTGATTAGTATGTGGTATGTTCGGGAAGACATCTAGCTTTTTCATGGGCATATTTCTAAGTTTTTGGAGATTCCCAGTCTTTTTCGTGTGTTTTTGGTACGTTCCTAACTTTGTTGGAGATCCACCATTTTCGGCGCTTTTCGTTTCCTGGGTGACCTAGAAGTGCCCTTTTCACGGGTTATCATCCACAGCAACCTATTTTTATGTTCATGCCTTGACATGTCTTCAGTGAATACCAGAGATCTAAATCCCAGCCTTGGGGTTGAACATGGACCAAGATGTACTGTACCACTCCCAGTATTTTTCAATTCATCTCAAGCCATTTCGTCATCCATTGTTGGTTTGCGGCGGTGGGTTTGGTCATTTGGGATTTGGGATTGATTTGAATATGGGATAGGAAGGGACCCAGCAACGGTTTTTTCTTGGTATGGCGCCATTCTCCTTTAAAGTCTCCAACTATGACCCACACCCGTTTCTTGATGGTTCAAGTTGCATTTTTTTACCGCTCAAATCTCCATTTGGATGACTAGAATTTGAAACACCGAAATCTACAATCAACTACAATCAGTCCCAAAATTGAACTCTATCAAAACCGGAGTTTTTCCATGACCTATTGGTTACTGCAACCCCTCAAGCTTTTGTTAAATCATCCCTCTTTGCTTCATCCGCAATTTTCTTCACATTTTCTATATCAACAAACCACCTCAGTGGTTAGTTTTTTTCATTTTCCTTGGTGAATTCACAAGAACTGGAGTTTTTTCCCTTACCCATGGGTTAAAATCTCCCCATTTTTTCCAGGCCCCACCCCATCTTCTCATCATCCCATGCAGGCGCCGCGGCCGCCTCCGCGGCCGTGCCGGAGAAGAAGGGCCTGGATGCCGCGCAGGCCACGAAGCGGCTCATGGCCATCGTGGGGGAGCGCCAGCGCTGGGTTTGGGGTGGGGGGTTGGGGGTTGGGGGAAAAACTTGGGGATTTTCACCATGCCAAAAATGGTGGCTTTGATGCAAAAAACATGGGGATTTGAAGCATTTTTTCTTGAAGGACAAGTTGGGTTGAAAAAGGAGAACATTGGGGGATTGAACTGTTGGATCGGGGTGTGAGGGTTTTGTTTGAATGTATTCACACTTACCAAAACATGTGGTTTTACACTGCTTGATAGATTTTGCTAACTCGTCAAAATAGGAATGAAAGATTGGCAAAACCCAACATGTTCGATTCAGGTGAGTTCAGGTCGGTATCAATCCACAGACAGATTGGTCTGCTCATTGACAGATTGGTTTGCAAACTCCATCATTTCTCTTTCGGCTAAGTTAAATCTCCACCTTTGATGGAAAAATCCCCATTCTTTTCAGTCAAACCGAGTCAAAGCCCAAAGTGGGCACCTCCACTAGGGCACCTCCAGAGGAATCGCCCTAGGTCAAGGACGTGATCGCCGCGGACGACGAAATCAGCGTTGGGGGTGCCCGGAGATTGTTGAGATAATGTTGGGAAGCTGAGGTGCCGATTTTTTCCGGATATATCTGAAAAAAAGAGGCAACAAACTTCAGTGGTTGATCAACAGTTTATGCTGTTTTTTTTTTTTGAGAGGGAGGTGGGTTCAGATTCAGATGGGTTTGAGCTTTTTTAAAACAATTTTGAGTGGTTTAAAACATTTTTTTTCCTCATTGGTTTGAGGGGAAAATTCCATTTCTGTATTTTGGGATAAACCTAAATTTGACCATCTATTTCTTTGGTACCGAGTTCTATACATCCAAATGTTCAAGGTTTACGTGTTGTATAAGTTGCGATGAGGTTACGCATGGTTCATATCGGATCGCATGGAGAAGTTACCAATGTTTCACTTGGCTTCAAGACCTTTGATCTCGTTGGGAGGAAAACATCGTCCAAATTTTAAGGACAATGTATGAAGAAAGCTGATTATATATCTATATACTTATGTGGGGATGGGTCAACACCAATCAACTGCCATCTTTGAGGGGATGGACATCCAGGATTTTGCTCCATGGGATTCCTTGGGTTTTGACGTTTCCAGGACGGACTCCAGGATGGGTCTCAAGTCACCATGAGAATCGTCTTCTGAATGGCTTCCCCCAAACTGGAACGGTGTTGCCTGGGAGAAACAGCATGATTTTGGGCATGTCCAACCAACCATGGCTGCAGCAAGTTGATCAGGGCGAGCTAGTGGTGGTGCCCGCCATCTGGAATCTGTTTCAAAATTTATGCTTCGGGATGGGATGCGCCCAGCTTTCATTGGCTTACTGCCGACCAAGCATCCAATGGTTAGAGGATCCGCCGTCCTTCACTGCCTCTAAGGCCGACAGTCCTCTGATGGAAGCCGGTATGGACAGTTGGAAGCCCAACAAGTTGGCTGGGTATTGGGATGCGGATGATGAGGATACTAAACTGTAATATATATATATATAGATATCGGATATAATTTGAAAGAATTGACCAACGTGTTGGTTTCAACTCTACCACATATCTACATCAGAACATCCCACAGGAAAAACACATCATATATCCCCAGATGTCATTGATTAAGTACATAAATAATTGGAATCAATGCACAACAGCTGCAGATGTATACATAATAATACATCCCTTAGTTTCTTTGGTGCAGCATCCACCTTTCTCTGGTGAATTTGCTCGGCCCAGGTTTGTCCTCTGTGCAGCTTGTCACGGAGGCTGAACTGGCAGATTTAGTGGATGCAATTTTCCATAGCTGGTCAATTGAAAATTTTGAAACATACCTGGAACATGGAGACTTTCCATTTTGCAACCTAAGATATTCCTAAGACGGCTGGAACATGACCATTTCAGGAATGACAAATATGATCATCTTCCACAAATGGGAGGTTTTTTGTGGCAAGGAAAAGGAGTTGTTGAATTGCTGGAGCGTATCCTGGATTCAGAAGCAGGGGACCGGAGGATTTCGCCACAGAATTTGACATGGCAGTGGGAAAAATTGCCACTTCACCTCCTTGCATTTGGTACTGCCACTCATCGTTTGAAGGGCCAAAAATGATCACCTCCGCTTCAGTTGATGTTCGTTTGGGATGGAGTAGCCTAGGAGGTCATACATGTCTTTGTTCCTGGTTCTTTGATACGTTCTTGACATTCGTCTTAAATTTGGTCAAAACCGACCCGAAAGGTTCTGGTCAACCCCCACGTGTGTTCACAAAAGGTTTCTGGGTAAAATGTGTCCCAAGACGACTTTTCTATCTTTTCCCAAGCGACATTCGAATTGTGACAGTGTCTTCCTAGTTCTGGCAACCCTTGCCAGTTGTTGCCCAGTCCAAATCAAGGTCTGAAACTGGTTCATCCATATACTGGAAATCAGTAGGCCACATCTCTGGTTCCTTCAAGGTCCTCATGTTGTTCATTCAATCTATTGTCGGGCTAAGTGTATCCAAATGGCAGTTAAATCCAAATTTTGTCGATGGAATCCAATCTTGTCGGTTAGATCGGTTATTATTTCTATTCTGTAAACAATCCCAACGTTGCTGGTAAATTCCAAGTCTTTGCTGGTGAAATTCCAATTTATGTGGATTAAGTTCCAACATTTGCCGGTTCGCTCCCTTTTTTTACTGGTGAAATTTCCAATTTTCTTTGGGCTCTAACTATATAACTCTAACAGCCAGGTCTCCAAGGAGTTTGCCATGTCTCTCTCGCCTTCCTTGGTCTTCGACTTTCCCAATGTATCGGTCAGGGAGCCCAGCACAGCGATGTTTATTGGACAACTCAAGAATGATTTTGGAAGATGCGGGGATATGGCCCAGAAACCATCGTTGAATCATATTTAATCTAATTTTACCCCTTTTAAAACATACTCGTAGTGCGGTAAGTCGCCTCGATCCAATTTTGACACACTCATTCCATGCGAAAGTGGTCTTCTGGAAGTTGCATCGACTTGCGTTTAGGTCGGGCTGAACTTTTCTTAGTTCAGATTTGCGGGCAAATTCAATCAAACGCACGGGCATATGCTGAGTTTGGTTGCATGTGCGGCAGGCATCTTTCATTTTGAATTGAACTGTTTTTGTTGACTTGCTATGCGGACTTACATTTGAGTGGATATGTGCTATAAGCATTGTCGATGAAATCTTGGTTTATGTTTCATTTAGAATTGACCATTGACCTGTTTTGCTGCGCTGCCAAGCGCATTAACACTTGAGTGGATATGTGCTATAAATTCTTGAGGAGTATTTGGACTTACTGTATCACATAGGAAGAAAATGCAAGCATGTGCTGTTGGACAAGAATTATGAAACAATAATGATCTTTGTTGAGTTGTTAGCTCATGTGGATTTGGATCAATGTCAAATAAGCTGCCTAAAATCGATGGCTTAAGAGTCTTTTTACGACAGACTTTTTGTGATCGTTATTGGGGGGTTTATTGGGGCGTTTATTGTTGAACAAATATTGATTGTTGATGGATGGTTTACAATTTACTCACATTTTGATGGATGTTTTAACTTATTAAACCAATTACATTTTTCTGTTGATGGAGGGTTTAAATGCGTCTTGTATTTGGTGCCCAAAGTTTTTGGTGCGCCATGTGGCGTGGGTCCATGGGACATGCTCCCAGGAGGCGATTTTCCATATCATCTTATGTTTTCGGGAGAGTTTCAGGTCAAACAACATTGGACTATTAGATGGATATATGACATTTTAATATTAGTTTGTATGAACATTATAATGAACCAATGAAATCATAGTTATATTATGGATAGATGATAACAAAACAGGAATTAGTGCGAAGCATCCGTGTTTTGGGAAGCGGAATGTGTCGAGGCCTCAGTTGAAACCTTGGGAGACCGAGCACCTGTTGCCCTGCTAAGTCCATCGTCAACCACTTGGTGGAAGAGAGTGCAGGCTGAGCGGCCACCAAAACAAAGACAAATCACGGCTTTCAACTCGCGAAATTGGATGGAAAGGAATGCATTTACCCACAAAACATGGGGTTTCTTATTGTCCACCTAATAAAGCTACTCAATGCAGCCAACAGCGCTGGCAGTGTGGTCAATCATCGTTGCTTTCGCGAGAATCCATGATGCCAGTCAAGGGTTTCCAACACAACCAGCCATCAAACAAATTCCACAACCTTGATGCTCTTGTTCACAGCACCGATGGATCCTTCCATCAACCACTAGCTTCCCTTACCAAAACATTTCGATCGACGCTCGCAGCGAAAGTGGCTGGCACCGGGTCTGACACCAACCCTGGTGGTTAGGATCTTCCATGGGCGACATCGGTCAGAGGAAAAGATGAAAAACAAATGCTGGTGTGGAGGATGGCATGCTGTTGGTTAGGTGGTGGGCCATGATGTTGGGATGTTATTATTTGTATTTTTAGGAAGGTGTCACTACCTGTGTGGAGGTATGTACATGAGTCGTGAGAGACCAAGACATAGTCCTCTTGGTGTATATAGTCTTAATTTTTCATGGGGGAAAATGATCTCTTGGCATGTTAGGCAACGATCGCAGGGCGTTATTCTTCATGTTTGGATTCGCTTCTGGGCTATTTGTCGGAAAAAGCCAGAAACCCTTCAGTAGTCCGAAGCCTTTTGTCTCAAGGGGGGTTCGAGGTGAGGTTCCAAAAGGCATGTTCCAGAACTCACAGTAGGCTGTCTTAGACTCATTGCTTCAACGCCTAAAAATGAACAAACTGACAGACCTCCAGAGTCTTATCAAGTGATCTACTCCCTGAATCAGGTGGATCATTCCTTTTGTAACTTTTTTCATTGATATATTCCTCCCTTGAAAATGCATATCCATAGTGTTCATCGATTCCATTGATTTATATATATGGTCTTTCCCTGCAGTTTCACAGAGTTTCACCATCCTGGCGGTCCGCCATTCGCCACATGGTCGAAAAAAGCGATGGCCACGATACTTCGGCAGGGAGTCCCGGCTGTTTGATGGTGGAAGTTTCACTGTGTTCCTTGTCGAAACGTTTCAAATGGATTTGCAGTTTCATTCGTCTTCAATGTGTTTGGACATGTCAAGGACATTTTACCTAGTTGATCCAAGTCTGTGTATATCATTTGGAGTTGATGCAGATTATAGTTGACATACCCACCAAAAAGCGACAAGTCCATGTAGATACTGGGCATAGCTCAGATTTTTGCGAATTAAAGGCAAATGACAAGGGGCAACTTCCATGGAAATCACGGCACCCTACTGCAGAAAATCTGATTTGGACATTTCCAGCTACAGTACGAGCTTTGATCTTTCTGTAAGTCTGACTTTTTGGACCTTTTTGATGGATTTGAGACAATGGATGAGAATCCTCTGGAACACAAGTCTTGAGGATTCGGAGCAGTTTTTTGAGTTGAAGATTTGAGTCGATCGCAAGCTGCACCAGGAACTGGCTCGAAGATCGAGCCCCTCACCCGAGGCGATGCGGCAGCGCTGCACTGTGCAGGGATGTCCCGCCAAAATCCGAGGGAGATCTCAATGCCATTGGGTTTTCCCCGCCGAACAAAGACCATGACAAATAGCCTTCTTTCTAACGACCATGAATGAACATGACATTTTCTTTAAATTGGGGTTTCACAGAAATCACTTGAGAAGGAGTGGTAAATCTATTGCCAAAGTCCTGGAAGCGACGAAAAAGTTCCAGGAGTGACCAAGTGACCGGGTGACCATGGCGTCCGGCCATGGCGATTGTCCGTAATGCCTCTCGGCCACAGGATCCTGACTCGGGTCAACACGATCCTCCTGTCCGAAAAGAGGTGGGGAGACCTGGGCAGAAGTCTTGGAAGCGATCTTGAAGATGATGGATTTGTTGAGTCAAATTGAGCTCCAAAAAAATCACCTACTTTGGAGGTTTGTTGCAATCCATCGTGCTGAACATGTTTTCTGCCTGTGTGCCTGTGTGACATGGGAAAAACAAAGGGCGTTTGATTGACATGTCTGCTCTGTTCTTTGGCGAAAACCTGCAGGGGGGTTGTGATGCACACTGTTCTTGAAGCTTTTGTTGGGATGTCGGA
The DNA here is from genome assembly GCA_003297045.1 of Symbiodinium sp. clade C Y103. NCBI lineage: Eukaryota > Dinophyceae > Suessiales > Symbiodiniaceae > Cladocopium > Cladocopium sp. clade C. The sequence continues at coordinate 190,576 of BGPT01000629.1, read as the reverse complement.
TATCCGCTGATTCAACAACACTACCCCCAAAACTGTTTGAAAACCAAACTCTTCAGAATGAAGCTGTCAAGGTGTTTGACAGCAAACGGTCCACTTTGAACCATTTGCCAAGGAGTTCAATCAACTTCACGTAGACTGGACAGATGTTACGCAGAAGTGTGTTGAAAATCAACTCTAAAAGAACACATATTTTCTACTCGCACAGTTGGAGAAGAAACACGCATATTTTTAGAGCATCTTTGAAAATAGAAGTGATGTGAAGTGATACATATCATATATGTTCTGCGAGTGCAACTTACAAAGGTCTTGATTGAAGTAGAGGAATCTCTTGAACGATCTCATCTTTGATCACAGCCAATGCCAGGCAGACCACACAGATGTCAGAGCAATCTTCCAGCAGTGGGATCCCACCAGACTCTCACCTGCACTGGTTCCCGGTCATCACAGCATGGCAGGTCTTTTCTGTACATGTGGCGATGAACCCCCATGCAACTGCTGGGGTTCTCAGGACGGGGAATGATCCGGAAGGACGAGCTGCTGTTGACCTTCTCTGGCCTTGGTCTGCACATGAGCGAGCGAGAGTTGCCTGGAGCAAGTTGTAATCATTGCACTTTGATGGATGACTTGCTAGTTGTGGGAAAATCTTTGGTGTGGCCACCGCCAAGGCTTTCATTGATGCTTCAATCAGCAGATGCTTGGCTTGAGAACAGTATTTGGATGTGGGGGACGATGGCTTATCAGCGATTCACGGCCTCACTTCGCAGATTCAAGCGAAAGACTGGGATCATTTTCCATCCATTTTCAGTTTTGTTCGGACTTGAAGGCCGTTTCTGGGCTGTCATGTTCGATTGAGGACATGTCTGGAGATGAATGCGTGCATTACGGGAAGTTCCTCCGGTGGATTTTTGCATCCGCATCAAGCTCTGAGAGTGGTCATCAAGCCAATGTCTCATCGCATCTTGCCAGAATTGATGCCGAATTTCTGCCAGGACTTCCAAGGAAGGACTGACATTGGAAGACATGAAGCAGGATATTGGCAAGTGGACACATGTTGAACTTTCAAGCCTCTGGGATTCTCTCTGGCTTTCTTGTGTTCATGTCGTGGTGATTGCGATGATCGCAACTCAACACAATTACTGGATAGTAACTCGCCATTTTTTCCCAACAAGTTTGATTCATGGCCCTGTGATCCGTTTGGACCAGGCATGATGTTCAGACGGAGCTCAACATCTCAGAGCCTGGCCTTGGTCACTTGGTGGAGCGGGACATTGAGATATTGAGATGTTACAACCAGTCCAGGCTATGAAAGTCGGAAGTCAGACCCATGCCCTGAAAGTCGATGAATCAGATTGATTTTAAACATGACAACGAAAGCAACATTGGCAGGGAGTGTGACTGACATACTCAGTCCAAAGGAGCTTGGCTGGGTCACTCACCGGGTCTATGGCATGAAAAGGGGACCACGTCATATTTGAGAGGGGTTCCAAGTGGTTACAAGTCGGAAGATGGCTTTTGCACGTGACGAGTGCCAGCATTTGAACTAAACACAGACGGTTGATGTTGATGATGCATCATTTTATGATGGTGGATGGCCCATGGTTGATGCGGGTTGCAAGTTCTTCCAAGTCTGATGCTTGTAGATGAACGACTTGGCATTTGACGAAGACTCGCATCGAAAACATGTCAAATCCTGAGGTTCTAAGGCAGAAGCGGAGGACTGGCGATCTGGGGGAAGTTGTTTACAATGGCATCCACCGGGGACAAAGTTTGACAAAGTTGAGAAATATTCATGAGGAGATGTTGGCGCGGTCGTAGGTTGTATTGACTTGCTTTAGCTTGCTTTTCTATTTGATGAGATGTTGGGCTCCTCGCAACTTGTCAAGCCGCAACTATTCTTTCTATTTTTTTCTTCCCACCGAAATAAAGTTCATATCCACATTTTTTGGTATGATATTGTATCCACCTTGATGATTTTTCTTTTGAATTCCCTACATAATTCATCCTGTTGCGGCAAATATCCCTCCTCTCACTGGGTGACCTCCAAACATTCCTCAGATTTATTTTTGGTATCCAAAATCACAGAACACCCCTATGCAGGAAGCGCATTTTCCACGGCTTTTCTGCAACAGAAAAAACCGGAGCTGAATCTCTGAGATCTCTGTTTGCTAAATTTTTGGTTGTCCAAAATGTCGTGCTTTGCGGTTCCAGGCAGATGAAACTGAAATCAAAAATTGCGAAGATCTCAGACTTGAGGATTCGGGGATATGTTTCCTCACATGTTTAGGCTTGAGGATCCATGCTCTCATGACATTGGGCTTCGAAACATGCCCTTTTTTTTAAGAGAAGTGCTTTTGCACTCTGGGTGCTGCCAGCGCATGACAATCATTTGTTAGAGTCGACTGAACCAAGTTCAGGAACGCAAGATGTAAAATCTATACTTACTTATTGTGTATTAAGAAAAACCTTGGACACTGGGCCTGAATGGCCCGCCACTGCCAGACATCCAGAGTTTCGGCCTTTTTGAGGCGGAGACATCTTGCAGGCTGCGCAAGAAGGCAATGTCGGAGCAGTCCGACGCTTGCTGCAGGTGGACCCCCAGAGCCTGGAGAAAGTCGACGAAGATGGCGGAACCCTGAGAAGGTGTAGGCTTGAGGTTGGATAGGTTGTTTTGGATACGGCGGAGGCATGACTTCCCAATCCAGTTGAGACTGATTTTGGGCTTGAGACATGTTGCTGACACATGCTACTGCAAATATCTGCTAATACGGGTTTCAGTTGGAACACGATCAACCTGTGACTTTGCGCGTCCCGTCGCCATCAGTGGAGCCTTCCGGACCGAGGCAACGGGCCGCTGCACTGGGCGGCTTCTGAAGGCCACGCGGAGGTGGTCCAGGTGCTGCTCGCCACCGGCGCCTCCGTAGAGGCTAAGAGCAACGACGGTCGCGGCCCCCAGAGACGGACTGGTGTGACAGGATGGACGTCGTGGGAAGGCGGTGCAGCAGGTGAAGTGCCAAGAAGATTTGATGATGAATTTCGGTGGTGTGTGCCACCTTAGCTGGAGATGAAGCTCCAGCAGGTGAGAGCCACAGGCCACAGGGTGGATAATTACAAGGAAATCAGGCACATCAAGTTGTCTCTTCTAACCTTGATCAACCTTGATGGGTGTCGAAGAGATTGACACAGAGGGTTTATGAATCTTTATGATGTTTTATCAGACAGACAATCCTGTTCGGTTTCCCTTTTTCGGATATCCAGCTTTGGAAGGTTCCATCCGTTCGTAGTCTTGGTGACCTTCACAAACACCCGCAACAATAGTGCTGCTGTTCAGCCGGCTCGCTGTGCAATTTTGAAAAAGATGGAACTCACCTACTTCACTCCACAGATTGGAGTTTCTCCCGCAGCGGGGGTGCCGGTGGAGAGCCACGGGTGGAGCCCCCAGCCGTTGACGTCTCCGAGCCCTTCGGCGCCTGAGGTCTGACGCCGCTGCACCTGGCGGCTCTCAGCGGCCACACCGCCATCGTGGAGCGGCTCATCGCGGCGGGCACCGCCGTGGATGCTGTGGACGACGATGGCCAGGGGGCCTTGGAAACGGCCGGTTGTGGGGACGACACGGGATGGAGTGGAGGGATGATCTGATGCAGAGTGAAAGAACAACTCAGTGACAAGTTGTTTGATTTGAATGCNAGGGATGATCTGATGCAGAGTGAAAGAACAACTCAGTGACAAGTTGTTTGATTTGAATGCGCCATGTGCACAGAGCTGCGGCAGGATAGGTGGTAATTAATTAGGTGGGATTTCTTGAATCTTCTCAAATGAATGCATTGCACCGGCAAATCCAGAGACATGAACGTATTCCGCGTTTGTTTCAGGCTGTCGGGGTTGCGTTTTTTGCGCTTATGTTGAGGAGTCAACTACCAGTGGGCAGCAGTTGCTAGTTTGCGTTGTGGATATGTCACACTTGACATCATTTCTCGGAGTGACTCCTTTGGTTGAGTCATGTTGGGGAGACATTCTGCAGGTCTAGTATAATGGCAGATGGATACAATTGGATTTCTGTAATGATTTCTTGCTTAGATTGTGGTTTGGCACGGCAGAGGGTGTGACATGATGTGACTTCCCAATCCAGGTGAGACTGATTATGATGATTGGCGATACATATTATAGTTGGAACATGATGAACCAAACCTGCGCAAGCTCCCAGTTTTCAGACCCGACATCCTCTGAACAACATGGACCAAACCTGCCCAAGCTCCTAGTTTTCTGGCCCGAAATCCTCTGAACTCCAAGTCATCTGGCCCATCGCCATCTCCACCACAGCCTTCCGGACCGAGGCAACGGGCCGCTGCACCTGGCGGCTTCTAAAGGCCACCTGGAGGTGGTCGAGGTGCTGCTAGCTGCCGGCGCCTCCGTAGAGGCTAAGAGAAAGGATGGTCGCGCCCCCAGAGAGGGACCGATGTGACAGGATGGACGTGGTGGGAAGGCGGTGCAGCAGGTGAAGTGTGGAGTTCAGGATGAAATTCATTGGTGTGTGCCACCTTAGCTGGAGATGAACCTCTAGCAGGTGAGAGCCACAGGCCACAGGGTGGATGCTTTGAAGGAAATCAGGCACATCAAGTTGTCTCTTCCAACCTTGATCAACCTTGATGGGTGTAGAAGAGCTTGACACACAAGGTTTTTATGAATCTTTATGATGTTTTATCAGACAGACAATACTGTTCGGTTTCCCTTTTTCGGATATCCAGCTTTGGAAGGTTCCATCCGTTCGTAGTCTTGGTGATCTTCACAAACACCCGCAACAATAGTGCTGCTATTCAGCTGGCTCGCTGTGCAATTTTGAAAAAGATGGAACTCACCTACTTCACTCCACAGATTGGAGTTTCTCCGCAGCGGGGGTGCCGGTGGAGAGCCACGGGTGGAGCCCCCAGCCGTTGACGTCTCCGAGCCCTTCGGCACCTGAGGTGCAACGCCGCTGCACTATGCGGCTGGCCAAGGCCACGCCGCCGTCGCGGAGCAGCTGATTGCCGCGGGCGCCGCCGTGGATGCTGTGGACGACGATGGCCAGGGGGCCTTGGAAACGGCGGGTGGGGACGACACGGGATGGAGTGGAGGGATGATCTGATGAAGAGTGAAAGAACAACTCAGTGACAAGTTGTTTGATTTTGAATGCGCCATGTGCACAGAGCTGCGGCAGGATAGGTGGTAATTAGGTGGGATTGGGATT
>BGPT01000629.1:143679-160824 GCA_003297045.1 Symbiodinium sp. clade C Y103 | reverse complement strand
TGGGAACCTTGCTCAGAACCTAGCCTTCCCCTTGCCTGGAAGTCTTTTCTTGGGAGCCTGGCCTGAGGCTTGTGCATCGAACTTGCTTGGGAACCGTTTTTTTGGAACCTTGCTTGCGAACCTGTTCTTGGAAACCTGTTCTTGGGAAACCTGCTGGGAACTTGTTTGTCGGAAACGTGCTTGGGAACATGTTCCTCACAACCTGCTCTTGGGAACCTTTGCTTGAGAACTCGGCTTGGGAACCTTGCCTGCGCACTTCTTCTTGGAAACTGCCCTTGCGAAACAGGTTTTCGGAAACCCTTGCTTAATGTTTGAAAGTGTTTCTTGGGAACCTTCCTTGACAACTTGTTCATGCAACCCAGGTCTGTTCTTCAGAATCTTGCTGGGGGACCTGGCTTGGGAATTTTGTTTGGCAACTTGCCTATAAACCCTGCATTGAATCCTTGCTTGGGAACCTCGCTTAGGACCTTTGCTTAGGAACCTTCCTTGGGAACCTTGCTGAGGAACCTGTTCTTCGGAACTTCTTAAAACTTATCAGCTTTGCTTGGGAATCTTCCTTATAGAAACCTTGCTTGCAAGCCTGTTCTGGGAACCTTATTGGGAACCTATCATTCGGAACCTTGCTTGGGAAACTGTTCTTGGGAACTTCTTAAGACATAGCAACCTTTCTTAGGAACATTGCTTGGGAACCTGTTCTCGCATACTATACCAATCTTAATCTGATTGACTAGTGCTGAGATGGCCGCACACCTTGCCGACCCCAGGGCCAGCTGGAAAGCAACACTCTCAATTCTGGGTTTGGTTGAAGCCAGCTACAAGTCAACAGAAGTGGGCACTAGAGAGTCCTGAGCACACTACGTGGCAAAAACAACATAGGAAACCAACCTCGAAAGCACAGCGAAGGCATGCATTCGTCCCTTTTCCTTGCTGCGACCCATTATTCGGGACCTCTTTGGAAACTGATCTTGGAACCTTGCTTGGGTGCCTGTCCCTGGGAAGCCTTGCTTGGGAACTTGTTCCTGCGAACCTTGCTTGGGAACCTGTTCTTGGGAACCTGTTCATGCCTTGCTTGCGAACGTGCTCCTGGGAACCTTGGTTGGAGACCTGTTCGTAGGAACCCTTGCTTGCGAACGTGTTCCAGGAACCTTACTTGGGAACCTGTTCCTGGGAACCCTGCTTGGAACCTGTTCCTGGGAACCCTGCTTGGGAACCTGCTCCTGGGAACCCTGCTGGGAACTGTTCCTAGGAGCCTTGCTTGGGAACCTGTTCCTATTGGGAACCTGTTATTGGGAACCATGTTTCGGAACCCCGTTCCTGCGAACTTTGCTTGGGAACCTGTTCATGGGAACCTTGCTTGCGAATGTGTTCCTGGAAACCTTGGTTGGGAACCTGTTCCTAGGAACCCTTGCTTGTGAACGTATTCCTGGGAGCCTCGCTTGGGAACCTGTTCCTGGGGAACCTGTGTTCTGTGAACCTTGGTCGGGAACCTTCCTGGAAACCTTGCTTGGGAACCTGTTCCTAAAAACCTTGCTTTGGAACTTCTTCCTGGGAACCCTGCTGCTTGGGAACGTGCTCCTGGGAACCTTGCTTGGGAACATATTCCTGGGGATTGCTTGGGAACCTGTTCCTTGGAACCTTCTTTGGGAACCTGTTCCTAGGAACCTTGCTTGAGAACCTTTTCCTGGGAACCTTGCTTGGAAACCTTGCGCAGTGGGATTTTGGCTGCTCCGGCTTGCTCCGAACCTTTACTATGGCTGAAGACCGTCAGCTTACGCTGTTGGGGAACTTTTTCTAAAACCTTGTTGCTGTAACCTTGCTTGGAAACCTGTTCCTGGCAACCTGTTCTAGGAACCTTGCTCGGGAACCTTGCTTGGGAACCTTGCTTGGAGACCTTGCTTAGGAGCCTTGCTTGGGAACCTTGCTTGGGAACCTTGCTTGGAAACCTTGCTTGGGAACCTGCTCTGAGAACCTTGCTTGGGAACCTGTTCTGGGAACCTTGCTTGGAAACCTGTTCCTGGAAACAAGGCCTGTTTCTAGAAACCTTGCTTGGGAACCTTGCTTGGGAACCTTTCTTGGAAACCTTGCTTGGGAACCTTGCTTGGAAACTTGGGAACCTTGCTTGGAAACCTTCCTTGGAAACCTTGCTTGGGAACCTGTTCTGCAACCTGGCTTGGGAACCTTGCTTGGGAACCTTGCTTAGGAACGTTGCTTGGGAACCTGTTCTGGGAACCTTGCTTGGGAACCTGTTCTGGGAACCTTGCTTGCGAAAATTGCTTGGGAACCTTTCTTGGGAACCTTGCTTGGGAACCTTGCTTGGGAACCTTGCTTGGGAACCTTGCTTGGGAACCTTGCTTGGGAACCTATCCTGGGAACCTTGCTTGGGAACCTTGCTTGGAAACCTGTTCCTGGAAACCTTGGGAACCTTGCTTGGAAAACTTGCTTGGGAACCTGTTCCTAAAAACCTTGCTTGGGAATTGCTTGGGAACCTGCTTGGGAACCTGTTCCTAAAAACCTTGCTTGGGAACGTTGCTTGGGAACCTGGTCTGGGAACATTGCTTGGGAACCTTTCTTGGGAACCTTGCTTGGGAACCTGTTCCTGGGACCCTGGGAACTTTGGGCATGGGGATTTTGGCTGCTCCGACCTGGTCCAAGATTTTTACTATAGATGAAGACCCCAAGCTTGCGCTGTTGGGGATAAACGGTTCCCAAGCAAGTTCGATGCACAAGCCTCAGGCCAGGCTCCCAAGAAAAGACTTCCAGGCAAGGGGAAGGCTAGGTTCTGAGCAAGGTTCCCANAAACGGTTCCCAAGCAAGTTCGATGCACAAGCCTCAGGCCAGGCTCCCAAGAAAAGACTTCCAGGCAAGGGGAAGGCTAGGTTCTGAGCAAGGTTCCCAAGCAAGGCTTTTGAAGCACAGGTGTCCAGGCAAGGGTCCCAAGCAAGGTTCTCAAGCAAGATTCCACGCAAGATTCGTGAGCAGAGCAGGTTTCCAAACAAAGTTGCGGAAAAGCTTGTTTGCAAGCAAGGCTCTAAACAACAGGTTCCGAAAGCAAGTTTCGGAAGCAGGGNTTCGTGAGCAGAGCAGGTTTCCAAACAAAGTTGCGGAAAAGCTTGTTTGCAAGCAAGGCTCTAAACAACAGGTTCCGAAAGCAAGTTTCGGAAGCAGGGCCGCCGACAAAGTTTCGGAAGAAGAGTTCCGAAGCAAGGTTCCCAAGTGCAGCTTCCCAAGCAAGGTTGCAAGCGAGAAAAGTTCCCCAGCAAGCTTCCACAGACAGGTTCAGAATAGCATGCATAATCGTGATAGTAGTAGAGTAGAGCAGTAGTAGAGCAGGCGTAGGGGGGAGTAGGCAGAGTCGGAGTAGGAGTAGGTGTAGGAGTAGGCGTAGGAGTAGGAATAGGAGTAAGGAGTGGCAGTAGTAGTACTTGTTGTAGTAGGAGTAGGCGTAGGAGTAGGAGTAGTAGTAGGAGTAGTAGGAGTAGTAGGAGTAGTAGTAGTAAGAGTAGTAGCAGTAGTAGCAGCAGTAGCAGTAGCAGAAGTAGTAGCCGTAGCAGTAGCAGCAGCAGCAATACTAGCAATAGGAATAGTAGAACTAAAAAATAACACGGCGTTTTAACAAAAGCAACGTCGGAATCCGACTTTGGAATCTGACATCGCAATCCAACAGCGCAATGAAGATGGTTCGAAAAGTAGATGCAGAAGTAAAAGCAGAAGTAGAAGTACAAGTAGGAGAAGATGTAGCGCAAGTAGTAGTAGTAGTAGTAGTAGTAGTAGTAGTAGTAGTAGTAGTAGTAGTAGTAGTAGTAGTAGTAAGTGGTAGTAGTGGTAGTGGTGGTAGTGGTAGTGGTGGTAGTGGTAGTGGTGGTAGTGGTAGTGGTGGTAGTGGTAGTGGTAGTGGCAGTGGTAGTGGCAGTGGTAGTGGTGGTAGTGGTGGTAGTAGTAGTAGTAGTAGTAGTAGTAGTGGTAGTAGTAGTAGCAGTAGTAGTAGTAGTAGTAGTGGTGTTAGTAGTAGTAGTAGTAGTAGTAGTAGTAGTAGTGGTGGTGGTAGTAGTAGTGGTGGTGGTAGTAGTGGTGGTAGTAGTAGTAGTAGTACTAGTAGTAGTAGTAGTAGTAGTAGTAGTAGTAGTAGTAGTAGTAGTAGTAGCAGCAATAGCAAGAGCCGTAGTGCTACTGGCAGCGGGACTAGTAGCGGGTACGATTAGAAATCTTTTTGAGAAACAATCTTGCATGTCAGAATCTGTTGTCGGAATCCGACAGCGCAATGAAGATTGTGAGACTAGCAGAGGCAGAAGTAGAAGCAGATGTAGAAGTACAAGAGGAGAAGACTCAGCGCTAGTAGTAGTAGAAATAGTAGCATGAGGTACAAGAAGTAATAGAAGGAGAAGTAGAAGGAGGAAAAGCAGTAAATAGTAGTTTTAGCTTTAGCAGAAGTAGCCGTAGCTGCAGTAGCAGTAGCAATAGCAGTAGTGCTACTAGCAGCGGGACTAGTAGCGCGTGCGATAAATAAGTTTCTTTTGGAAAACAAACTTGCTGCGTCGGAATCCGGCGTCGGAATCGGGCGTCGGAATCCAGCGTCGGAATCCAACAGCGCAATGAGGGTTGTTTGACAAGTAGCGGCAAAAGGAGAAGCAGATGTAGAAGTACAAGTAGGAGAAGATGTAGCGCAAGTAGTAGAAGTAGTGTGAGGTATAATAGAAGGAGAAGAAGGAGGAGGAGGAAAAGTAGTAGTAGTTTTAGCTTTAGCACTAGTATTTGTAGCTGTAGTAGCAGTAGCAAAAGCACTAGTGCTAGTAGCAGCGGGACAAGTAGCGGGTACAATTTGTAATTTTTTGAGAAACAAGCTTGCTACGTCGGAATCCGGCGTCGGAATCCGGCGTCGGAATCCGACAGCGCAATGAAGATTGTTCGAAAAGAAGAGGCAGAAGTAGAAGCAGATGTAGAAGCACAAGTAGGAGAAGATGTAGCGCAAGTAGTAGAAGTAGTGTGAGGTACAAGAAGTATATAATAGAAGGAGAAGTAGGAGGAGGAGGAGGAAAAGTAGTAGTAGTTTTAGCTTTAGCAATAGTATTTGTAGCTGTAGTAGCAGTAGCAAAAGCACTAGTGCTAGTAGCAGCAGGACAAGTAGCGGGTACGATTTGTAATTTTTTGAGAAACAAGCTTGCTACGTCGGAATCTGGCGTCGGAATCTGACGTCGGAATCCCACAGCGCAATGAAGATTGTTTGAAGAGAAGAGGCAGAAGTATAGAAGCAGATGTAGAAGCACGAGTAGGAGAAGATGTCGCGCAAGTAGTAGAAGTAGTGTGAGGTACAAGAAGTATATAATAGAAGGAGGAGTAGGAGGAAGGAAAAGTAGTAGTAGTTTTAGCTTTAATAGTAGAACCCGTAGCTGTAGTAGCAGTAGCAACAGCAGTAGTGCTAGTAGCAGCGGGAGAAGTAGCGGGTACGATTTGTAATTTTTTGAGAAACAAACTTGCTACGACGGAATCCGGCGTCGGAATCCGACGTCGGAATCCGACAGCGCAATGAAGATTGTTCGAAACGTAGAGGCAGAAGTAGAAGCAGATGTAGAAATATAAGAGGAGAAGACTTAGCGCAAGTAGTAGTAGAAGTAGTAGTATGAGGTACAAGAAGTAATAGAAGGAGAAGCAGGAGGAGGAAAAGCAGTAGCATTTTTAGCTTTAGTAGTAGTAGCCGTAGCTGTAGTAGCAGTAGCAATAGCAGTAGTGCTACTAGCAGCGGGACTAGTAGCGGGTACGATTTGTATTTTTTGGAGAAACAAACTTGCTACGTTGGAATCTGGCGTCGGAATCCGACGTTGGAATATGACAGCGCATTGAAGATGGCAAAAGTAAAGCAGAAAAGGAATTTGTAGCAGCGGTCGTCGCTGCCGTCGTCGTTTTAGTCTGTTGTAGTCATCATTGTCGCAGCTGGAGTCCTAGTGGTGCCGTACTTGTTCTAGTTTTAGTTTTGTTTTACTACTAGTATCAATAGTATTAGTATTGTTATTGTAGTAGTAGTAGGAGTAGTAGGAGTAGTAGGAGTAGTAGCAGTAGTAGCAGTAGTAGCAGTAGTAGGAGTAGCAGGAGTAGTAGCAGGAGTAGTAGCAGTAGTAGGAGTAGTAGGGGTAGTAGAAGTAGTAGTAGTAGTAGTAGTAGTAGCAGTAGTAGTAGTAGTAGTAGAAGTAGTAGTAGTAGTAGTAGTAGTAGTAGTAGTAATAGTAGTAGTAGTAGTAGTAGTAGGAGTAGGAGGCGGAGTAGGAGTAGGAGTAGGAGTAGTAGGAGTAGTAGCAGCAGCACTAGCAGCAGTAGTATTAGCAGTATTAGCAGTATTAGCATGAAGTATTGGTTCCGTGATTGGGCCTCGCGCACCCGGTGTCCAGAGAAAGAAAAGGGGATAATATTTTTTTCTCGCTGTTGGGGATATTGTTTGGGTTTATTGAGAAAGATGAAACTCACGGACTTCACTCCACAGATTGGGGTCTGCAGTGGGGGCGCTGGTGGAGAGCCAAGGGTGGAGCCCCCAGCCGTTGACGTCTCCAAGCCCTTCGGCGCCTGAGGCAAAACACCGCTGCACTGGGCCGCTGTCAACAACCACGCCGCCGTCGCGGAGCGGCTGATTGCCGCAGGCGCCGCCGTGCATGTCGTGGACAAGGGCTGGGGCCTCGGAAACGGCCGGTGGTGGGGACGACACGGGATGGAGTGGAGGGATGATCTGATGCAGAGTGAAAGAAAAACTCGGTGACAATTAAGTTGTTTGATGATTTTGAATGCGCCATATGCACGGAGCTATAGCAGGAGAGGTGGTAATTAGGTGGGACTGGGGATTTTTTGCATCTTCTCAAATGCATGCACTCCACAAGCAAAGCCAAAGACATGAACGTATTCCGAGCTTGTTTCATGCAGACAACATGGGGTGACAAGCCGACATAATCCCCATAACACAGAGGCATCCACTGGCATTATTGAGGTGCTCCAGCATTGCAAGGACACGACAAGGGCCCGTAACGTCGCCCTTGGACAAGACATCCTCTACATGACGATGGCAAGACAGCAATGCAAAGCACCATAAAACAGTTTGAACAACAATGAACAATAATTAACTTCCTATAATAAACAATTATTTTTTTTAAACATAAAACATATGATCTCTGCTCCTGATTAAAACGGGGGGACCCCCCGTATGAGGGAACTTTAGGTCCTATGTGTCGAATCACGGTGCTGAGCTCGAATCCCTTTATTCACGCGTTGGATTTTTTAATTTTTCTAATTATTCCTGGGGTTTTTGCAACTTTTCTCCAAAATCTCAATTTTCCTAGGGAATAATTAAAAAAAATAAAAAATCCAAAGCTCCAAGAAGAAAATCTCAAAAAACCCTAGGAAATAATAAAAAAAAATCCAAAGCGCCAAGAAGAAAATCTCAAAAAACCCTAGGAAATAATTAAAAAAATTAAAAAAATGAAAAAAACCATGGGTTTTTCAACTTTTTCAATTTTTGAACTTTTGAATTCATTATAAACAATCCCGTAGCCAGAAGTTGGAATCTATTTTTTTTTAATTTTTTAATTTTTTCCTTCTTTTTTTTTAATTCGTTAAAAAGTTCAAAAATTGAAAAAGTTGAAAAACCCTTGGTTTTTTTTTATTTTTTTTAGTTTTTTTTAATTATTTCCTAGGGTTTTTTGAGATTTTCTTCTTGGAGCTTTGGATTTTTCAATTTTTTTACTTATTCCCTAGGGAAAATTGAGATTTTGGAGAAAAGTTGCAAAAACCCAAGGAATAATTAAAAAAAAAAAATCCAAAGCTCCAAGAAGAAAATCTCAAAAAACCCTAGGAAATAATTAAGAAAAAATAGAAAAAATAAAAAAAAACCATGGGTTTTTCAATTTTTTCAATGTTTGAACTTTTTAATTCATTATAAACAATCCCGTAGCCAGAAGTTGGAATCTATTGTTTTTTATTTTTTTCATTTTTTTTTTAATGTTCTTAATTTTTTTATTTTCTTTTTAATTAAAAAGTTCAAAGATTGAAAAAGTTGAAAAACCCATGTTTTTTTTTAATTTTTTTAATTTTTTAAAATTATTTCCTAGGGTTTTTTGAGATTTTCTTCTTGGAGCTTTGGATTTTTTTTTTTAAATTATTCCCTAGGAGATTTTGGAGAAAAGTTGCAAAAACCCAAGGAATAACTAAAAACAATTAAAAAATCCAAAGCTCCAAGAAGAAAATCTCAAAAAACCCTAGGAAATAATTAAAAAAATTTAAAAAATGAAAAAAACCATGGGTTTTTCAACTTTTTCAATTTTTGAACTTTTGAATTCATTATAAACAATCCCGTAGCCAGAAGTTGGAATCTATTGTTTTTTTATTTTTTTCATTTTTTTTGAAATTTTTTGAATTAATCAAAAAAATCAAAAATTGAAAAAGTTGAAAAACCTATGCTTCTTTTTTTTAATCTTTTTTTTTAAATTATTTCCTAGGGTTTTTTGAAATTTTCTTCTTGGAGCTTTGGATTCTTTAATTTTTTTAATTATTCCCTAGGGAAAATTGAGATTTTGGAGAAAAGTTGCAAAAACCCAAGGAATAATTAGAAAAATTAAAAAATCCAAAGCTCCAAGAAGAAAATCTCAAAAAACCCTAGGAAATAGTTAAAAAAATTAAAAAAATTAAAAAAAACCATGGGTTTTCAATTTTTTCAATTTTTGAAGTTTTTAATTAATTAAAAAGATTAAAAGAATTAAAAAAGAAATAAAAAAATTAAAAAACAATAGATTCCAACTTCTGGCTACGGGATTGTTTATAATGAATTAAAAAAATCAAAAATTGAAAAAGTTGAAAAACCCATGTTTTTTTATTTTTTTTTCATTTTTTTAATTATTTCCTAGGGTTTTTTGAGATTTTCTTCTTGGAGCTTTNCAAAAATTGAAAAAGTTGAAAAACCCATGTTTTTTTATTTTTTTTTCATTTTTTTAATTATTTCCTAGGGTTTTTTGAGATTTTCTTCTTGGAGCTTTGTACTTTTTCATTTTCTTAATTATTCCTTGGGTTTTTGCAACTTTTCTCCAAAATCTCAATTTTCCCTAGGGAATAATTAAAAAAAGTAAAAAATCCAAAGCTCCAAGAAGAAAATCTCAAAAAACCCTAGGAAATAACTAAAAAAATTCAAAAAATAAAAAAACCATGGGTTTTTCAACTTTTTCATTTTTTGATTTTTTCAATTAATTAAAAAAATAAAAAAAATTAGAAAATTAAAAAATTAAAAAAACAATAGATTCCAACTTCTGGCTACGGGATTGTTTATAATGAATTAAAAAGTTCAAAAATTGAAAAAGTTGAAAAACCCATGGTTNAAAAATTAAAAAAACAATAGATTCCAACTTCTGGCTACGGGATTGTTTATAATGAATTAAAAAGTTCAAAAATTGAAAAAGTTGAAAAACCCATGTTTTTTTTCATTTTTTTTTCATTTTTTTAATTATTTCCTAGGGTTTTTTGAGATTTTCTTCTTGGAGCTTTGGATTTTTTAATTTTTTTAATTATTCCTTGGGTTTTGGCAACTTTTCTCCAAAATCTCAATTTTCCCTAGGGAATAATTAAAAAAATCAAAAAATCCAAAGCTCCAAGAAGAAAATCTCAAAAAACCCCAGGAAATAATAAAAAAAAAATAAAAAAAACCATTGGTTTTTCAACTTTTTCAATTTTTGAACTTTTTAATTAATTTAAAAAAAAAATAAAAAAATAAAAAAACAATAGATTCCAACTTCTGGCTACGGGATTGTTTATAATGAATTAAAAAGTTCAAAAATTGAAAAAGTTGAAAAACCCATGTTTTTTTATTTTTTTTTCATTTTTTTAATTATTTCCTAGGGTTTTTTGAGATTTTCTTCTTGGAGCTTTNCAAAAATTGAAAAAGTTGAAAAACCCATGTTTTTTTATTTTTTTTTCATTTTTTTAATTATTTCCTAGGGTTTTTTGAGATTTTCTTCTTGGAGCTTTGGATTTTTTCTTTTTTTAAATTATTCCTTGGGTTTTTGCAACTTTTCTCCAAAATCTCAATTTTCCCTAGGGAATAATTAAAAAAAAAAATCCACAGCTCCAAGAAGAACATCTCAAAACACACTAGGAAATAATTAAAAAAAATAAAAAAACCATGGGTTTTTCAACTTTTTCAATTTTTGAACTTTTTAATTAATTAAAACAAATAAAAAAATTAAAAAAATAAAAAAAATCAAAAAACAATAGATTCCAACTTCTGGCTACGGGATTGTTTATAATGAATTAAAAAGTTCAAAAATTGAAAAAGTTGAAAAACCCATGGTTGTTTTTATTTTTTTTATTTTTTTTAAATTATTTCCTAGGGTTTTTTGAGATTTTCTTCTTGGAGCTTTGGATTTTTTATTTTTTTAAAATTATTCCCTAGGAAAATTGAGATTTTGGATGCAAGTCTCTAAGTTGAAACATGACTTGAAACAGCTTCCATTGAAAAATTCTATGTTTCCCTTGGGTNCCTAGGAAAATTGAGATTTTGGATGCAAGTCTCTAAGTTGAAACATGACTTGAAACAGCTTCCATTGAAAAATTCTATGTTTCCCTTGGGTTTTTGGATCATTTGGATCTTTCTGGATGAAAAAGTTGCAAAAACCATGGGTTTTTGAAGGTTTTTGAACTTTCTTTCATCCTTGGCTTAAGACCTTGCAAAAACCAAGGTTTTGGACAGGTTGGATCCAAAAACCTTAAAAACACCTAGGTTTTCAAGGTTTTTGGATGGAAGGCTTGAAGCTTTGAGGAAGCTTCCATTGCAAAAATCTATGTTTCCCTAGGATTTTTTCATGTTTTGGATGGGAAAGNTTTTCAAGGTTTTTGGATGGAAGGCTTGAAGCTTTGAGGAAGCTTCCATTGCAAAAATCTATGTTTCCCTAGGATTTTTTCATGTTTTGGATGGGAAAGTATCAAAAACCATTGGTTTTTGAAGGTTTTCAACTGATTAATTTTTTCTGAGTNTGAATCATTTTCTAATGGATTATCATTCCAAGACTCTTGCTTCCAGAGGCCTAAGCTCTCCAAATATTTACAAACATGAACTTCCAGCAAGTGTCCTTTGGAGCCCTTTTATTTTAAAAAGATGTTTCAGAACACTTGTTGAAATGTGTTCTCCAACTACGTCTCCAGCTCTATCACACTCACAGCCTTCCACAGAAGATACAAGCTGAAGAGAGAAGAGCAGAAACATAAACCTAGCACCCTAGCAACATCAAATAGCTGCTAAGCCTATCACATTCACAGCCTTCAGAAGAAGATTTTATAAGGTTAAGAAGAGAAGATGAATAGGCCAAAGGCCTGCCCAAAAGACAGAAACCTACCACCCTTGCAACCACAGATAGGTACTTCTTCACAAAAATCACAATGAGGAATGGACAGAAGAAGACAAGGTGAAGAGCAGTGGACACATTACTAGGCCGAAGGTCTTCCTAAAAAACATCAATCAACCAACCTTGCAACAACAAATAGGTACTAGTTCTATCACATTCACAGCCTTCAGAAGAAGATGCAAGGTGAAGAAGAGAAGCTTAGAGACATAAACCTGGCACCCTGGCAACAACAAATAGGCTATCACATTCACAGCCTTCAGAAGAATGTATAAGGTGAAGAAGAGAAGAATAGAGACATAAACCTGGCACCCTGGCAAAAATAAATAGGTGCTAGCCCTATCACATTCACAGCCTTCAGAAGAATGTATAAGGTGAAGAAGAGAAGAGCAATGGGCCGAAGGCCTTCCGTAAGGACATAAACCTACCACCCTTGCAACAACAGATGGGTACTAGTTCAGAAAAAACACAACTAGAAATGGAAAGAAGAAGACAAGGTGAAGAGCAGTTGACACATTAGTAGGCCGAAGGCGAAGGCATTCAGAAAAGACATGAACCAACCAACCTTGCAACAACAGATAGGTACTAGCCGTATCACATTCACAGCCTTCAGAAGAAGATTTATTAAGGTAAAGAAAGAGAAGAGTAATAGGCCAAAGGCGTGCCCAAAAGACATAAACCTACCACCCTTGCACGGACAGATAGATACTAGCCTAGGCATACCCCATCCAGAGCCTTCACAAAAATCAGAAGGAGAAATGAAAAGAAGAAAACAAGGTGAAGAGCAGTGGGCACAGTACTAGACTAAGCCGAAGCCCTTCCTAAAAAACATCAACCAACCAACCTTGCGACAACAGATAGGTACTAGCCGTATCACATTCACAGCCTTCAGAAGAAGATTTATTAAGGTTAAGAAAGAGAAGAGTAATAGGCCCAAAGGCTTGCCCAAAAGACAGAAACCTACCACCCTTGCAACCACAGATAGGTACTAGCCCAGCCGCATCCAGAGATGTAAGAAGAATCACAATGAGGAATGTAAAGAAGAATGCAAGGTGAAGAGCCGTGGACACATTACCAGGCCGAAGGCTTTCCTAAAAGACATTAACCTACCAACCTGGCAACAACAAGTAGGCACTAGCCCTATCACACTGGTTGATGTTTCTTTAGGAAGGCCTTCGGCCTAGTAATGTGTCAACTCCTCTTCACCTTGTCTTCTTCTTTCCATTCCTCATTGTGATTTTTCTGAAGTAGTATATACTTAGTCTTTTAGGATGGCCTTCGGCCTATTGGTCTTCTCTTCTTCATCTTGTATCTTCCTCTGAAAGCTGTGAATGTGATAGAACTAGTACCTATTGGTAAACTATATCTCCTAGCTCTATCACACAATTGCAGCCTGCAGAAGAAGATACAAGCTGAACAAGAGAAGATTAAAGATATAAACCTAGCACCCTGGCAACAACAAGTAGGTACTAGCCCTATCACATTCACAGCCTTCAGAAGAAGGTANACAAGCTGAACAAGAGAAGATTAAAGATATAAACCTAGCACCCTGGCAACAACAAGTAGGTACTAGCCCTATCACATTCACAGCCTTCAGAAGAAGGTATAAGGTGAAGAAGACAAGAGTAATAGGCCGAAGGCCTTCCTAAAAGACAGAAAGCTACCACCCTTGCAACCACAGACAGGTCCTACTACCACAATGAGGAGTGGCTAGAAGAAGACAAGGTGAAGAGCAGTGGACACATTACTAGGCCGAATGCCTTCGTAAGAAACATCAACCAACCAACCTTGCAGCAACAAGTAGGTACTAGCCGTATCACATTCACAGCCTTCAGAAGAAGATTTACTAAGGTTAAGAAAGAGAAGAGTCATAGGCCCAAAGGTCTGCCCAAAAGACATTAACCTACCACCCTTGCACCGACAGATAGATACTAGCCTTGCCATACCACATCCAGAGCCTTCACAAAAATCACAAGGAGGAATGAAAAGAAGAGAGCAAGGTGAAGAGCAGTGGNCCATACCACATCCAGAGCCTTCACAAAAATCACAAGGAGGAATGAAAAGAAGAGAGCAAGGTGAAGAGCAGTGGGCACAGTACTAGGTCGAAGCCCTTCCTAGTGGATCCGTTGGCGAAGTTTTGGGGCATCCATTGTGGGATCTCTTGTAGGTTCATTTCATGATGCAAAGACAGAAGTGCAAGTGGAAGGACCAAACATGAAAGGAAGAGGGATGAATATATTTTGACAAAAGATATGAAGACAACTGGACATAGACAGACCTGTGTAGGAACAATGGAANGGAAGGACCAAACATGAAAGGAAGAGGGATGAATATATTTTGACAAAAGATATGAAGACAACTGGACATAGACAGACCTGTGTAGGAACAATGGAATTACATACTTTCTAAAAAACATTTGCTTCCTATAGCTACAGGGGCCCAGGGGCCACCCTTTGACCCCTATTAACAAAAAAAAGATGGAAAGATAAAGGGAAAGGCGTAGCCCAGGAAAGGTTGCCCCACACTGGCTGAAGAGGCAGCCCCGCTGGATAGATAGACAGAAAGACAAACAGATGGCTAGGTATATAGATAACTGAAGCNCACACTGGCTGAAGAGGCAGCCCCGCTGGATAGATAGACAGAAAGACAAACAGATGGCTAGGTATATAGATAACTGAAGCTGCATGCCAAGTTTCATCCTCAACTTGTTTCTGTAAACATGCTGAATCAACTGGGACTGGTACAACCCAAGGCAATGTTTTTGGATGTTGCAGAAGGAAAGACGTGCAAGTGGAAAACAAAACATGAAACGAAAGGGAATGAATCAATTTGACAAAAGATATCAGGATCAACCTCTCCTGAGAAGCTAGCCCTTCCATCCAACTAACATCAACGGGACATAAAGACAGACATGTGAAGGAAGAATGGAATGACATAATGTCTAAAACAACCTTTTGCTTCCTATAGGGGCCACCCTTTGACCCGTACAGCAGTAGGATGAACGCATTCGACAAAAGATATCAGGATCAACCTCTCCTGAGAAGCCAGCCCTTCCATCCAAGCAACATCAACGGGNTTTGACCCGTACAGCAGTAGGATGAACGCATTCGACAAAAGATATCAGGATCAACCTCTCCTGAGAAGCCAGCCCTTCCATCCAAGCAACATCAACGGGGCATAGAGACAGACCTGTGTAGGAACAATGGAATGGCATAATTTCGAAACAAACACTTTTGCTTCCTATAGGGGCCACCCTTTGACCCGTACAGCGATAGGATGAACGCAGTCGACAAAAGATATCAGGATCAACCTCTCCTGAGAAGCTAGCCCTTCCATCCAACTAACATCAACGGGACATAAAGACAGACCTGTGAAGGAAGAATGGAATGACATAATGTCTAAAACAACCTTTTGCTTCCTATAGGGGCCACCCTTTGACCNTAACATCAACGGGACATAAAGACAGACCTGTGAAGGAAGAATGGAATGACATAATGTCTAAAACAACCTTTTGCTTCCTATAGGGGCCACCCTTTGACCCGTACAGCAATAGGATGAACGCAGTCGACAAAAGATATCAGGATCAACCTCTCCTGAGAAGCCAGCCCTTCCATCCAAGCAACATCAACGGGACATAAAGACAGACCTGTGAAGGAAGAATGGAATGACATAATGTCTACAACAACCTTTTGCTTCCTATAGGGGCCACCCTTTGACCCGTACAGCAGTAGGATGAACGCATTCGACAAAAGATATCAGGATTAACCTCTCCTGAGAAGCTAGCCCTTCCATCCAACTAACATCAACGGGACATAGAGACAGACCTGCGAAGGAAGAATGGAATGATATAATTTCCAAAAAACTCCTATAGCGCCACCCTTTGCCCCCATAAATTCAAACGAGAGGGAAAGGAAAAAAACGAAGAACGTAGCTCAGGAATCTTGCCTTACACCCGCTGAAGAGCCAGCCCGAATAGGCGGATAGATATAGATATCCGATATAGATATAGATATAGATAGAAAGATAGAAAGAAAGAAAGATAGATAGATAGACAGTTAGACGGAGATATAGAGAGATAGACAGCTAGGTAAAGATATAAAGAGATAGACAGCTGGATAAACATATAAGGAGATAGACAGATGGAATGTGCAAACCACGTTACATTTCTGACCGGTTTCTGTAGAGATTTTGCAACAAAAC
Organism: Symbiodinium sp. clade C Y103; assembly: GCA_003297045.1. NCBI lineage: Eukaryota > Dinophyceae > Suessiales > Symbiodiniaceae > Cladocopium > Cladocopium sp. clade C. The sequence continues at coordinate 145,270 of BGPT01000629.1, read as the reverse complement.
TGGGAAAACTGTAAGGCAATCAATGTTATTGGATCCTTTTTCAAAGTTTTGGGGCATTCATTTTGCGATGTCTTTTTGGATTCATTTCATCATGCAAGAAAAGAAGTGCAAGTGGAAAGACAAAACATNTGGATCCTTTTTCAAAGTTTTGGGGCATTCATTTTGCGATGTCTTTTTGGATTCATTTCATCATGCAAGAAAAGAAGTGCAAGTGGAAAGACAAAACATGAACTGAACATAAAGGATGCATATATTTCAGAGAAGATATCACGCCCAACCTCCTCTCAAAAGCCAACCCTTCCATCCAAGGAACAACAGCAGGAGATAGTGACAAACCTGTGTGGCTACAATGGTGCGACATGATTTCAAAAAGTGGTTGCTTCACCCTTCCAATGGGTGCAACCCTTTCACTTCTTTAGCAGCAACCAAGAAAGGAAAGCTTCCCACTTTTGACAACGCAAATTCAGCTACCAGGCTACATATCTATCTTTATCTATCTATCTCTTTATCTATCTAGATTTATCCAAATCTATCTTTTTGCATCTATGTGTATGCAAATTNATTCAGCTACCAGGCTACATATCTATCTTTATCTATCTATCTCTTTATCTATCTAGATTTATCCAAATCTATCTTTTTGCATCTATGTGTATGCAAATTAACCTATCTCCATCTACCTCCATCTCTATCTCTATGTCTACCTCTACCTCTATCTTTACCTCTCTCTCTCTATCCCTCTAACAGATAGGGAGAGATAGGAAGGGATACAGTAGGTAGAAATACATAGAGCTACATGGAGATACATGCAGATAGACAGAGATAGATAGATAGATAGATCGATAGATCGATCGACAGATAGAGATAGATAGCTAGCTCTGTTTGTCACCATTCGTCTTTAAGTATCTCTATGCATCTCAATTTCTCTATCTCTTTCTATCCCCCTCTCCCTCTCTATCTATCTATCTATCTNCCATTCGTCTTTAAGTATCTCTATGCATCTCAATTTCTCTATCTCTTTCTATCCCCCTCTCCCTCTCTATCTATCTATCTATCTGTCTGTCTATCTATCTATTGATCTGTCTATCTATCTATCTATCCATCCATCCTATCTATCCATCCATCCATCTATCTATCTATCTATCTATCTATCTATCTAAATTTCTGCCTGTCTATCTCTGTCTATCTATCTCCAGTTGCCTTTATGTATCTCTATCTATCTATCTATCTAAATTTCTGCCTGTCTATCTCTGTCTATCTATCTCCAGTTGCCTTTATGTATCTCTATCTATCTATCTATCTGTCTGTCTGTCTGTCTGTCTATCTATCTATCTATCTATCTATCTATCTATCTCTCTCTCGATCTAGATATCTGTCTCTCTGTCTGTCTGTCTGTCTATCTATCTATCTATCTATCAATCTATCTATCTATCTATCTCTCTCTCTCTCTCTCGATCTAGCTATCTGTCTCTCTGTCTGTCTGTCTGTCTATCTATCTATCTATCTATCTATCTATCGATCTACCTCTATATGTATTGCTCTATCTACTTTTCTACCTGTCGGGACTGGCTCCTCAGCGGGCCTGGGGCAAGGT
>BGPT01000629.1:100963-143544 GCA_003297045.1 Symbiodinium sp. clade C Y103 | reverse complement strand
GCCAACCCTTTAACCGCAGCAACAACACAGAGAAAATATATGACATATAAAGTGTAAGGAGGTAGTGGAGACGATCCTATCAGCCCAAGCATACATGGATAGCTTACCTGTGCTCCTGTGCAACTAGAACAAATAATGATAGATATGGACAAAATCATAGATGGATTTTGTTCCGAGAAAAGGATTGATTTGGTGAACAACTTCGACTTTGGGCCAAAACAAATTTAGAGAATGAAACAAGAAGCAAAGATAAGCGAAGGNTGGATTTTGTTCCGAGAAAAGGATTGATTTGGTGAACAACTTCGACTTTGGGCCAAAACAAATTTAGAGAATGAAACAAGAAGCAAAGATAAGCGAAGGCTCCACAAGAATGCGGGTTTTCATGGAAAACGCGCGCGCGCCACATAGGCCCAAAAGTTCCCCACCACGAGGAGACCTCCCGGAAGTTGGACGCTCACAGAGCGCCCCCCACCGACCGCCTGGCCGCGGCATTGCAAGCCGCCTGAGCCGGCAGGGCCCCCACCAGGGTGGGGAGTGTGGGGTGGCGATAAAAGGTCTAAAGGTGTGAACCGCAGACAGCGGAACCAGGACATTTACCTTTACGGCCCAGACCCCAGTCGCAAGAAGCTCAGGGAGTCAGAGTGGCGTGGATGATACGCCGACCAGCAGGCGACAGACGTGTGTTACGTCGACCAGCTGCTGCGGAACCCCCTGAAGCAAGAGGAGGACGTAGAAGGCCAGCACATCGAGGAGAAGCAGAAGCCGAAGAAGCAGAGGCCGTACCTGAGGAGACTGAGGACGAGCTGTTTCAGAGGTACTTGAGAGGTGAGACAGTCGAGGCCTACCGAGTCAAAGCGGGAGGCTACAGCAAGGGAGATTGGGTAGTTGGCATTGAGGCCTCCTATTGTCAGCAGGGCATCACTTTGGCAGCCCGTGTGCTGAAAGAATAGATCGAAGACCAGGAGCGCGAGCTGCACTGTGAGCTTACAGGCACTCAATCAGAAGAACTTCTGAAATACGGTACATCACAAAGGCCGTGTGTTGTGAGGCTGCATTTATGTCGACCAGGATGCCCTCAACTCCGTGTGGGGCCCGACTTGGTGCATATCAAAAAACTGAAGAAGATCAGAACCGAAGATGTGAAATCATGGGAGTCGAACCTCCTCGAGGAGATCGAAACGGCAAATCTCCGAAGAGAGGAAGAGAATTGGCGCAAGAGAGAAGAAGAGAAGAAACAGAAGGCAAAAGAGAAGTCATCGTCTTCGACGGCAAGCAGAAAGAAGAAAAAGAAAAGGGACAGAAAAAAGAAGAAGAAGAAAAAAGAAAGAGAAGAAAAGGGAGCAGAGGAGGCTCCCGCAGGTTCAAAAGAGAAGAAAAAGAGGCCAGCCAGAAAGTCCCTGGATCAGCTCTTCCAGGGCACAGGCCTAGATCCAGATGCCGCAGTGAGGAGGAGATTGGCCAGAAGAGTACGCAAGGCGCTCAAGCGCAATGCCAGCACATCATCGTCGATGAGCAGCAGCAGCAGTGGGGAATCGTCAGGAGGTCTTGGAGACGAAGGCCACGAACTTCTTCAAGATCGTTCAAAAGTGCATCGCATTGCGGTGCTGGCCCCAGGGATGCTAGCGGCTCAGTCAGTAGGATCCATGCGGCCCTTTCTCAACCACCTTCAAGGAGTTGTGTGGACAGAGGACGATGCGGGGCTTCCTCCACTGGTGTCAGCCTACCACAGGAGCTTCCTGGTAGGAAAACTGACCGGCGGAGTACTCAGAGAAGCAACAACGATCGCCTGGGTCAGCGATTTACTGTTGCAAGGAAGAGCTGCGGAAGCAGTAGATTGTTTACTGCAAAGACTCAAGTCAATCGAACTTACAGCGGGGGGTACCCCGTGGGGTACCTCCCAAAAACTCGAACTCGTACCGCCCCCAGAAGCCTCAATGGGGAGCAGGAGCGAGATCCAGATCGCACGCCGCGAGGCGCGATTGGACCAGGAAGTGAAAGGTGCTGGAGGAAATTTCTCTGGGGATCGAAACAAAGGAAAAGGGAAGGAGAAAGGCGGAAAAGGGAAAGAGAAAGGAAAGGCCAAGGCCAAGGAAGGAGAAGGGAAGAAGAACTCCTGAGAGAGGGAGTTGATGAGGGCCAAGGATATGAGTCCCCCAGGGGGGAACCTGAAGGGCCAGAGGAAGACAGAGGATTGAAAGTGAAATTTAAAAGAGAGACACTCCTGAGAGAGGGAGCCCAGAGAAGAGGAGAGAAGGAAGACCTTAGAGACCCCGCAAGGTCGTCAGAGATGGCACCATTGAAGAGGAGAAAGGTGGAGGAAGCAGAGATAAAGGAAAGTGAGGAGAGACCTGAGGCTGCCGGGAGAAGAGATCCTGGAGAAGATGAGCTGGGAGGCAAAGAGCTGGAGGCGACTTCAAGGACTTCTTTGACTACTGAGAGGACTGAGAGGCAAGGTGTTTTCGAACTCCCCGTGAGGGAGCCTGAGAGGTTAGGTGTAGCTGCCACTGCATCCGGCCCATTTTTCACAACGCCAGATCTGGAGCGATCTGAAGACCTAGCCGTGGACTTAGGCATAGGCCGAGCCCGAGGCAAAAAACCTGGTGAAGAGTGTGACGATTGGTTGACTTGGGGGGATTTGTCAAGTTGGCTGAATAGTAGGGTGGGCTTTTTTCTTGGGTCAGCCCGCAAGACCGTGTCCACGGGCAGAGTGTTTCCTCTGCCTTCGTCCCCCTACGTCTTAAGCCAACTTTTCCCCCATGTTTCACCCCCTGTTTTGTCGGTTTTGCGCTGTTTGGTTTTGGGGTTGAATTCACTTAATGATGAGGGATTGGATGGGCCGGCCCGGGCTTCTGAGTATCAAGAGATTGTGCTGAAGGAGGGTTGCTGGCTGGGAGTTGCATGATAGTAGTGTCACCTGGGAGAATTTCTTTCGGGTGAAAGGCGTAGATTATAAGGGTGATGAGGTACTTACCGCCCAGGTCATGAGATGGCAGAATGTTGCTCCCGCGTTGCCACAAGAAGTTGGCACTGTGCCACTCGACGACGTGGTAGATTTAGGGAGCAGACATTATGTGCAGAACTTTGAAGACTACTTGTTAGATCCCCATGACCAAGTCTATGTAAAGCCCCCTCGAGTCCTGGTCCCACCTGAGGATTGGTTTGATTTTTGCAGCAACCTCCTGCGGTTGGGAGTGTTTAGTAGGATCCATGAGGATGAGGTGTACAGAGTGTCAGGCAAACCTCTCCTCAACGGACTTTTTGGAGTTTCAAAAAATGAATTCCAAAATGGAATAGAGATCCAAAGGATCATAATGAATTTAGTGCCATGTAATTCGGTGTGCCGGAGTTTTGATGGTGATATTAGCACGTTGCCATCGTGGGCAGGAATGACAGCCCTACATCTGGAGCCGAATGAGGAGCTAGTTGTTTCAAGTGAGGATGTGAGAGCCTTCTTTTACATTTTCAAGATCCCATCCTCTTGGTACCCTCTTTTAGCATTTAATAGGGAGTTGCCGCGAGAACTTTGTGGAGATAGACCGGGTAAATACTACCCTTGTAGTGCGGTGCTCCCGATGGGATTTCGCAACAGCGTTTCGTTGGCACAACATGTGCATAGGTATATCTTGAAGCAAGCACTGGCGAAGGTGGGGCTGCAGGGCGGCGAAGCTGAACTGCGGAAGGACCGACCGTTTCCCAGTGCGAACCCTGTACATAGAGTTTATCTGGATAACTTTGATGAGCTAGAGCGTGGATCCCCAGAATGGGCTCGAACCATCAAAGGGAAAGTGTCTCCTCTTGTGCAGGGTCTACAAGAGACCTATGCCAATTTGGGTGTTCCTAGACACCCAAAAAAGGCCGTGGCCCGGCAACCCCAGGCAGAAGTGCAAGGGGCCATGGTAGATGGAGTAGCTGGGCTGGCTTTCCCAAAGGTGGATAAGGTGGTCAAGTATGCTTGCCTCGCCCTGCTACTGCTAAAGGCAGGAAAAAGCTCACAGAAGCAAATGCAGGTGGTTGGAGGCGGTTTTGTGTCTGTGAGGGCTATCCTCCCGTGGTGAAGTTTGACTTGCCTGGCGAAGTCAGGCAAGAAATCGCTCGCTTCCTAGGACTGATCCCCCTAGCGTACATGGATTTTAGATGTCAAATTTCTCCGGTGGTTACGGCTAGTGATGCCTCCACAACAGGAGGGGGCATAACAGCCAGCCAAGGCTTGACCCATTTTGGAGCGGTGGCTAGCGCGTGCCCAATTCGGGGAGACTTAATAGAGCCCTGTGAAATCACAGGTGTGCTCACCATTGGTCTCTTTGACGGTATAGGCGCATTGCGTGTGGCGGCTGATGTCCTAGGATGGAATGTTGTTGGGCATATCTCTGTGGAGAAATCTGCACCAGCGGCCAGGGTGGTAGAAAGCCGGTTCCCTGGAGCCATCCTTGTACAGGACGTAGAGTCGGTTGACCTAGCGATGGTCCAAAGCTGGGGCCAACAATTTAGTCAAGTTAGCCTGGTAGTCCTTGGAGCAGGCCCACCTTGCCAAGGAGTGAGCGGCTTGAATGCTGCTCGCAAGGGAGCGTTGAGAGATCAACGCAGTTGCCTGTTCAGCCACGTGGCTAGGATTCGTGCTCTTGTAAAACAATGTTTTCCTTGGGCACAGGTCAAAAGCTTGATGGAAAATGTTGCTTCAATGGACCAGGCTGATGAGGACGTCATGTCCCAGTCGTTCGGAGAACGACCCTGGTACATTGATGCCGCTGGTGTGTCCCTGGCGCATCGCCCTAGGCTTTACTGGATTGAGTGGGAGTTACAGGCCGCTCCCGATGTACAGATCACTTCTACTCCTAAAGGGAGACCTGCTGTCAAACTCAGTGCGGACATTGACCCGTCTTTGTTTTTGAGTCCCGGATGGAGTCGGGTCGGTGAAGAGCACCTTCCCACGTTTACCACAAGTCGTCCGAGAGACTCGCCAGGGTACAAACCCGCTGGCTTGCAAAATTGTCGGGAACATGAGAAAACTAGGTGGGCAGCTGATCAGCACAGGTTCCCACCTTACCAGTATCAGGACAAGCATTGTCTTCGCAACAAAAAGCAAGACATGCGTGTTCCCAATGTCCAAGAAAGAGAGGTGATTATGGGCTTCCCTAAGGACTATACCTTTAATTCTGTCCCAAAGAAGGACCAAGGGAGTCAAGCTCATGCAGATACCCGCTTGACCCTTATTGGTAATTCATGGAATGTGACAGTGGTAGCGTGGCTGCTGAGCCAGCTAGGTAGTCTTTTAGGGGTTAATCCTAAATTCACTGTGGGAGACATTGTGCAGCGAACGTCTCCTGGCTGCACCAGGGATTTGCAAACCTTTTTGTCCAGGCCGCCCATGAGTGAAACTCATCGGCCCCCCGACAGATCCAAAGAGATCGATCTGGTCAAAAAGATGCTTACATTAGTCAGCATCAAGGGAGAGGACATTTCTTTGCAAACCTCCAGTGAAGACCTGGCTCGATATCATCGCTTGAGAGCCAGCATACCAGCTCGGCTGTGGAAGTGGAAAGCCATGGCTAGCTGGCGCTGGACAGGCGACAAAGAGCATATTAATTCACTGGAATTGCGGGCGGTATTGACCGCCCTCCGTTGGCGCTTAGAGCGTCATAAAAAGGTGCATGTGAAATTCGTGCATCTTTTAGACTCCCTAGTGGGACTCCATTCACTAAGCCGAGGAAGATCCAGTTCGCGAAAATTAAGGCGAACACTTGCGCGCATAAACGCTCTGTTGTTGGCTACCCGTTCCTCTGGGGTGTGGGCTTATGTCCACACCAAGTCCAATCCAGCGGACGCGCCCTCTAGGCGCCCGCTGAAACGCAAGTGGAAGAAATGCCAAAACGGCATTTAGAAGGTAAATCAACAACAGAGCGAGCAAAAATGCGCAAACAACTCGGCACTTTGAAAAGTCTCACAGTACAGCCGGTCACACGTGCTAGGTATGAACAAGCCAGGTGTGACTTTTATTCCTGGTTGCGGTCAGAAAATCTGATCCTGCCTCATACCGGTGTACAGCTTGACCTCGTCTTGTCTGATTATTTGGAAATTTTGTGCGCCCAAGGGAAAGGTCGCACTGAAGGTTCCAATGTGTTGGCGGGGATCCAAGATGCGCAGCCGCACTTGAAAGGTCAGCTCAAGCAAAGTTGGAGACTCATGAAAACATGGGTTACACACGAAGTGCCCAACAGGGCACCGCCCTTGTCTTTAGACTGTTTGTATGCTATGGTGGGGTATTCCTTGTTTAAAGCTTGGGACACTTTTGCCCTATCACTTTTAGTTGCTTTTCACGGTCTCCTGCGGACGGGAGAATTGTTAAGCTTGCAGGCTCGTCACATTTCGATTTCGAAAGCAAAAGGGCCTGCGGTTTTGTCCCTTGGCCTCACCAAGGCAGGCAAACGGCAAGGTGCCGCTGAAAGTGTCACCATTCATATGGAAGACGTCTGTCGCCGGTTGTATCACTGGAAAAATTCAGTCAGGTCGGATTCCTCCCTGACAGGCCCAGCCCATAAGTGGCGAAAACGCTTTGCGGAAGTGTTGGTCGCCCTTCAATTTCACCAATTTGACTATCGGCCTTACTCCTTGCGTAGAGGGGGAGCAACCCACCATTTTCAACTGTATGGTCGGTTTGATTCCTTATTGATCTTGGGGCGGTGGCAATCTGCAACCACTGCTCGTATTTATGTCAATGAGGGATTATCGGTCCTGGCCGAAATGACTTTGCCTTGGACAAACTTTTCTCGTAATCTCAGAAGCCAATACCTCACTAGTCTCACAAAACCTTTAGCTCTTTCTGAGCATACGAAGTTACCTTCGCAGAAGAGGGGACGCTGGAAAAGGAGCAGAATCGCAAGAAACATGGGGGGGTGGCCCTATTTACCTTGGGCAAGGTTAACCTTGGGTGTGGCCGGGTTTTCCTTGGGGTAAATGGACATGGGGTCCAAATCATGCTCCTTGGGGGGGAATTTGTTTTTTCGGTCGTTTTTAACTTGATTTTGTGACAAATCAGGTCTTGCGGAGCTGTACAAAAAGGGGAGCTGTCTCTTGAGTCTTTGGATTGACGCCCCCGTATCTAAAGAAGAAAGAGTTAGCGGTTCTTTTGTACGTAGCCTTTGGCTTAAGTTCCCAAACCCCCCCCCCCAAAAGGAGCAGAATCGCAAGAAACATGGGAATGGGGTGGCCCTATTTACCTTGGGCAAGGTTAACCTTGGGTGTGGCCGGGTTTTCCTTGGGGTAAATGGACATGGGGTCCAAATCATGCTCCTTGGGGGGAATTTGTTTTTTCGGTCGTTTTTAACTTGATTTTGTGACAAATCAGGTCTTGCGGAGCTGTACAAAAAGGGGAGCTGTCTCTTGAGTCTTTATATATATGTAGTTGTAATGGGATATATAGCCATCTACATCCAATTTGGGTCTGTCTGAAAATGGGGGATACCTGAAAACGTATTTTTGTTACGGGGAAAAGGATGATTTATAGAACCACTGGATAGAATGGGTACCTTATTTTCAGACAAAGCCCATATCTACATGACATGGTTGGTACTTTCGAGTTAAGGAACAGATATGGTGATTTATATTAATATAGCTACATGATTAATGAATACCCTCTGGTAATCAAACGTGGCAATGGAAAATCCTCTATAAATGGAGGTTTGAATGGGAAAATTATCTATAAATGGTGGATTTACCATTGTCACGTTTGATTACCAGAGGGTAGATAAATATAGATGAACACTCTTGACATATTCATTGCAGGAAGGTTCCAGAAATCAAGCCACAACTGATAGCTGAAATCATGCGATTCTCTGAATGGATTTCACAGTCACAGTCCGGTGGGCTCTTTGAGCCAAGAAAACTGGGTGTTTGGTCCTGGCGAAACCTTGGAGTGTTTGGGATATCTATGGATGTTATACCCAGCCCGGCTGGAGGGTTTGTCATGAATCCCATTCATAGGGATTTATATGGATTTATATCCTCATTCGGCTATGATTCCCATGGCAAGGGTTGGATGACCATACCCAACATACCATCTATCTTGATCATCGCACATATATGTGACTAGATGGAGGTTTCCCAAAATGGGGGTACATACCCCAAATCATCCAAACTTAGGCCCTTTTCTAATTGAAACATATGGTGACTTGGGGATCCTCCATTTTAAGAAACCAAGTTCTTCCCCTTTAGCAGGGGATCGCTTCAAGTCACACTAGATGTTTTCAGTTTTTTTTCCGGCTGCATTGCCGTGGTGGGATAAGACGCTTGGAGCCATCAACTGTGCTATTGTCAATACCTGATGTGTATAATGGGGATTTGATCATCAAAAAATGTGATTTAACCATCAAAAATGCAAATTAAATGGAATTTACCATCAAAAACTACACGATAATCCGGATAGAATGGTGATACGTATATATACATGATTTAATCATGTTGTATAGCGACTACAGGGGTTGAAACACCATCAAAGATACTGTGAACTAATGGATAAATGATAATTGCTTGGTTATTACAGAGGTTTTACCAATTACCTCAATTTATGGGAGATGATGACAATCCATACTAGGGATACCGATTGGCTATGAACCAACGGGTATAATGGGATGGGATAGTTCTTTTCCATGGCTTGCTTGTAGGGTGATTTGATACGAACTATCAAGGTTATACCCTGGTGATTGGTTTTGAAACAGAATCTTATACTATACTACCGGGTTACCGGGTTTATTTTGTCTATTGGATATAATAATTAGTAATGAACCAGTAATTCATGGAACGAGATTTGGGATGATTTGGGTATTGTTTATTCATCCAACATGATGGCAATTGAACATCCCTATAAATGGATAATGGAGGGTTTAATGAGAAAATAACCCATGATTGGTGGATTTTCGATTGCCGTGTTCGAGTACCACAGGATTTTTTGTCGTGGCTCATATGTTTTGACATGTTTTGACACACTTGACTTCGAAAATATGACCCTACTATTCAAGGCAACATCCATTTTAGATCAACTCTTGGGCAATGGTTGGTGCCATATGCTTGGCCAAGTTGGTGCAGAACTCCAACAACTATAGGGTTTATGGATGTTTATGGTAGATATACTGTACCTACCGTAAAATAGTTCAAGGGTTATAAACCAACTGATAACTAGGGGACACCACCTTGTAGGAGGGCCAACACGCTTCATATACGCAGCTTTAGTTCGCAAGCCTGTAGATGCGTATCAATAGCACCATGTTGTAGAGTCTGCCAAGCATCTCTAGCCATTTGGATATGGATCAAGATATTGCAAGTCAAGATTTCAGACTAAGCAACCTTGGTCATTTCTGGTATTCGTCCATGTGATTCAGGGTGATTCCACAATTTCACCGGTACTTGTGCTAGCACAACTCACTAGATTCCAGATGCTCAGCCAACCTAAACCATCCACCTGAGTTTACCTCCCCTTCGCTCAAAAACGGCTGTGATTACCCGCCACTTCTGGAACCAAGCACAATGGAAAGCGCTCATTGTTGCCTGAGGATCCATTACTATTTTTAGGCTTTTTAAGCCAGATTGTTACCTGAAACATGTTCAACCCCTTGAGGGATCTGGAGGTCAAAACTTTGAAAAACCACAGGTTGTCCGAAGCAGAAACCAATTTTCAAGTGCCTCCGAGCCATGCTTTTCCCATGGCGATAAAGGAGGCGAGGTTGGAGGACGTCTTCTGGGTTGTATCCACAGCTATTAACCAACAAAAGACTATGGTTTATGCGGGATACAGCTATTTATCGTTGATAAGGTTTATAAGACAACTTAGAACTGTGGGGGCCCACCTTGTAGGTAATCATCTGAATTGGGGAGTTCGCCGGCTGGTGTGATCAAAGGTGGCTGGACCTGGATCGGGACATGCCATGCTTCAAACTACTCCTTGTGTGGTTGATTATCATAGTGGTTATACACTGCCCCCCTGGGGAATTCTCATAATCAATGAAGCGGGAATTCCCATGTTCACCATCATCTGATGTTCGATAGGCTTTTCACACTTTTCACAGCTTCAAGGTTTGTAGGTCCTTGCCATCCAGCCCTGGATACAGCGTAGTCATACACTGAGAAAGCTTGAGCTTTTGTTGGCAAAAATACGGGGGGTTCCGTAAATGGGGGTACCCCAAATAGATGGTTTATATTTATAATGGAAAGTCCTATTAAAATGGATGATTTGGGGGTACCCACATTTTAGGAAACCTCCATATTGTAATTTTACGATTTTACTGTGGGTTGCTTGCTACAATTATCCTTTCAGTTGTCCATTCTAAAAGTGGGGTGATGGTGGTGAACTGAATTTAGTAGTTTGGGTTAGAGTGAGACCAACAACCAGTTCAGCTGTTTCAAAGCGCCAAATATAAATCTCACCCTTATTTTCCAGTACTGTCGGTCAAACCATGTGAGCAGTGACCAGAATCCTTGAGTACCTGGTTGATCTGGAACTGAACCATGGGAACTCCTGAGCAGATGCAAGCAAAGCGTGTCAAAAATTGAGCGGAGACAGGTTATATCCTGACAAAAGATGTTATTCCGTTCAATCGGATCGTCGGTCTCTGGTCTCTTCCTGCAGGTACTTGGCCTATGCGACCAGAGCCCTTTCGAAACTCCGTCCAATGCTTGAAAGTACCGGAGATGTTGATCTTGACATTTGCACATCACCCACCAGATCTATTACGACAAACGCCAAAGCCTCGGCACCACTGTGCCATGTAAGCTGAAGCTTGGGTCAAAATGACCCAAGAACTGCTATCAATGAATTACTGAGTTACTGTATAAAAGGATGACCTTGAGGGTTTTGAACACATCATAAACCAACCATCATTTATGTGTATATCCCCGTGCATTTTGATTGCTACTGAAACCATGTGTTGAATGGTTCAATCTCAATGAACACTCCTCCGTCCCCCTCCAAACCTTTGGGTTGGTTAAACATCTTCAAAACCCAATTGTTTTTGCCGGTTGAATCCTTTTTCTTTGTAATCAATATATAATCGAAAAAATGTGGTTTTACCAACAAGAATCAGAACTTGACCACCATTATTATACTTGGGGATGTGTCAAAACCTATTATCATAGTTGGGGGGAATAACCATCCATTCGCTAGCTAGTTTGTTGGGTACCTGTTGGGTAGAAGGGTTTTGCCCCACTAAATCATCACCTGATTTCAGGCGCTGCTTGGTCGAGAGAATGAGCTGAGATGGCTCCTGAGTTTCTTGGAAGGTGGGTCCCTGGGTATGAAAAAAAGTAGGCCATGGCTAACCGGGGTTTATGTTGGATAGAACTCTAGTTGGATGGGTTAAGAAGTCAACTTGTAGCGTTTGGGGGCACTTCCCCACTGTAGCTAAGGGTCAAGTGTTCCCTGAGTGTTTTCTGCATAGCAACACTCGACCAAGGTTATGTCACAGCCGGAGAAAATCAAGCGCCTCGGCCCGGACAGGAAGATCAACTTGGCAGACGGCTGGGATGGATTCGGGCTCGAATCGTTTCAACTTTGGGGACATTTGCGGTTGTCTGAAAATGGGGTATACCTTAAAAATGGCCATTGAATGGGAAATATGATGGACAACCAATGGATTTAGAGGTACCATATTCTCAGACAAATCCATTTGCCTTCCAGTTTAAGAGCCTGTTGGTTGGAGTGTTTTCCCCTTCGACCAGCAGGTAGGATTTAGCGCAAGCTATCTGCCAAGCTTGGAAATGTGGGAATACTTGGAGCATTTAATTACCTGCGCGAATGATGATTGCAGACTCGCACCAAAGAAAAGGTCCCCGGAACCCTGAAGTGTGTAGTGAAGAGCATCCCTTGGATCGCGTCCCAGTGATTCAGCGGGCCATAACAATATTATCCTACCCTAGTTATATATTTATATATCGATGATTCGCCATTTACATAATTTTACATCCATTTACTATCTAGATCGTCCCAAAGAAGATACAACCGTGTTTCCAGGGCGTGAAATCGATGGTGTTTCCTCCATTTCCAGCTTTCAAACTGTTCAACCACTAGTTGGGTGATGCTATGGCTGCTATGGATGGGATATACCCCCGTTTCATTTAGTGCTCAAACACTTACCCTTAGGTAATCAAACATGGCAATGGGAAGTCCTTGATAGATGATGTTCCCAGCTTTAGACCTCCATTTATAATCATTTATACGAGATGTTCACGGAGTTCCCACATTCTTTCCAGCTACAAACCTCCATGTTTTAAGGGGATTTAACCCAACGACCTGCCACATGAGCCCAGGTGAACGTGGTCACCCGCGGCCGTGATGCTCACCTCAATCTGGGCTCGTTCCTCTTCAGCCAGTCTTCCTTTGTGAGGACTGCCTGGGTCAAGGTGGGGGAATGGATCAATGGACACCAAGCAACTAGCAGTATCTAGAAATATCTAGACTATGGTTAATCAGATGAAATTGATATTATATTTTAAAATTTTAATGGTTGATTTTATTGTGTTTTGTTTTATATTATGTTATATCATATTATGTCATATTATCTTATCTTATATTATATTGTATTATATTGTACTATTTTATATTGTATTGTAGTATATTTTATTCATAGCGTTCGTCTGCTAAACGTGTTTCGCACCGATATGCTGATCTTATTTCATGTATTATATTGAATTGAATTAATCTAAGTATGTTTAAGTTACATTATATTATATTATATGTTATGTTATGTTATGTTATGTTTTATTGCAAGGTATTGTATGATATTGTAGTATATTATACGTTACTACATTAAATAATGCTTTATCATTGTATTTTATATGATAGGATACTATATTATATAATGCTTTATTATGTTATACACTATTGAATATTGTATCGTATTGTATTGTATGTTGTTATTTTATGATATTTTGTGTTATGTTATCACCTCAACTGCAACCCCCAAGTCAGGGGACTCATACCCGAAAATGGCTTTCGATCCGGTATGATCCTGTTGATGAATTGTAAATTATCCAGAAATAGATCGTTCTATGATGATTGCAAAATTAGGGATGAACAAAGTTGGATGATTCATCCTCGAAGCGATGGTGGCCCTGGTGTGCCGACAAACCGCTACAAGATGTCCAAAAAGCACCAATGAAAGTCTCCAGAATGACCTCCATATACTCTGAACACACCACTTGGGATTTGGCTAGAAGTCAACTCCATGAGGTTCCATGGTTGCCCAGTCATAAAGGTCATTCTGCATGTTCTATTTCAACGTTCCATGGGTTTTCTCCCCACCTTTCGATATATGAGGATGAGTCAAAACAGTCAAAAGCTCTGCTTCTCATCTTTGGTTGGATTTCCCAGCTTGCCATGTTTGATGACAGTGGAGGCTGCCAGCTATTGCGATGTGAACAGAAAATGGGATCTATCCAGACATGTCGATGTTCGTATGGAAAATTTGATGATCAATCATCAACGACTTGTTGCTACCTGCTAGCATATTTTCAGATCCATGTATAGATAAATTGAAGGTTGTACATAATATGCATGGACCACAGCCTCATCTCTTGGCCTCGTTGGGAAGCAAGTTGTATAATGTCAACCCCGGATCAATAAACCCTGACTATGAATTGTTGGGGAAATTACCCCAAAATAGTGATAAAGTAGTCCTAAAATTGGTGCCCTCCCTGTTGGTAAACTGGGGCGAGGGGGGTCAATCCTGCTGGATCTAATCTAATTATTCAGAATGATTACCCCACTAAAATCAAATAAAGATCCACATGTGTTTTTGCCTATAGCCCATACAGTCTCACGTTTTCCCATTGTACACCCATGTATAAATATGTACCCTTATATGGTTGATTGCTATGATATATTCCAATTATACCCCTAATATACTCCCAAAATTGAAAAAAATGGCAACCAACAAAAATATGATTTGCTTGTGCTCCTCCAGTATTTTTGACCCATTGCTGGCTGTTGGCATTGGGTGGCAATCTATATGAGCGCTCATATCCACACAACTCCACCGCAGGAGCGTACAGAGCTGTTTGGCCACCCGGCAACTTCCTCCAGTGATCGTGGAAGGCGAGACGTGTTGACCACCTGGGAAGAAGGGGTGCAAACATAGGACCCAAATGAGCAGTGTCTGCTGACTCCAAAATAAATGGGAGTACTGTGGGAACATTCGTAAGAAGGAAAAATAGGATTTAACCATCAGAAATGGGGACTTTAGATGATTCAACCAATTAAGCAGTGTTAAAAACCTTGGTTGGTTGATGATTAGTTCGCGGATTATGTATCTAGGTGAATCCCATTCTCAACCAACCAGAATAAAGGGAACCCACAGGGAGGTTTTAATGCGACAAGAGATAGGAAAGCAATAGGTTATATCGTGATAGATCTACAATTTGATGCTGTTACAGATGGTTTATATAACTAGACTAGTTCGATATACATACCTATCACAAACCCAAAAGTGAACCTCTAGTAAACTAACATAGCAAAGTGGAAAATCACCATTTATAGATGATTTACCGGTAAAGAATGGTGATTTTCCACTTCGGAAACTGTTAGTCTACCGGAAAGCCACCAGGCGAGCCGGGCGTCGGCCGCACAGCACTGCTGGAGGCCGGATGTCACCCTCGAAATCAGGAATTGGAGCCTTCCGAAGTCATGTGGGTAAAACAATAATAAACCATTCCCCAAATCACCATAAATAGGTGGTATAAACCATTCCCAAATGGCTGGTTTATGGCATTGTTTTACCCACATTAGTCATGAAACTACCGACATTTCCAAAGTCACTGAAGGTACCAAATCAGGAATTGGATCTTTTCTCATTTCCGAATCATCCTTGAAACCTAGGGTTTTGGAGATCCCCAATGTTTTAAGAAACCACGAATTAGCCAAAAAAACGGTTGGTAACGGTTTCCTAAAATAGGGGTACCCCCAAATCATCCATTTTAATAGGATTTTCCATTATAAACCATCCATTTTTGGGAACCCCCATTTTAGGAAACCCCCAGATCTGGGGACATGTACTGAATTCATCGAAGAACTTGGATGTGACCGGTAAAGAATTGGGACCAGGACAGCCATGCTGAAATTGACCGGCAAAAATCGGAGGATCAACCACAACTGGAGATGAAACCAAGAACCGGGTAGGTCTAATTGATGTCATGAATGCATTGGGTGCTTTGCTATCGGATAGATCTTAGGTGAAGCCCGTGCATATGTCATGGTTATCCCATTAGATCTTCATTATATCCCCATTTTGTGGCTGTTATATCCCAATTATTTCCCATCCCCCCTCAAATCCTCACATGTCCAATGTCCAAAATATTCTGTTTCATGAGTTATAATATGTTATAATATTATATTCCGTTTCTATACCAAATATGATAGATATGGTTACTTTCATTTCCTTTCTACTTCGAGGATTATCCCACTTAGCTACCGGTTGCCATAGTTCAGCCATAAATGGGATCATCCATTAGGGGACGAACTTGATCACCCGGCTTCTTAACCACTTAGCCTTTGGGAAAGACTCACATAGCTATAGAAAATCACATAAAATCACTTAAAATCATCATTTTTCATATCTAAAATATCTATATTCTGTGTATACATATATATATATACGTATATATAATTATATATATTATTAATGTATATGAACAGGCCATTTTTCATAGTCATGCCAAGAGGGATGATCCTCCAAGTACCCACGAATCGCAATTGGTTAGTAACCATAGTTAGTTCGAACCTTAGTTGCATAGTCACCATTTGAATGGCAGATTTCTCCATTTAGTAGCTGGTTGAGAACCCTAGTCAGCAAGTCCCCGATTCGTGAGTGTTCCTATTTAGAACTGGGGAAACTAAGCCACAAACACTAACCAGTGTAACCAATTGAATAGTTCACTTCTCCATACATATTCCATTATATAATATCCCATTACTCTCCCCATGATTCATCCAAATGTGGGACCAGCTATAAACCTCATTGCTGTATTAAATGTGACTAACATAGCCGTGGAAAATCACAATTCTAACAGGTAAGTCTACATTATTTTATAGATGTTTGAACTATGAGTTGGTAATGTGTATCTTTTACGAAGTTTACCCTCTGGTAAACTAACATAACTATGGGAAATCACCATTTTTAATGGAAAAATCCACTATAAATGGCCATTTTCAATAGCTATGTTTAATTACCAGAGGGTAACTTATTTTACGAAGTTACTATGCTACTACTCCTTTGAACTTCGTTGCCAACCACCGATCGGATCCATGCGATGAGCCTCCAAAGTATGGCCATGTATGGTTCGTTGCTGAGTAACGGCCCATTGATGGATGAAAATACGATGGTAACCATGCTTACTAACGAGTTATGCTACTTCCATCAATAGTAATCAATAGTATGGTACTTCTTAACCACATCAAACCCTCTGGTAATGATTCATACAGCTATGGAAAATCACCATTTTCAAGAGCTAAATCATCTATATTAATACATATATATATATATACATACATATACATGCACACTCCATATGTTCCATAGTGATATTCCCTTTTTCCATGGGACTTTCCCAACAAACTTCCAGCGTCATGATCCTCAAAGCAGCCCAGGCCGCTGCCCAGCTGTCTGAGCACCTGCCCGGTCTGCGTGTGGTGCAGCAGTACGGCGGCACCGCCACGGAACTGCTGCGGCGCCTCTACGACCCTTGGGCGGCGCGGTGAAGGGGGGCAAATGTCAGCAGAAATGACGGTTTGACCGGGAAAGATGTGGGTTTTCATTGACAAAAATGGTGGTTTTACCCGCAAAATATCGGTTGAAACAGGGAAAGGAACATGGTTTTAGACGGTTATTCAGCAAAAAATTGGATTTGTCCAAGAGAAATTAGGGGCTAACGGGCAAAGTTAGCTTGCCAGAAATAATGGGGATTCACCAATCAAAATGTGGATTTCACCAAAGTATAGTTTATCAAGCACAAGTTTTGGTTGAAAAAGGAGAAAACATTGTACTTATCCAGCAAAATGGGGATTTCCCCAGCAGAAATGGGGGCTTCACCAGCAGAAGTCATGATTTACGCAAGAAAACTCAAACTCAATGGTTTTACAATTCAACGTAGAAATCTAGCCAACAAAAATGTTCAAACATTAAGTTCTTCAATGGAGACCAGTTCATTGTTTCAGCAGTGTTTCAACTAGAAAAAAACATGAAAAAACATGATAAGCAGAATAGGCTGTCGCGGGCTGAAATCGTTAATTTAGGGCCATCCAATTTTGGTTTTGTTCAATTCTGCACATTTATCCTGCGTGTTGGCAGAAACTTTGCTGAAATCCTCTTCGTTCCTGTTTTAATCGCTTCAACCTTCGTTTTGTGTTGTTTCAAATTCATGTTTGGCGATGAGATCACAAGATCACCGTGTTGGGTACTCAACTCCTCATATGGCATCCACTATTGCTGGTTTTCACAAAAGATGTTGTTTGGAATTACAGGAAAGGGCCTCCAATTCTTAAGTTGGTTTATAAACCCATCCAACTGGTATCTCTTGTATAAACCTGACTTTGCGAAATTACAAACCAGCTTACCTGTCATAAATCAACTAGAAATCCCCATGTTTGATGTTTTTATCATCAAACAACACATGGTTCGGGGTCCCAAAAACCCGACTGTCTCAGTGACTCAGGATGGTATCGATGAGGCCCTGGGGAGGTCTTGAAATGGTGGATCCCCAGTCGTCACCATGGGTTACCAAGTCATGGTCATCCATGACGACTGGATGATTTGGGGTACTCCCATAACTCAGGAAACCTCCATGTGGGTTTGTTTGAAAACTTTGAGACAACCCCAAAAATTGATGGCTTGCAATAATTGGCATTTTGGAGTCTAACCCATTTTCAGACTATTTCAGATCCATATGAAAAAATATGACCAATTCGCACTTCAATGCTTGAAATTGAATGGATTTTGGGACAGCGCCGACAAAAACCTGGAATGTAACCGACAAGAACGAAAATAAGGGAAGTTAAGCAAGATTGTTTGTTGATTGATAGATAGCCAAAAAAATGCAAAGACATTTGTTTCTTTACCACTCAAGAACAAAGCAACAAAGCGTGCATGAAGCCAAAACGATTTCAGAGGCACAGCACGATTTCACTAGCGCTGATTGGACCGATGGTAGCAGGCGTTGCGACACCGAACCGACCACCTTTACTTTTGAAGGCAGCTATGGTACGATTTGATTCACCGCACAAAGCTGAGAGCCGGCCTGGCAGTTCTGAAGCTTTCCTTGGACGAAGATCAAACGAGACAGTCGTGTTACAAAAATAGGAATGCAACCACCAAAGAAGTTCAAGCAACTTGCTTGATGGTTGCAAATCGGTATACACGTCCCTCCTTTTTTTGGGGGGAATAATTGGGGCAACATTTAGATTGTTTGTGGATTGATGAAGCTACCAGCTATAGACTATACTAGACAGCTCAGGAGATGCAACCTCCACACCTACTCCTTTTCCCATCCTTAGGTGGTGCACATTTGTGAACACGAAATATTGGACGCTCCACAAACACTTGGGTATGGCCTAGAGAGATTACGATTTCTGTGGGTTTGTTGGTACCATTGGTACCCCATTTTCGGGCCATGGCTACTTTCATCACGAGACCACTCTATTAAAATCCTGAAGGAAACTCCAAATTTCCAGCGTAGTACCGGAGGTGACATTCCAGGAGCAAATACTCCCACAAGAAAGATCAACTGTGGCTATGGAAAATCACCTATTTTACAGGCAAATATAGGCAAATCATCTATAAAATTGAAGATAACTGGGCCATTTTCGATTGATGGAGGTTGTTTCCCCTCAGCTGAGTAGGCCTTGGGATTGGTTTGCTGTTTCAAAGAAAACAACAAACACATTTCCTATCTGGGATGATGTTTTTCTCAGAGGGGCTGACTAAGCAAAAAATCCGGATGCTTCAGTCAAAAGCTAAGAATGCGGGTGGTCTTAATGGTGTTTACCATTGTTTACCAATTTAAGCAGCAAATAGGGATTTAACCTGTAAGAAGTTGAGGTTAAACCGATTTAACCCAAACATACAGGATTCAGCGAATGCGAATGATAGATTTCACGAGCCAAACTTGGGGCTGGAACCGCCAAATTGGTGGGTTTTCGCAGCAAACAGGTGATCTCTTGTTACCATCAAAAAGTGGGTGGTGACATAATTAATCAACAAGACACGCAGATGTCATTGGCCAGACTGGGAATCACCGTCCCTTACATGTTGATCATTTGTATTGACCTGGCTTCTTCAAAGACTTGATTCTGAGTGGGACAAAAATCCTCCATGGATTGCTCACGAATCATCAGCCAACCAAACCGCAGGTGACGGATGAGGAACTTCTGATGATGCCCGTGATCAGCAATGCGGGTCAGTCGCTTGGAATAGAGGCAGATTCCGTAGGGCAGATGTCACCACCAAACCAGGGGATATCCCCAAATGGCCATTTGAATAGGGAAGATGATGAGAATCCATCGGAATTGGGGGATACCTAATTTTCAGATTAACATGTGGGTTGTACCAGGAAAAATATTGGTTGTGCCCGGAGAAATATTGGCGTTGTCACAAAAAATATTGGTTTCACCAGCTCAAAAATTGGTGGATGAGGGGGATCGAACGATTTTAACCGAAAAGGAAGATTCAAGATTCAGCAAAGATGGAGTTATGACAATGTTTGTTTCAGTGAAGGTACATCAATGGTTTATACTTGATCTTGGCCAAAGGGCACTGCCGATTGGGAGTTGGCGGGTTGATCAGAGTGCTTGAAGCAGATGGATTCCCTTCTCACTCAGATCACGTATTGCTAGGGCAAGATTTACCTAGATGAAGCAGCTGCAAACTACGTAAGACGCAACCACATGCCCTTCAGAGCATTGAACTTTCAGGTATGTTAATGCCACGACTGGGGCTCAAATGTACTACGCATCAGGGCTCGGAGCCACAGCGTTGGAAGAGCCAAAGATGGGTCCATGTGGCACAGGTATCGCGAAAAAGTCAGCGCAGATGCAGTTGCATTTGCACTGGTCCTGAGGATGAAAGATCAGCTGCCTCCAGGCAGATTCCGGTGTCTATGAAGGAGACCAAGGCATCGGTTTATCAAGTTTGCTGTAGGCAGATGTAGATTTAATGCTGGTTTGACCAGGGTAAACCTACTGGTTGTGTGTACAGTATGTTGACCAACAAAACTAAGGGAATTTGATCTGGAGACCGTTGAGTTCCAGGAAGTTTTTGCCAGCAAAATGGTAAACCGCAAGGTGCATAACAATTGGGTCTCAGGCAAAAATCACAAGGTGAAGGGTAGATTCAGGAACCTCAAAAAAAGACATGCGTTGGTGTTGAAATGCTGGTTGGAGGATAGATATCTATATATATATATATATAAACAAACTGGTAGGAATGCCACTCTTGGCCACCTGACCTTTTTTTCTGGTTATCCCACACCCCAGTTGGATAGTAAAGGCTATTGTTGGGGAAAAGTGCCAAAAATCTGATCCTAATGGTGGCATTGTGGATTGCAGGAATGCTAAGCATAGTACGTATATCCTTGTTCATGTGAAATCTTGAATGATATAATATCCGTCCCTTTTTTAAGGCTCATCTGTGTTTTTCCTGGACAAGATCCCTCGTCTGTTTGAAAATAGCCTGAAGTGTTGTTTTCGTTGAGGCTCAACCAAAGTTGATTGGTCGTTTGGAATCCTAGTGGTTCCTTAACAAATTCTCTTCGGGTCCAGGAATCAGAACCCAAACAACCAGAAACTCAGGGGCGGCGTGGTCCTTTTCCTTGACGATTTGGAGGCGGAACTTTCATGGCAGGTTGGACTCACTTGGGTGGTAGAGCTAAATACCACAAAAAATGATGCAATTCACCAGGATATGTGTTTGACCAACACAACCTGCGATTTGCTCTCGGAAATTTGGGAAGAATTTGGATTCAACCATGACCAATATGGGCGTAAGTAGGAAAAGTGGATATTCACGTAGAAAAGGGAGTAAATATATCACAAGCAACACCTATAACCACCCAACAGAAAAGAGCCAGGTTACCTGCGAAAAGTCCAAATTCCCCCACAACAAAAATATGGGTGTAGTATGCCCACCAAAGTGTCTGAGCACTGAATCTCGCTTGGGGTCATCCAAATGAGGTTCAAACATATATTGGTGATCGCAGATGGAATGCCTGTTTTTTTCAACAACCTGTGGGTTAAACTCCATTATTTCCCATCTCTGAGACAACTACGAATTGGTTACATCCCAAGTTTTTACTGGTTAAATCCCGCGTGAATGGCATTTGAATCCCTGAAAATTATGGATGATACCCCAATATTTGTGGATAATATCTCCATTTCTTTGCAAAGTGAATCAACATGTTTCATTTTTTGGGTGAAACATCCCCTGTTGTCCATTTTTTGGGGAACGTGAATGTCATTTTTCATGCAATTATATATAAACATATATATATATATTTATACTCATAAGTGCGTACAGAATCCGCACATTACATGTGTGTATTCTTCCATGCGCACACAGTGTACACTTGAGTTATAATCCATATTTCACCCCGCTAGAATCTATCCCAAGCTATTTCCCAATCAGTTGATAGTAACAATAACCCATGCTACATACATATATAATCCAATAACTTTTGACTTATAATAAGTTAATCCCAATTTTCCACATCTCTTGCGGGAAAAAAAATCTCTACATTTCAGGTAGGTCCTTGGCTTCCAGCACCTCTTCCACCTGGGGTCCGTCACTTGTCCCAACTTGTTTCAGGGCAAGGCTGGGACGAAAACAGGTGGATTGGATTTAAGTACTTAGCGTGTGAAAAAAAAAAAACAGCACAGCCAAGTTTCTAACTTTATCCATGCTTATCCTGACATATATTCTTACATTTCATCTGATATGTATACATACACACATATTCTGACATACTGTGCATGGTTGAGAAATCCTGCACCACCTTGCCACCTTGGATGGTTGAAATCCTCTAAATGATGGGATAGATCACCCATCAACTGGTGCAAGATTTCTTCCATCCACCATAGCTAAGTTTATACATTGGTTAAGTGGACAAATGTTAAAAAAACATGATTAACTAGGTTTACTAAATAGGCGGATATGGATTAAGAAGAATTGGGATTTATCGATTTCTGTTAGCTTAGTTCGTAGAAATAGCTAGGATAAGTGTTGGTTTTAGGATGTTTTAGGTGGACATATCGAACCAGATAGATAAGCTGGGGGCTTCATGACATACCTGTTTTCTACCCAGGCTTTGAGGTCTTGCAATTTCTCAGCACCGACAGCACTGTCACAGCATAGATTTGAAGCCTGGAGCAAGAATGCAAAAATAGGCAACGACATACCTTGGGCTGCTTTTGCCCTGTTTCAAACCTGCCGTGTATCAGTCAGAGTATGAGTTTGACACGGAAGAGCGGCAAGCTGCAATTTTGTTTGTGCCTCCTCCCGGTGTGAGGAGGCGGGTGGAAGAGCGGTGGGCTGAAGCAGAAGCAGTTGTCCGTGACCAAAAGTTCTCCTGGAACCTGGTATTTTGCGAGCCAAGGCCTCGGCCTCACCCTGCAAGTTTCTAATGTCATGGCGCCTCATGGTGAGATGTCCTCTTTTCTTCAGGTGGCTGAGTCTGTGCACAGGGCCTGCGCTCCTTTTCTACAAGCAGGTAGGGGTCGGAGTGGCCACCAACAACCTGACCAACAATGCTGCCAAGTTTTGTCAATGAGTCACTGACGCGCCCTTGCGTGATCTGACAAACCAAGGATGGCAAGTGCCCATGCCTCCTTCTGTGCTTCGGAGGCCGTTTCCGCGCTGCGGATTCTTCCAACAGCATGCCGCAAAGCATGCGGAAAAAATGGTTTTCGAGAAAGAGACCACAAGGGCCCCATGATGAAATTTGCCCCTGTCTCATGTTGGGCATTCTTGACAGGAATGGTTTTGTGGAGGCGCGGTGCAGTGATTGCCTCCTTTGTTACCCTGGGGCACCACATTGTAAGAACAAGTGTAAAATGGGAGGGTGCATGGACAAACATATGGGATTTGAAAAGATTGAAGACTGAACGTTGGCCTTCGGTCAATCCTCATTTGAGAAGATTTAAAACCCAGTCCGTTGACGATTTTTCCTGGGGCTATACTACCCTTTATACATTGAAGACTATCATAATCCATCAGCTGGGATCGGCTATGAATAGCAACGATTATTCTGTGAATGTTCCAATGGGTGTTTGACACTCCTCAGTTTTGTTGTGGCTAAAGACTCAACATCGATGTTGTTAATCCACTGGTACCAATATGTTGAGCCATACACCTGCAAGAGAATGCTTCAAAATCGGGGTCCCCAAGAAGAAGGATGGTTGAATACTACAAACAGCGAAGATCTGCGGGCCAATAAAATTTGACCACACGCATGGGGAGTCCTGTCGATGGGTGAACAACAAGTAAGCCTTGAGTACAATGGGTTTCGCAGCGGGTTCATCTGCTACATACAATATATGACAATTTTTAATATGTATATAGACGTATACACAAACATTGATTATACATAGGGGTAAACTAAAAGGCATATCGTGAAAGTGGGATAACTCCCAAACATGGGACGGTCGTCGAACAGTGGACGGTTCACCTGCAAGCAAAGTAAATTCGTATCACTGGTAAATTGAGAGGGTTCATGGCTCAGTTTTTTTGCACCTGTTGATCGAGTCTTTTTTGATGTCATATGGGCGGACTGAACCTTATCTGGTTTTATTTGTGAGGTTTCTAAGTTTTGGCATGCAAGTACAGCCACCGCGCTAGGTATGAGACGGCATAGCATCTTGATAGAGAAATGTCATACCCAACTAAAACATGCTAAGAGTATGTTTGCAGGCTATCTAAGGTTGCATGCTAAGCAATGCTCGGCAAATTGGTCTCCCATTTATTTTGAAGACCCCTTGATTAGTGATGCCTTTGGCACGAATCCTTCGGGCATCAGTCCGGTCGACCCATTGGTTAATGGATACACTGGGCACCTTTGTTGAATAGTTTCTCCGTAGAATGATGGAAAATGCTGCGCCAAACTAGCCCAATCACGCTACTCCGAAAAGGGAACAAATGGATATAAATGAGATATGATGAATAAACCGAAACCATGGCTGCAACCCAGCATTGTTCAGAGACCACAGGAATCGGGGGATGCACAAACCATTCATACCTATGGCCATGGCTCGAAATACTTGGCTCGGGATGGTTCTCAAAACCTGCCCAAAAGCAGATGAAGTTTGGATGTCTACAGGTTTTTGTTTCTTCCAAACCATCCCGTACTTCAAATGTTCACTTAGCATCAGAGAGTGTTATGGTATTGATCCTGAATGGGAAGACTGATGTTGTTTCAAACATGTTGCAGCTACCCACTTCAAAAAATTGTCGTTTATTCTTTGGATGTTGCGAAGAAGTCCGCTTTTGTAGTTTGGAAGCAGTGAACAATGTACTTCCCCACAGAAATAGGTCTGTTCAAAAATCTCCCAAACTCACACCCAATGGGTCAAATTTTCTCAATTGCCACAAGCAGCAAAGCGATGATTTTCAGACACATAAATATCATATCTCTGGTTGGGGATCCCCAAACTACATTGAAAATATGATGTGGGTCAAACAATGCCATAAATCATCCCTAATGACTCACCATTTTTATAGGTGGTGAAGCCCATTCCCAGTCATGGGTGGTAAACATGGCATTGTTCTACCCTCATATACGGTGACTCTAAAGAAATCATGGGATATCTCCCCAATTTCCAAATCCGAAGATTCCACTCAGGTTGCATTGTCGCACCCCGCAGCAATTCCGCGTCGCTGGACCGTTGTTGGCCGCTGATGATTTCTGGGTCGAAGATGTCTGGGTCAAAAAATTGGAGAGTTCACCGGGAAAAATATGGGCTGAACCAACCAAACCTAGGATTTGATTTGGAAAGATTGGGAATTAGATTATACAATATTATACATGCAAATATCACAGGTAAACTTATGTTAAAAGTAGTTTGGCGATGTTTGGGATGAAATAAGACATTGAAAAGACAGATGACACTCAGTGAAGAAAGACCGACACGACGCTCAGTGACATAGAAACTGACATGTGAGGTGTCAAGCCTCACACATTTTAAAGCTTGGTTCAATGGTTGTTGAACAGAACAGTTGTTGAACAGAACAGTTATAGCCCTCAACACTTATAACTGGCTTACAACCTCATTTAAGTGATATATATCATATATAATATAATATATATATATATATCAACCTTAGTTGCAGAAGTTATGATCCCATTTAAATCTGTTGAAGGGATCGCTCGTCACAGTTGCCCTGCCAGGATCATCTGCCCCAAATCAGAAAACTGACCCATAGACCTATCATTTCTGGGTAAATGATAGTGACCTCGCGTCGTGACCACACTGGAATCATGGTTTATATATTGGGAATATGCCAACATTGGCCTGTTGGTGAGTTTGGTGAATTATCACAATTTCCCCAGATCATTTGGTTCTATCCCAATCTCCCAATTTTTCTCCATTGGGGTGAGACACAGATACTAACTGCCCTAATAGCAGCATATATATTTGGGTAATTCCTGAAAACATCAGCATGATGTCACTAGTAAAGAGAGTGAATAGAAGGGTAGCCATCCATGTTAATGGCCGAAAATGTCCTGTTGGTGAATCATGATAATTCAGCCAGATATATCATGATTCCAGCCTCACTGTATGCGGAATCAACCGTGTCTGTATCTATGAGATCCCATGTTCCACTACATCTCCATGATTTTCCTTTATTATATATTCTCATATTCTTTTGGTGGATTTTCCAAGCGGTTACACTTAGACTGCTCATTTATCCCTAAATCCCCATGCTTAAATTATGGCTACATTTCTGTGTTTCATCATGATCAAAGGTTCAGATATGGTTCACTCCCGACCAATACATACCAATGCCATATGTTGAGGATGTTCACATCCACACCCTTTGGTAATCAAACATGGAAATGGACAATCCATGGACAATCCTCCAATATCGTGATTTCCCCAGCCATAAACTTTCATTTCGTTCGGGCATTTCCCAGCCACATGTTATTTCCAGAGGGTATATCCCCATCAAATAGTCATTAAATCCCATTAGATCACCGTTAAATCAGCATTTGTTCTCGGTAAAATCCCATTAAATCACCATTGAATCACCATTAAATCCCATTGAATCACAGTAAATCACCATTAAATCCCCATGACATCCCATGAAATCCAAATCACTTGGGATTTCTTTGTCAACTCATCCGCCTCAGCGATTGTGAGGCCCAAAGGCTTCGCCCGGCTCCAGCTGGAACGTTTGGCAGGACCAGCCGCTGTGGTGCCTTGGCGGAGCATTATTGGTGGGAAATCATGGGGATATAGCCACTGTATATGAGATTATATGGGATTATTCATTGGGTTGGTTGAAGGGAAAATCGAAACCGCAACCATGGTGTTTACCATCAAATAGAGGGGGTTCCTGTAAATTTTCCCTTAAACCAACCCAATGAATTATATATGAATTATATATGAATATTTTTTGGAAGTGTC
This sequence comes from Symbiodinium sp. clade C Y103, assembly GCA_003297045.1. Taxonomy (NCBI): domain Eukaryota; class Dinophyceae; order Suessiales; family Symbiodiniaceae; genus Cladocopium; species Cladocopium sp. clade C. Next base: position 116,900 of record BGPT01000629.1, on the reverse strand, counting down.
CCGGCATCTTTGGGTGCGACCTAACCTTGGATGTGAGTTTTTGTTGTTTTTGGGACTCCATAACGACGTATAAACGATTAGTTCCTGAGAATATCATTGGAATATATGGGTGTGTCTGAAAATATGGTACACCCCCAACTCTAGCCATTGAATAGGGATAATGATCATTCACCAATGGATTTAGAGGTACACTATTTTCAGACACACCCATATTGGCTGGTTTGAAGATATCCATCAGGGGATGATCCAACACTTGGAGCTTTCCCCAGTCATCATGGGGCCTCAAATCACCCAGTCGTCGATGACCATGACTTTGTATAGGTTAAGCCATGACGACTGGGGATCCCCCATGACGTTTTTGAAACCCACTGCTGGATGTGCTAAAAGCATCTAAAAGCCATATATAGCTGGGGATATTCCATGTATAACTGGATGTATAAGCCATTCACTAACTGGGATGCACCCCTAAGTAGGGATATGCAGCTTAAAGCTCTGGTAGAATAGGGAGATTGTTTTGGGGATAGAGTGATAGTAGGGATATATCCACCTGCTGAGGCCCCCAAAACAATAGCTAAGTCTGTAAGTGGACGCACAGAACTTGTTTAACGTTTAGGTTGGGGGATACAACTATAGTTAATGTTTATATAAACCAACTTATAAGTGGGGGAGCCTCAATTTGCAGGTGTATAATAGGGATATAATAGGGCATATCCCATGATATCCCGTCAGATCCAGCTTGAAGTCATGGTACAATAGGGATATTTTTTGGGGATGTAATGGTATGGGGATATAATAGAGATATGGTGGGACAGAATAATGGGATATTGGTCAACACAATCCCTGGTAATGAAAGGTGGAAAATCCCCAATGAAAATGGAGTTTGATTCTTTTGGGAAAGTATAGAAGTCAAGGAGGAATTGTCAAGCCATGGAGCTGATTACAGGAGGGCAATTAAAGCTGTGGAATTTCAAATGATCTATATACCCTTTGGTAATTTAACAGCTATTGAAAATGGCCAGTTATACTTGATTTTCCCATTTATATAAAAAATGGTGATTTTCCATGGTTATGTTAGTTTACTCTTTTGAGCAGTAAGGATGTCCAGATGGTTGGTGGTTTAATTCAAGGGGTATCATTTGGGCAAATTAAGGTTAAGTACTTGGTCATGAAAGGTAAACACCAATAGAAATTACTATACTTGGGTAAGTCATCGTTAATAATTGTCAAGTCACCGGGATATGAGCTCCGGTAATGAAAACAGAACAATATGGACAGCCAACGGGGAATCCCGTTCGGAAAATGATCTACAATGATGGTAGCTTGTCCATATCTGTGTTCAATTATTGGATGGCAAGTAACTTGCCATACAACCCCCATCGGATTTTCGGACGAAACTAAGATAAATAACATCTGCAGTCCTCTGAATGGACAGATTTCACGGGTAGTGATAAATACCTGATAATGATTGATATATTTATAGTTCTATGATGTTCTATGAAAAAACATTGCACTTGCGGCCATCCTGGAAGGGCCAGATTTTTTTCATGTGACAAAGAGATCCAGGGAACATCACTGGGCAGATGCTGGCAGCCGGCCACTAACATGGCAAGGGGGAAGGTGGAAAAGGCATGAAAAGGCGGGGTTTTCGTCGGGAGCAGGTTGGGAAGTAGCTTGTGAGGCCGTGTTGAAGCCAGTTTGAGGGCCATGTTATTTGAAGCTAGGTCCGTGGCCTATTGTCAGCCCAGTGACAGCTAATTCATGCAGGCGGAACGACATCTTGCGGTCATGTGATATATTTTAGATTGGTCTCCATGGCAACTGGTTGTTGCGTTTGAAGTGCGAGGTGGGCTGGGCGAGCTGGATTTCGCAAATGTTCAGAACGCGTAGAAACATGTAGAAACCCATAGACAGAAGTCCAAGAATGCAGAGGTCAGACTCTGTCAGACATGCACGAAGATGGCTTTGGAGAGTGATGGTGGCATGGCAGATGTTGAGGCGTCGCCAGTGCTGGGGCGTCGCATTCGCTGTCCGGTGCAACTCCAGGCGTTGAGCAGCCGGCAGCGGCGGTGGCCACTTGGACATCGACCAAGGGCTACCCAATCCTCCAAAGATGGCCTGGTGCCTTTGAAGCAGCCTTTTGTGCCCAAGGGATAGCGCTCCAGTCCATCCAGAGTTCACGGAGAAGCATGAGTCATGAGCTATTGCTCCTTGCAGAAGTGAGTAAGGCACAAAGGCAAAATTGTTCAAGAGTTTCAACTCTTCAGAAGGCACAGGGCAAGTTTGTGGTGGAAGTATAAGTATTCCTGTCTGGACGTAGCTGTAGGCACTCGTCTGCTTCTCATATCAATCACAAAAGAACTTGATATCCTCATGATATTTCCATGTAACACTTGGCTCAATCCCCCAAAACCATCTATATATAATCAAAAAAACCAACATAGATTATCATGGATGTTAAAACAAACACCATGAATGTGGATCATTTTCCGAACCGGTTTGTTTCCCCATGTGTTTTTCGACATTTGTTTGGAGCAGTTTACCCTAGGGAAACCAACAAAGGCCACTGGATCTGTGACCAGGGTTTTCCACCTCCCAACCTGTGTCACGACCAAAAAAGCAACCCATCCCCAACCAACTGGATGGGTAGTTTAATCCTTCAATTCTTTGCTACAAATGGAACGTAACCATATAGCCAATTAACATAAATTAGCCAAATTTTACCAAGAACAGATTATTTTTGCCAAATACCAAAGATTGACAGCCACCGAGGAGCTCCAAAAGCGATTGAAGTGCACGAGCCCGGTGTCTTGGACGCAGCTTGTCCAATGCTTCACGGCAGCTCGGCTGCCATGAGCCTGGTGGTTTTTGTGATCGCAATGGTGATATATGGGGGTTTCCTAAAATGGGGGTACCCAAAAATGGATGGTTTATTTCATGGAAAATCCGGATTGAAAATGGATGATTTGGGGGTCCCCTATTTTAGAAAACCTCCATATTGGGTTTTGTATTGGTTTGTCCTCTAGAAATGGTAATATCATGATGGGATATGCCTGGCTAGGGATATGCGTGAAATATCAATGGAATAGTGAATGGAATATTGATCCATTACCCTCTAGTGTCCTCAAACATGGCCTGGAAAGTCCCTCCTTCGGTTCGATGATGTTCCCAGCGAACTAAACCTTCATTGATAGGGGATTTCCCATGCAGCGCGTTTGATGACACCGGAGGGTAAATCATTCGGATTTTCAATGAGAGTGGATAGTGGGATGTATTTATGGAATTGGTAAAACTGCAGTTGAGGATAGTTCAGGTCGGATGGCTGTAGCATTATGTCCGGTGATAGAATGTGAACCTTTGGCTGGAAATGGTGGTTCTTTTGCATTTGTTTTTTTCCAATGTTAGTCTGAGACTAGACTCACTGGATTGGTTTAAGGGAAAATTTACAGGAAACCCCTATATTTGATGGTAAAAACCATGGTTTCCTGTGAATTTTCCTCAAAATCTTAAAAGCCCTCTGGTAATCAAACGTGGCAATGGAAAATCCTCGATAAATAGATGTTTAATAGGAAATTTATCTATGAATGGTGGATTCCCCTTATTTTCCCATTGGTGAATCCACCATTTATGGGAATCCATAGGGGATTTATGGGAAAATAAACATCAACTATAACTATAAAAATGGTCCCCTTAATATTCCCATTGGTGAATCCACCATTTGGGGAACCTACTGGGGGGGCTCTCAAGAAGATCCAAGATAATGTGTAGGTTTATTGGGGGCGAATCTGAAAGAAGCCAACCACGGTAATCACACAGCGAACCTCAGCCATCTATTGAGGGGTCAACTTTGGGGGAAGAGATCGAGTGCGCGGGTGGCCTGTTACAACCATGGAGATCGAATATGTGACCAGGGCTAGAGCCCTTCATGGAGATCAACACGGTGACAGGGGTCCGAAGGATGGAAGCGCCCTAAAACTGTCAATTCTATGTCTATGAGGGTTATGAAACTCCAAGTTTATTGGAAAATCTGGACTGACCCATTAAATGATAGGGAGCGGTAACAGCATGACAGGTGTCCTTCATGCCCACGCCAGGGCATGCCGTCCTTGTGAGCATTAACGCGGGTTGAAGATTCTTATCACTCGGTAGAGCTTTGATTTAGTACAATTTTTTGTGAAAAAGATTGGATATACCCTCTGGTAAACTAACATAGCTATTGAAAATGGCCATTTATAGTGGATTTTCCCATAAAAAATGGCAATTTTCCATAGCAAACTGTTAGTTTACCAGAGGGTAGAAGGCCTAAACAGCTAACAAATAGGCGTCCGCAGGATGTCACGACACCATTTCTCTGTGAACACCAGGGATTCAGAGATCACTGAGCGCCACCTGATTTTGTGATTGTACCAAGAGTTATATGGGGGTACCCAAAAATGGATGGTTTATAATGGAAAATCCGGATTGAAAATGGATGATTTGGGGTACCCCTATTTTAGGAAACCTCCATATACATGATTATGTCTGAAAACAGGCTGATTACCCCCTTACAGCCATTGCTTCATCAGCATTTTCTGATTAAATGGCCATTTTGGGGCCTTACCCCTGTGGATGGGTGCACATGCTGAATAGTTTGTTGATGATTGTTTTTTCCTTGGCCCCAACAATGAAATATATAGACATAGTTCATGTATTATCATGTATTCATATCCCAACATTGCCTCTTTTGCAGAGTATCGAAGCTGGATAGACTCTAGACATACATTTTGAATTTGTTGCGCAAAGGAGAGCCGCTTAAAAGTCGTCAGTCTTTAGGAGGGCATTTGTGAGGCAAACCCATTATGTGTTGGCATAATTACATAGATATGCAAAAACAACAATTATGTGTATCGTCGGGAAATCACGGGTTTTCCAGATCTATCTTGGCTTGTTCAAGACTAAGTTTCCATGCAACGTGCCCCCCAAAGGGAAGTGTTTTATTTGCAAACCCCATGAAAGGGTTGGATGATGTTGGATGTAACCTTTTTCAACCCAACGCGTCTTGGAGTTGGTTTCACCAACTCAGCTAACATGAATCACCTGTGAACGCTGATGTTTTTTGGTTTTCTTGGTGAAATGTCATTTTCTATGGCTTTAAAGCACCTTGTGCTTCACGTTTTCTCGCCATTCTCGCCAGCTCCCAGGCGCCCAATGAACCCGTGAATCCCTTGTGGTTGAAGCTTGCGTCACAGCTACCAGAGCAGCACAGGCAGCAGCACAGGTGCAGGGGATGATGGGTTGGGTCGAAATTGACCAACGGTTTCAACATGTTTCAACCATCAATGGATTGGTTAATGGGAAAATTTACAGGAACCCATGGTTTTTACCATCAAATATAGGGGTTTCCTGTAAATTTTCCCTTAAACCAATCCAGTGATATATGGGTTGATCTTCCCACGCTTCATCCCGGTAAGACCAGGGCCAGGTTTCCACATAGCAGTGAAAGAGTTCCGCAGTTCGGAAGAAAACCATAGTTTTCCATGGGGAAAGCATAGAAAAAGATGTGGGAAAACCATAGTTTTCCTAGAAAGCCATTTGCAAATGCTGGGTGTTCTACATCTATCTGATTTTACAGGCGAGTATATGTCTACATGAATTAGCTGTTGAGTCGGAGAATCTCCCATTGCCCATTCAAATACGGTGAACTGACAAAAAAAATCGACTATCTGATTTCCCTGATTGTAAATGTATCCACTTTGAAGATGTTTGAAGAGCCACGGCATAGCAGACCTTCATGTTTAATTTGCCTAATAGTTCCAGGAATTTGATGATGGAGCACCACCATGAATGTAGATCAGATTCCAAACGGGTCTCCCCATGAAATTTTCTGCATTGTTTTTGTCTAAAATTACTGAAGGTTATTTCCCCATATTGAGATCTATGAACACTGATAAATCCAATCAAATCAACTTTTCGGTTTGATTTTACCATCATTAATGTTGACTTTGCACAAACGACAAAGTTGCCTAGCTTATTGTTTCCATGGTTGATCCATTATTGGTGGCTATGTTTTCCATTCTTAACGATTCCAGTAGCTCTTTTTAACCACTATTAACCATAGATCAACAGCCATGGCTTCCATAGCGTCAGATTGGCTGACCTCCCACAGCTAGTGACCATCACGCCACTTGGTCGATATTTTGGAGCTTCTGTGGCTGAAGTGTTGGTGGCATAGAATTGTAAATCTAGATGCTTAAACTATGTTTTGATCATTTTTGATCATTAAAATCCAAATGGCAGATGTTTGTGAATCAATTTCCCAAGTAAAACAGCTATTTAAAATCCAATGTTTAGCCCCTAGACCCCCAATTCTCAGCGGCCAGTAGCCCATTTTACGTCCGGATTACGTCGGCATTGCCAGTCCACATGTTTGTTCATCATTTCCATATTTGACGCCTGAAAGTCTACATTTCTGCTGGTTTTGTCATGAAATTCCCAACTTCAAAGATATAAGATATAACCCCCTCTAAAATCGGGGTTTGAGAAGCCCCATACGGAGGTCGATGGTAGACAACAAATTTATTGTTGGTCACGACGTTGTATATTATAACCCCACTTTGATGGGCCAGTAGTTAGCTGACTAGTAAATGGACTATAGCCCATGACATGCACACACTTCGAAATGATGAAATGGATGGAAGCCAGTTGCGATCGCCCATTTTGAGACTACCCCAAATCACTTGAATCGCGAGGTTGACTGGTTGAATCCCTGATACTTGACACTTAAATCCGTGTCTTGATAAACGATAGCTTGCTAAGCCATTTTATGTTGCTGAAATCTCTTTGTTGTTTTAAACATGTTGAAACCACATTTCTTCACACTTCGGTTGATTCTTTTTTCATGTCTTGCCTTCTTGGCTTTTTTGGAAATCCTCATCCCCTTGGATCAAGGGCCAATCATATCCCTATGATTGTTGGTTAGGATTCGGGGAATCATCCCCCTTCATGGTCCAACATTTCAGGTGAGTCTAAAATGATTATAACGTCCCCAGATCCTCATGGGAATAACATGGAAAAACCATGGTTTCAGCCGCAGACGTCAAGATTTATCTCCCCTACAACTATGGTTATACCAATTATAACTGGAACTGCACCCCCGAGTATCCGTTTCTAAAGCTTCTTCCCCTAAACAAGCCGAACTTGAGTTGGATACTTGGTGGCTCCTCCCACTTAGTAGGTTATAACCCCAGCTATAAATGGGATAAGTAGGGGTAATCTACTTGTTTCATTGGGGTTATAACCCACTTACGTGGGAGGAGCCCCCAAGTATCCCGAAACAAAATGGAAAAAACTTACTGGTGCTTAGTAGGGAATGGGGGAATGGGATGATTATTAATGGTTATTATAGGTCATTCCCTCATTCCCTGCTAAGCACCAGTAAGAATGTTGTTACTTACCCAGATCCTCCAAGGGTCGAGCTCCTCGAGAAGTACCTGGGCCCTTCGGTGACCTTCGTGCTGGGTGCCTGGGTGGCTTCAGATCGAACTGACCATGTCCCAAAAAACTGAAATTGGGATGTATATCACCAATTGACATTTGTATATTTAATGGATATGGGGTATATATATATATATGCATATGTATATATCCATTATACTGTGGATGGTTGCGAAATCCAAATCACCAGTTGGTAGATGGTTTGTGATATTCCCATGAATTTTACTATGTTTCATAGTTACGAAGAGTTACCACCTGGTGCAGGATTTTGCAACCATCCACAGTTTGGTTAGTAAGTGGTTAACAAGTGGTTCATAAGCTATGGGTCAAGGGAACAAACATGGGAAATCCACAACAAAAATGGTGATATAATTGGAGATATGGTGCGTAATTTGTTACTATATATTATATTGGTGATTTCATGGGATTTAAAGCCATTGAATGGGGATGTATGATGATATAGTGGGAATTCACCATGGGTGTATGATTGGGATATGTTTGATTGTAGTCAAGCGTATATGGGTATTTAACCAACATATGAAATGATATGACATGATGGGTATTTGACCAACGAACACGGGCGTTCAACCATTTAACATGAGGAGAGAAGCTGTGTGTATAGAATCAAAATTCTAGTGGGGAGTTCATATGGGTATAAAAACCTGTTGGTTCAAATTAATGCATCATTTGATTGTTAGTGAGTTTATTGGGGATTGAGTTGGGCTACTATTGGATATGATGGCATATATAAAACGTACCTGTGAAAAATGGTGATTTCACTGATTTTAAGTGCACAGAACCCATCTTGGTTTGGAGACAGTGAAACACAATGGAGATATACTGTAGTGGGATAGATTTCGATCTGGGCAAATGTAGACTTATCGACCCAAAATTGTCAACAACATGAAATGGATATACTCCGGACAAAAGTGGCAGTCAAAAAACACCAAGCAATTCGTTGGAGAATGTAGCGGGGAGAATTCATGGGATACCGCTGGTGAATATTTATATATATATATAGATACCCTCTGGTTATTTAACATAGCTAAGGAACATCCCCTAAAAATGGAGGTTTTTATGGGAAAATCATCCAAAATTAGCCATTTTCCATGGCTATGTTAAATAACCAGAGGGTATATATATATATATTATATAGTATGACGTATCCCATGATATCTCATTGGAATCCCACTATATAAAATGGTTGGTCTCTGAAAAATCCTCTGAGAATCAAACACGGCAATGGAAACTCCACTCATTTAGTTCGATGATTCTCCCAATGAAATGCGCATCTCACGGGAGTTTACCAGCTAGCCATGGGTGATTGGGGGAGTGTACCCGCATTTTCAGAATTGAGCCATGAGAAAGACCCCTATCTCATCTCATTATTCTAGTTGGTTGAACGTTTTCCTACTATGGGTTATCATAATCCCCAATAAATTAGGTAGTATAAGTCCCTTTATGAACCAATCAATCATCATTGATCAATTCATTCACAGTATGTTTGATGGTTGACAGTTGAAACCACTATCATACCTATAAATGATGATTGAATCCCCCATATACGTATCAACATTAAATCCCCATTAGCGCTCGATTCTTGATGGTAAATCCCCTCTACCCCGCATTTTTCATTGTTAAATCGCCATGTTTCATGGTGAAATCACCATTTTTCATGGTTAAATCACCATTTTATGATAGTTAAATCCCCATGTTTCGTGGTACAATCCCACTTTTTAATGGTTAAATCCCCAGTTTGTATGATTGAATCATCCTATCTTTTTCATGGCTCAGTTGTTGATCTCACGAAACGAGTTTCGGCCCAGGTGCCATCGCATGCAGCCGCGTAGGTCTCCAGCCGAAGGACGAGATCTTCGCCAACACATGGCAAGAATTGAGGGGTGGGTTAAGAGCTATATGAATTTATCAATTCTAATGGGATGAACATCCATAAATCCCATCATATCCCAGCTATTTTGGGGTGAACAATGACCCACAAAATTCCTCAGGAAAAGTGGAAGGAATCTCTCTGAGATATTGGAGCAACAAAGAAATATGGGAATAGCGGCCACTGATCATGCGTAGTGGACCAACGTGCACTGGGACAATCGCTGATGCAATTGACAATGGGCCAAAACCACTTAGAATCAGGCAATCAAAAGCAATCACTCAGAATGTGACCCTTCAAAAACCCCGACGTGGGCCCAGAATGTCATCGGATATGATCAAGTTCACTCACCCGGACAGATTCGCTGCCTCCCTTAGCTGCGCTTCTCAAGCTAAGTCTGCCAAGTTTGCAGTGATATCCTTAGGTTGCTGGTCCAAGTAACCCAGTGATGTTACCGAGCCATCCCATTCGCAATCACCCGCCTTGATGTTCCCGAATTGTGTGGTTAAAACTGATGCTCAAAATCTCATTACCATTTGGGTCTTCATAGGATACCAGAATCATTTTAGGCTGAGCCTACTAGAACGATAGAAAGGGACTGCAACCATAACTGGGACCCCAGCCCTGTAGTAACTGGCTAGCTTACGCCAGGTAGCACTTATTTTGAGAATGTATAACATGTGGAACATGTAGAGTGATAGGACCTTTTAACCGGACAAGCCACCAGCCACTCAGCAGATGTTGAAAGCTTCAGTGTTTCCGAATCTGCCATGGCAGCCCAGAGTCGAGGCGAGGATCTCACGGGAACTGGCGCCCTGGAAGGTGTCTCCCTCCATGGTTGGTATTTTCATCAGAAGTAATGAGTGGTTCTAGCATAAAGAATGAGGTTTAACTAGGAACATGGGGGACAATACCCTACCATTTTTTTGTTTGATGAATACATACGATTATATATATATATATACAAGGGAGTATAACATGAATGGCGGGTAGGGGGGTTAATTCCCCAAGAATTCGGATTAGTTGATATAACCATCAGAAATGCCGGTTTACTGCGAAGAATTGGGATATGATCCTAAGGAATGACGATGATATGGATGTCAGGACGAAAACCACAATGTGTTGGTTAAAAGAGAAAAAGAACACACATAATATTTTGCACTCGTAGCATTCAAAACGTGAAAAGCGACACTACACTATCCACTCTCCAAAAAACGATTACATGCAGTAACATACGATAATCTACCCTCCAAAGAATAAGAACCTGCCACCACATCATGAATATTGACCGGAATATTGACCGCCCCCTTATATTCCCATTCATTCCAATTTGAAACTTGTAGGCTATGATTACCCCCATTGTCCTACTTTAACCCTCCAATTTGTTGATGCTAAAACCAACATGTTTGATGCTTGAACCCCCATAGGGGTGCCCTTTGCGGTTCTCCCATGATCTTACCATCATTGCAATGTGGTACACCCAATGCCTTATACCATCCTAGTAACAAACGTATGCAAGGGTATACCCAAGAATCGACTCGCATCAGGGTTGGTTCATTACTAGCTGTACCTCATGAAAATCAAGGAGATGGGACGAATCCCATCCTCCTAGTATAAAACACCCCGCCCAATGGTCCCAAACATGTTTGGAATTCCCCAACTAAAGTATGTCTGATATTAGGTGTTCGATACATAACATTAATGTCGGATGAAATCCCATTTACATCCCTTCTTCAATCCGGGAATATGATGATTAATATCACACAAATGGGCTAACGCCCGGGTGCCGCCGACCCCCTTTTTGAGAGGGGGTTATGAATTTCCAAATTTTAGGAAAGCTCCATCTGCACCCTGGGGCCCGTAGGAAAGTCGCGAAAAACTGTGTTTTTCCAATGTTTTGTGGCTCCAGAGGGTCGAAAAGTAGGCTCGCTGAAGAGGCGGGTGCGGAGCCATGTGGGCATATGAGAGATGAAAAAATGGACGCCATTGTGGCGCGAAGCACATTTGCAAGTCAACATGGTAAAAACACCCCACATGCTCGAAATACTTTTGGAAGTTGAGATGTCGAAAAAGCGCACGCCGTTGTGGCGTGAAGTACATTTGGAAGTAAAAAGTGTCAAAAATTGTCACGCTCAGAACACTTTTGGAAGTTGAGATGTCCAAAAAGTGCACGTCATTGCGGCGCGAAGGACATTGGGAAGTGAAAAGTGTTAAAAACTGTCAGCCTCGGAGCATTTTTGGAGCATTTTTGGGAGTTGAGATGTCGAAAAAGTGCACGGCGTTGTGGCGCGAAGAAAAATTGGAAGTGAAAATGTGAAAAACGCCTCATTGCCGGACCACTTTTGGAAGTTGCGATGTCGAAAAAGTGCACGCCGCTGTGGCACGAAGCACATTTGGAAGTCAAAAGTGTAAAAAAGACTGAGGGATTCGGACCACTTTTTGACTATCCGACGTCAAACAACAACAACAACAACAACAACAACAACAACAACAACAAGTACTACTACTACTACTACTACTCCTACTACTGCTCCTACTCCTACTCCTACTCCTACTCCTACTCCTACTGCTACTGCTACTGCTACTGCTACTGCTACTACTACTACTACTACTACTACTGCTACTACTACTGCTACTACTACTACTACTACTACTACTACTCCTACTCCTACTCCTACTCCTACTCCTACTCCTACTCCTACTGCTGCTGCTGCTGCTGCTGCTGCTGCTGCTACAGCTACTCCTACTACTACTACTACTACTACTACTACAACTACTACTACTGCTACTACTACTACTACTACTACTACTACTACTACTACTACTACTACTGCTCCTGCTCCTGCTCCTGCTACTGCTACTGCTACTACTACTACTACAACGACTACGACAACAACGACGACTACGACGACTAGTACGATGACGACGACGACGACGACGGCGACGACGACGACCACCACCACCACCACCACCACCACCACCACGACTACTACTACTACTACTGCTACTACTACTACTACTATTACTATTACTACTACTACTACTACTACTACTACTACTACAACTACTACTGCTACTACTACTACTACTACTACTACTACTACTACTACTACTACTACAACTACAACTTACAACTACAACTACAACTACAACTAATACAACAACTATTACCACTACTACCAATACCACTACCACTGCCACAACCACTACCACTGCCACTGCCACTACAACTACAACTACAACTACCACTACAACTACGACTACTACACTGCAACACTACAACATTACGACACTACAACACTACAACGCTACAACACTACAACTACCACTTCAACCACACAACCACTACAACTACACAACCACTACAACTACCATTACAACTACAACTAAGAATACAACTACAATTGCAACTACATCTTCCGCTACAACTACAACTACTACTACATCACTACAACACTCCAACACTACATCACTACAACATTTTTAACACTACAACACCAAAACATTCAACACTACAACTACAGCTACACCCACACTACAACTCTACATTACAACTACCACTACAACTGCAACTACCGGCCAGGCTACAACTACAACTGCATCTACAACTACAACTACAGTACAGCTACCACTACCACTACCACTACACTACCACTACAACTACCACTACAACTGCAACTAGAACTACAACTACAACTACATCACAACTACACTGCGCTGCCTCCAACCACTTGTCGGTCCATCACTGGGTTCGCTCTGCCATCCATCATTCACAGCAACCAACCTCTCCTAAAGGTTTCCTATCTTTGAAACTTCCGCCACCGCCTTGTGCGGTACTACTGGTAGGACATGAATATGAAAGCTATTTCTGGGATATGATGGAGCCTTGGTTTTAATTTAGTTTTGCGGGGTACTTTTGAAATGTGCAATGATGTATTGGGATATTCCTGGGCGGTTGACCACCAGGGACACTCGAGATATTCATTTAAATTCATTGTCTTTCAGGTCTTTACGTATAATCCATCCCACGGGCTTTGAATTGGTTTTGCCGCTGCAGTATCGGAAGGGGATTGCAGATGAAGGAATCTCCGGATGGATGGCCTGGTATGAGGGGAATGTCAGCTTGGTGTGATATAGACTTGACACTGCTAAGGTTCAGACTGGTTTGCTGCAGAGACGTCTGTCTTTTCTACCGGCGATGGTTTGAACCAGCAGGCACATTGCAGACCATGGGCTCCAATGCCCGAGCGGGCTTTGCAGATCTCATGCAGAACCTGGGGTGGCGCCGCTTCCCCTATCCTCCAAGCAGCTTTGGCAAACTTTGCCGGGAAGTGCAGGCCACGCTTGGTGTTGGCGCAAAAGCGTGCCCGCCACTCAATTCTATGGCTTTGTCCCATGCACTCTGCGAGAGTGACTGAGTTCCATGTCACGTGGAGGAGCTGGCAGGTGATGTGGCTGTGGCTGGACGACGGTTGGCACAGCAAGGCAATCACTGCTGCGGGACGCGGCCCCGCCTTTAGAGCTAGGCAGGGGTCGGCGGATATAGAGAGAGAGAGAGATATATATATATATAAAAAAATATATATATATATATATATATATATCATAAATATACCAGTATTTGTCCCGTTCAATTCCTATTAAATCCCTTTATGATAGTGTCTCCTCCAAGTTTGGGAAGGTCCGGATCCATGGCCCTCGCTTCGGGTAGCCACAGAAGAGATCAGGACTTACGAGGAGCCACGGCTGCTGGAAGGGAAGATGTGCGAAGTCAGGAGTTGCCTTAAAACACTGGGCATTGAACATGGTGCCTGGAACTCATATAAGGTATAAAAAGCAGATTTACCCATAACTTAGTAGGGAAGCCGAATTGACTCACTGGTGCTCAGTAGGGAACGCGGGGAACCGGATGATGGTTAATGGATGTTGCTAGTTATTATAGATCATTCCCTCATTCCCTACTAAGCACCAGTAAGTTGAGAATAGTTAGTGAGTGGAACTTATATAAGCGATAAAGAGCGGATTTACCCATCAAAACTTTGAACCAGATGTTTGAAACATGGTGAGTTTAAGCCACACAAATTGGTGATTTAATCATCAAAAAAAGACAATTTCACAGCGACAATTATTGGGGACTGAAGGGGACATGGATGATAAGTTTGTTTTCTACTGAGGATTAGACATCGGTAGACATCATGAATTAATTTAGAAACATGGCACTTGAGCCAACCAAAATGAGGACTTCATTACATGGTGCTGGGGGGTTGGCTGACAAATGTAGGAAGGTCTTGTGTGGAGATACCCCACTCCATCCACCGGATACGGATCATTGTTCCATTAGAATGGCCATCACTCGGGTATAAAGTCCCCATTTTCAGGTACCCACACCCATCATTCATATTGTTGGCTATATATACGTATATACGTGTATGATATAATTGTGCGAATATATGTACATGTTTATATATATATATATATATTTGAAAAAAATGTGTATATGTATTTAAAGTGCGTATACATATATAAATACTATGAATAAATAAACGAATATGTATATATATATATATATATTAAGTGTTTATATATATATATATAGTATTTATATATGTGTATATATATATATATTCAGAAATTATGTATGCATGCATCCATCTATCCATACATACATACATACATGCATACATATAGTTTTACACAATTGCGCATAATTGCATATAATTACATATAATTACATATAATTACATAACATATGAATGTATGTCTGCAGTTTTTATGTTCTCAGTTCATCGCGTTTATCCCCATGATATTCCATGATATTCCCATGATATTCCCATTCTTGGGTAGACCCCCAGTGTTGCTTCACTTCGTATTTTGACACAGGACTTTGTGACGTTCCGAGGATCCAGGCTGGGAAAGGGGCTCGGCTTGCGTCACGGGGGCACACCGAATTGGGATCCAAATCAACAACCCAATAAATCACAGTTTTTTAGATTGCATAATATATCGATAGCATATATAGAGTATGCTTTGATATACTATGGTATTGCATAGATAACCATGTTTTGATGATACATCATATAATATGATATGATCTAGTTTAATATGATGATAAATCACTGAATTTGGGATCCCCTGTTCTCAGACAAACCCATGTTGTGAATAGTAGGCGGCGCATCCCAG
The DNA here is from genome assembly GCA_003297045.1 of Symbiodinium sp. clade C Y103. Lineage (NCBI taxonomy): Eukaryota > Dinophyceae > Suessiales > Symbiodiniaceae > Cladocopium > Cladocopium sp. clade C. The sequence continues at coordinate 101,362 of BGPT01000629.1, read as the reverse complement.
GTGTTCTTGCATGTGATTGACATATCATAGTTAGATAGATGGAATATGGGCGCTTAGATTAATGGTTTATAAATGGACGATGAATCACTTGCTGTATTATCTGTGATGCACTTCCAAGTAGAAGAACCAACAGTGAAAGGGGATACCCCGATTTTGAGAAAGACCCATCTGTCTGTATCTATTTAACATTCGTATTTAAGGGCTGCCGCCCCTGCCGCCGACCCCGGAAAAGGGAGCTGTGGGATTTGTCGTCTTGGTATATATATATATATATACAAATATGTCTTCAGGTGTGTGTCGGTAATTTCATGCAGGACTTTCGTTTTTGGAAGTCGAACGAAAAAATCATCTTTGGAGTTGTATACATCAACACATTCGAATGAGCTATTGATATATTTG
>BGPT01000629.1:86731-96877 GCA_003297045.1 Symbiodinium sp. clade C Y103 | reverse complement strand
GCTGCTGCTGCTGCTGCTGCTGGAGGAAGCTGCTGCTGCTGCACATTGCTGCAGTAAAGGGCGGAACGGCCCTCCCGGACGGTGTGCCACCTTGCTGTGCAACCTCTCTTCCCTAACGCGCTCCCCCTTGCTGTCGGCCGGGGTCGGCGNAAAGGGCGGAACGGCCCTCCCGGACGGTGTGCCACCTTGCTGTGCAACCTCTCTTCCCTAACGCGCTCCCCCTTGCTGTCGGCCGGGGTCGGCGGATATATGTACACAAACACACGCTGCAATATTGATTAAACAATTTATATTACACAAGGGCTTAAGTGCAGGACATTCCATGGCAGGCATACGAGGACGCTATCAAAGCTTTCACACCGGGTGATGTGTGCACTGTGCTGGGTGCCCCAACAACTGCGTTGCCTAGCGATGATTTGCCAATTGTAGTCGCAAAGTGGAACACATTCCTTTCATTGATGGCATTTGAGGATAAACACTTGCATTGACAGATGCCACTGTTGATAGCGATGCTGTTTAGTAGCAGTCTCACTGGTCTTCTTGGAGAATCTTTCCAATTTGCCAGATGGTAGTGTACTTGATGTATTGTTTCTGTGCAAGACCGTACAGGTGCCATGGCATCACCTAACGTAGAATCAGGCAACCTAAAAACAGCGCCATTGTTGCCATCATTCATTGATAAAACATTAGGCAAAGGCATGTTGCCACTAGGGACTTTCATGCTGAAGCCATGTTCTAGTTCCAGGCCTTCCTATCTTTTCCAGAGATGAAGACAGTGTATTCTTTATTCTACTGCTGTCGAACAGGTCCTCCATCAAAGTCACAGGCATTCATTCATCGTGCTGCTGTATGTATACATTTTTTGGAGTTTTTGATTTTTGACCTGGGGACATGTGCATGAACTCCAGCCACGGATCTTCAGTTGCCATGACCAGGTTCACGCCAGATGACACTCACTTTGAAGCTTGGTGTGCAACTGGTGCCCAGTGATGTAGGTTTCTCGATTCGATGGCAATCGCGATTAGTACCAAGGTAGGAAAAGGTATCCAGACTGAAATCCTGGAGGGATCTAATATGATCTAATAGCATCACCAAGATGCTTTGGGACAGCTGTCTCAATGAGAGCCATTTGTATGCTGCTAGAATAAGATTCCAGTGAAATATACAGTGTATATCTATATACAGTATATATATATATATATTCACATGCCTGCACCTGTGCATACACACACACACATATATATATATATACACACAGATACCTATACATATACGCATTATGTACCATTTTTTATTGCGGAATATCTGAAAAAAAAAACCTGCGGTCGTTTGTGTGTGTGCCAAAGCTTGATGGAGCACTTTGACACTGGACAACGGCTTTTAACCACCTCAGGAAGGCGTTTCTTTGAGAAACATGTCAACGTTTTGTTGGACATAATAGAGCGCGGCAGCGGCAGCCACCAATACAGTGTTTCAGCGCGTTTCCGGCCAGGAAATCTGCAAGGCTGCCTTGCAAGGTGGGCTTCATGTCTTGGTGTCCGGGACCCAGTGATTTGAAAATGGACATGACATTTGCATGAATTTGATAATTTGATGCTGAACCATCTTGGAGTAACCGCTGCTTATTCCCCTCCGCATTGGCCGCCTTGATCCTTAGGACTAAGCCGATGGTCAAGACCCTGGCCCAGCACAAGGAGCTAGTGAGCCCGGGATGTCCAGTGTAAAGTGCAGGTGTTGGGAACTTTGAAAGAGCGGGCAAGTGGGTAGGAGGTTTGCAGGAACTAGGAAGGAAGAGTGGGAGCTCATCCAACCTAGGATGTACGATAGACTCCGATAGACTTACCGTTGAAGGCTCTTCCATTCAGGGCTTTAGGATGTTTTAGGAACATTCAGTCCACAAACTTGTGCCGAGGTATCGCTAAGGAGAAAGGCGTTCTCTTGCAGATTGAGGCGGGAACGGGATGCAGGTCGATCAGTTTAGTAGTGCTGTCATTTTGGATGTTGTTCAAACTTGTTCAAATTTCTTCAAATTCTTTTTCTGATTTGTTTTTTCGATTCTTTTCAAGACGTTCTGAGGTCCACAAGCGCTTCGACCCCATCTATAACGATGCGCGACAGCGCCTTCAAACTCTGGGGAACTTTGGGTGTCTGGGCTGCAACCCAGCACCATCCGCCGCCCTAAACGCCCTATCCGATTTTCCTTTGGTCAGAAAAAACGTGGAATATGTGGAATCATACATGTCATACATCTGGAACCGAGTTGTCCTTTGTTCCGGGCATGTGTGTTGATATGTGCTTTACATGCTTTCATATTGGCTATTCGCACAATGTCGAGGTCCAACATGCTGGATGATCAATGTGTGACTACTGCGATAAGGTGTTTGTCATGGAAATGGTCAGAACGTGACGGATGATCTCCAGATTCAAAGTAGACAGATAATGATTGCACCATAGTTCTCAGTCATCCAAGTTGGGAAGCTCGTTGTCTCGAGCTGGATAAGCCTCAACGAACATATGGTTTTAAGGGATCAAAGATCATGTGTCTTTCCAACAAGGTAATTGGTAGTTGTAAAGGATGATGAGGAGTTTGAGGTGGCAAGCTGCAACTGACTCCGATTGAGGTACTTTACCTCCTTCATGTCTCAGCGCAGGGCTGAGCTTGCCTGCCTTGGTGTTCTGGATATGCTTGCGTTGTAATGTGAAAACTTGCCATTCCAAGCAGAAAAATCGTTGGAGCTGAAGAGACTTTGCATGAATGCTGTCCAGATCTGAGTATGAACTGGCTGCTGATCATCAACATGCACACGCACACACACACACAGTGTTGAGTTGCTCCTTATACACTAATGTAAGAAATTGGCATAGGCGGGCTCTTGCTCGTCGATCCTTGGGACGAGGCCCAAAATGCAGCTCGAGACCTTTCGCGATTGGGACGGGAGAACCCAGTCTGGAACCTCCTGGTGGTTGATTTGTTTTGCAGAGGCCTTGCAGCAAAGGCTCTGTAGGACAGATTGTCAGGCCACTCTTGCTAATCAGAGAATGTCCATTTTCATGGATCTTCACCTAGTTCATTATTTCTAGAGAATCCTTCGACGATGAGGTGGAGCAAATGGTTGGAGTCAACATGTAGAAGCTCTATCGATAGGTGAATCCTTACCCTGCGGATAGTAGATATTAGGCCAGTGGCACATGGTAAACATCGTGACCCATGCGGTGACCATCACCAAGGCTGGCATCTCTTCTGACATCTCGCACCCTGTTTGGGGAAAGTGGGAGGGATTTTGATCCTGAAGGACACTGCCAACACCCAAAGTCGAACAGGTAAACATATTGAGTGATTCACACTGATGGGAGGCCGTGCCTTTTTGGATCAAAAACCAAGGTCAATTCTTGAACCCTTCTTCCAGGAATCCTGTTCCCGGGAAATATCCTCTCTGTTGGATAAACGTAGGTGGGGCCTATGCTACAAGACATGGTAATGCTGGTCATAAGAGATATTTTCAGCGTGTAGTTCGAGCTCACCTAGTAAAAAAAATTGCTTCTGGCTAAAGTGCGCGTGGCTTCGCATGTTCCATGTTGAACATGTGGATGGGGTGGTTGCTTGCATGAGGACGACCAGCCCATATTTGTGAGGTACTATTTGAACTCTCATCATGTTGACTTCCACGTGTGGTCCTGAGTACTTCCATTTCCATGTGCATGACTTGGTGACTGCAATACTCCAAGTGGCTGGAAGGGCGATGTTTAGCGATCATGGCTCTCAGGAGAGAAATTCATGAGGAACAAGCTCCACTCACCATTCAGCCAACAGACTGACATGGCAGTGCCAATGCCTGCAGATGCACTATTGCCAGATCTGCTAGTTAAAGGTACCAAACTTTCTTGGACAGGAACACTATTTCAACCCCAGTTTCCTGACAAGGACAGTGGGGAGATGTCTGACCTGAGGTTTGGGCCATGCAGGGTATTGCCAAACCTGTCAGCGTTTATGCCACAGCGTCGGGGTCTCAGCCACTGTTGCAGGTTCTTCGACCCAGCAGATACCTCGTCAGCAAGCTGCTGATCCCGTCGCTGATTTCACCGAGTTATTGAGCCTGAGGTCTACAGGGACAGCTGAGAAGATCCTTGGGCGGCCTTGCGAGGTGCTGATGGGAGTGGTCGATTACATTCATCAAAAACAATCAAGAACGGCTTTGGGAAGCTATGGTCTCCACACACCAAAAGAACTTTGTGATCTTGCATGGCAACCGGAACCTCCACTCAGCTTTTCACTGCCATCAGACTCTGGTTTGAAGGTGAGCAACAGGTCACTTTAATTTTTGCCTTTGGAGCCAAACTTGGCTGCTGTCACGTACATGACTCCTATAGACCTCTTCCAAATAAGATGACTGAAGACGAGTGTTTCGAGAGTCCTCTAAGACTCTAAGAACTTACGAAAAATCTCTAGGTTCGAAGAAAGTCTTCTGAACTATGAACTATCTCTTTTTGTCATTCGCTCTTTGAAAGTCTTTTTTGATCAGTGCCTGGCATCGACAGGATACCATCACATTGAATGTGGTGTGGCAGAACCATTCCGGGCCCTTGACTTGGATCGGGGAGGCATCTTGTCGCCCAATGAAAAAACTTCACTGCTGCCATCACCGGCCTGACTGGCCTGACCTCTTGTGATGGGACTATCATCAATTGATAAGTCTTGATTTTTTCTGAATTCAAAGTCTCCGTGGGGAACTCTTGGGACTGCTGGTATCTAGCAAGGACCGGAAGGAGTTCTGAGGCGGTTTGTTAGCAGTGTGTCGATTTCTTAGTTCAAACCCCTTTTGTTCACCCCCTGCATGCCCGTTTGCTTACGCTATGACAATCTGAAACGGCTTCTGCACGCTGACTGCAGGATTTTGAAAGGTTCACCTGGGACCCGGCTTCTTCACGAGGCATCCAGTGGCGCTGTGTGCGCCGGTGAGTGTCCAATGCACTCGGTGCTAATGTTGTCGGTGGTCCTGGCAGTTGTGGTTCTTTGCACACCTGTCCTATGCGAAGTCTTTGCGCCGGCGTGCAACACGAGCGAAGAAGTCGAGCTGTTACAGAAGCAGCGTGAAAGGAAGATCGAGAAGCTGCACACGTCGGATTCAGAAACTCGTTGGTGTTTGTTTTTTGTTTCACTGAATGCGTGGCGAAGGGTTCTCGTTCTCTTGGTCAGGAGGTCTGGGGTTGAGCTGTGTTCGCAGCAATCGTCCTCTAGGGCCCAGCGCAAATTTTCGTACGTCGTATGGTGCGTCATGGTGCTTGAAGCGAGAAGGTCCAGGACGTTTCACTTTTGAAATGCTCCACTCCACGAATTACTTTTCACCTGGGGTTGTACGTTTCGCGTGGCAGGCGCAATATTTTTGCCACGTTTTGAGAAGTTGGACTCGGGATTTTGCGGTATGCGCAATATAATGCCTGGGAGAGGTAGAGCTGCATTTTTCGTGGCAGGCAAATTTTCACCGTGGACATCTTGGGATTGGGGGAATAATTTCAAGGACATCTCAAGATTGGGTGTGGGAGCGCTGTGCTAATAAGAGAAACATTGTCACTTTTGACAAGCCCCACAAATCTCAACGCAGTGTCAATGCAACATTTACGTCATTTTTGATGCGTCACTTTGCGTTTCGCATGCGGAAGCGATAGTTTTGACGGGCGTCGAGAAGTTGGACTCGAGACTTCGTGGTTGGCACATGTTGGCGCAGTACACTGGAGAGAATGCGAAGTATGGGGTGTGGAGTCTGCAGTGTAGAGTGTAAAGCGTGGTCTGTGGACTGGTGTGGAATGTGGTGTGTGGAGTGCGTGTTGCAGACTGGAATGTGGAATGGTGAGTTTAGAGTGTACGGTGTGGAGTGTAGAGTGTGCAGTGCGGAGAGTGGACCGTGGAGTCTAGCGGACAGAGTGTGGGATTGGGAATGTGAAATTGAATTGTGGATTGTAGACTTTGACTACCGTGCACGGGAGCCGCATTCGTCACACGGCACTTGCTGAGCCTCTTCACTGTGTTGCGACACTGCTTTGGTACGCCCATGTGCGCAGGGTCACATGGAGCAATATGGTTTTCTGAAGAAGTGTGACCTTGTGCCTTGCGCGATTGTGCGCCTCTGTCCCTCCTTGGGTCAAATGCAATATAAGGTCTCTCTCAGAATTGAATTCGGGTTTCTGGATTCTATCAGCTTTGAAAATGATTTTTCAATGGAATACAGTAGATTAATGCTTGGGAAACTCATCACATGGCATTGGTTGAGGGTGAGCTTCGGTGTGAGGCATGCTCAGCTGAAAATGTCGAACAACTGGCATATATCGAAGATAAGTTGATGGACTCCGTCTTCAGCTGGGACATCGAGGAAAATGTAAATGAAGCCATGGACGTGATCGACGGGACATTGCAAGAGGAGTACGACCAAATTGCGAACAGTCAAGTGACTGTTAACTCTAAGACATGGACGGACCGCCTGAAGACTGTGGGCAACAACCTTGGTAAAGAAGTTTTGAAAGCCGGTGCCAAGACACTCGCAAAGACACTCTGCATCTCGCTGAAGAACCAGAAGCGCCCCTTTTTTTTGGTTCGTCATGGATGGTCTTAGCACATCAATCCCGAAGGGTCAACAAGGGTGCAGAGCTACAAAGCAAATTTTTAAAAAGTATTTGAAACTTATTGTAGGGCTTCACACACCGGCGATGCCCCAAGGGTTGTGGTTGTGGTTGTTGTCGTCGTCGTCGTCGTCGTCGTCGTCGTCGTGGTCGTCGTCGTCGTCGTCGTCGTTGGTGTTGCTGTTGCTGTTGCTGTTGCTACTGTTGCTGTTGCTGCTGCCGCCGCCGCCGCTGCTGCTGCTGCTGCTGCTGCGGCTGTTGTTATTATGCATCTTGTAACCATCTGACCACACATGTTTTTATGATCAAATAGGTTGTTTTTTTTGCGTTCTTTTTTGAAGAGTCTCGGAGCAAAAATACACCGTAAATACCGATGGTTTTTGCGCCTCGGAAGCCCAAAACCACGGTATTTACTACTTACGGTGTTTTTTGCCTGTGGTAGCAAAAGCCACGGTATTTACAGTGTTTTGTGGACAGCACCTAGCAAGAACACTGGTATTTACGCAGTTTTCAGCATGTTGCAAAAAGTAATTTTTCCACGCCAAAAGCGTGTTTTGGATTTGAAATGCGCCGAAAAAACGTCAAAAATCATTGTCCAGAGGGGCGGCCCGCCACGTCAAGACACCATGCAACTGACAGTCTCAGCGCGCGTCAGGCTGCAGGATGCACGTGCCGGACGTTGCTTCCTGAGAATCTTCGAAAACAAGCTCTGAAGCCACGCAGCCATCGTCCAGAGGGGCGGCCCGCCACGGCAAAACACCGTGCAACTGACAGTCTCAGCGCGCGTCGGGCTGCAGGATGCCCGTGCCGGATGTTGCTTTCTGAGGGCCTTAGAAAACAAGCTCTGTAGCCACGCAGCCATCGTCCAGAGGGGCGGCCGGCCACGGCAAAACACCATGCAACTGACAGTCTCAGCGCGCGTCGGGCTGCAGGATGGCCGTGCCGGATGTTGCTTTCTGAGGGCCTTAACACAGCCATCGCCCAGAGGGGCGGCCCGCCATGGCAAAAAGGCTGCAGGATGCCCGTGCCGGGCGTTGCTTTCTGAGGGCCGACCGTCGCTTTCTGACCCCAAGCTTCCGGCCCTAGCCCTGCTGCTACTAGCCCCTTGCTCCTGGCAATTTCCCCTTTGACGCGCTCCCCTTGCCGTGGGATGGGGTCGGCGGATATACGTCGTTACGTACGGGCCTGTCTGAAAATTAGATACCTCCAAACCACTGGTTTATCATCATTTTCCCATTGAAATAACCATTAAGTGAGGGATCCCATTTTCAAGTCGAAACCCACATCTTAAGAGCCAAATTTTGCCGCAGGCCCCGAATGTGGCTTTGTTGCATCACTCGTGAGCGGCATTATTGATGTCTTTTGGCCGAGCTCTTGGAAGAACAGCGGGTACGACATCTGGGAGTTGATTGTTGGCCAGGCCAGATAGGAAAGAGAGGGGGGGTGTTGTGTGCGCGAGATTTTTGATAATTTATTGGTTTTCTTACTGTAACCTTTGGAAATAGAGCAGGACTATATGACTATATGGTCATATTGTGATATGATGTTCACAAAGAGCAAGCCTGATCCAGAGAAAACCACACTTTCATGTGCAAAATGCATGACTTCAGAACAATGGTAGATATTGGTTTCAAAATGTGGTAAACCAAGATGCATCCCCATTATACAGTAGAATACTTCGACAGTCTTAAATGCAAGATTGCAGTGGGGAAGTTCAGGCCATGTAGTTCCCAGGCAAAATATTCATTCTTTTGTGTGGCAAAAGGCATTTAAAACTAGAAATATAGCGTTTTGAAATCTGGGAAGGCACTGTTCTAGTGTTTCCATATGGTGGTGTTACAGTATTACATTCCATCGAAACAAGTGAGCCACTTCTGAACAACACAACCCTAATTCATCTACAAAGGCTACTTTACTTGGAAGGAAAGGCAACCCCCCTGATTTGTTGAACAGGTTATTGGCATGTTCAATAAATGGCTGCCTTTGATACAGTGTCATCAATACATTTTGTGCCGGGTGAGCAAAAGTCCACCAAACAACCTGATGCTAATATATTGTCTTTAGCCAGCTGGTCTCATACCAATGCCCTGCCATGGTGCAATCTGTCACTCTTGAAATTCTAGTCAATAGTGGAAGTACATATAATGTTGACTGAGCAAGACTTACAGTTTGAGCTGCGCAGCACAGCAGTTGATCAAAGAAAATGCAGCATGCTGAGCTGAAAGCAAGATTGCAAACAATGTATTTTTCTCACTTGCTTTCATTGCCCAAAGAGAAATATGCAGTACCTGTGCTACATTCACGGCAAACAATGCTTTGAAGAAATGAGATTCATCAAAGAAGCACAGTCTTCCTTGCAAATATGTAGCGCCCCCTTCAACCCAAAAAGCTGTGGTCATTTATAAGCTGGTGGTTGCTTCTGAGCTAGGTATTAGTCCTCTACAGTGTGTGTGCTGTGCTTGAAGGTGTAGCATGCCTGTCTTCTTTATCATGATAGCATTCCCTCAAACAGATTCTGTCTCCTTCAAGAGTTGGACACTTAACCTAAAGCTGCAGTCTTGTTTCATCAACAGAAACAATATGTATTGCATCAGAACATGCATTGTATCACTTCAAGGTGCAACATTCCTCTCAAAGAAGCTCAGCTTTCCTTTATGTTTGAAAGTAGCACCATTTCTTTGAACATATGTAGCACTCCTTTCAACCACATATTTCTTTGAAAATATGTAACCCTCCTTTCAAAGAAACCCAGCTGGCCTCTATTTGTTTGGACAGGAACACCATTTTTTGAAGGAAAGGTTTCACCAACCAAAAAGGATAAGTGTACATCCGCAAAGGCTTCACACCTAGTGAAGATTACACATCTCCAAGGAATATTTGCCAAGGAATACTTGTGCATGTTTAGTTGCCAAGGAATACTTGTGCATGTTTAGCATACAATATTTTTTGAAAAGGATTTGTGAGGGATGTATTTAATACACAAATGATGCCTTAGAGGCAAGATGAATGAGATTTGGTTTGGATTAATCTGGATTAATCTGGATTAATCCTAAGGATCAGATCTGCGAACAAAACCAAAGAAACCAAAAAAATTACACCCCCGTAGACCCCAAACAGTTATTCCATATCCATTGCAGCATCTGTGTGCATGTTTGTGGTTGTATTAGCTCCTGATGATCCATGTCAATTGAGAACAGAATGAACCACAAGCAACAGTTTCTCATGCCACGCAGTTTCAACTTTTTGCCACGGCATATGTGTCTGAAACAAAAAGAGGGGGACAAGGTAGGAGACAAGGGTCGGGGTCTCGGGTCTAAGTGCCACTGTGACGACGAGGAGGACGACGACGACCACCACCACCACTACCACTACCACCACCACCACTACCACCACCACCACAACAAGAACAAGAACAAGAACAAGAACAAGAACAAAAACAAGAACAAGAACAAGAAGAACAAGAAGAACAAGAAGAACAAGAAGAACAAGAAGAACAAGAAGAACAAGAAGAACAAGAAGAACAAGAAGAACAAG
>BGPT01000629.1:67607-86703 GCA_003297045.1 Symbiodinium sp. clade C Y103 | reverse complement strand
AACAAGAAGAACAAGAAGAACAAGAAGAACAAGAAGAACAAGAAGAACAAGAAGAACAAGAAGAACAAGAAGAACAAGAAGAACAAGAAGAACAAGAAGAANGCCCCACCCGCCCATGTTATCCAAGGCGTCGATCCAGTGAGCAAGGGTAAGTGAAGTTCGTAGTAGGTGAAGCTTCAATTCGTGCGCAGTGTGCAGGCAACGTTATTGCATTCACCCCACCCCACAGCATCCCGTGAGAAAGACAAAGCGGCAGTAAGTAGCAGGTGAACCGGCAATCCGTGTGCAGTGCGCAGGGAACGTTTGGGACAAATGGACACAACCACACAGACTGGGAGACACATGAAAGAAGACAAGTGAAGACAGACATCAGAAAAGCTGGAAACCGCCGGCCAGATTCGGAGAGAAATAGAGGGAGACAAGTAAAGACAGACATCAACAGAGCCGGACACCACCAGCCAGTCTGGGAGACAAATGAAGGGAGACAAGTGAAGACAGACATCCGAAGAGCCAGACACCAGCAGCGAGATTGGACGACACATGATGGGAGACAAGTGAGGACAGACATCCGGAGTGCCGGACACCATCAGCCAGACTGGGAGACAAATGAAGGGAGACAAGTAAAGACAAACATCCAAAGAGATGGACACCACCAGCCAGACTGAGAGACACATGAAGCAAGACAAGTGAAGACAGACATGCGGAGAGCCGGACACCACCAGCCAGATTGGACGACACATGAAGGAAGACAAGTGAAGACAGAAAGCCAGAGAGCCGGACACCACTTGCCTGACAGGCAGACACATGAAGGGAGACAAGTGAAGGCGGAAAATCAGAGAGCCGGACACCACCACCAGACTGGGAGACAAATGAAGGGAGACAAGTGAAGACAGACATCCCCAGAGCCGGACACCGCTAGCCGAACTGGGAGACGAATGAAGCGAGACACCACCAGCCAGACCGGGAGACAAATGAAGCAAGACAAGTGAAGAGAAACATCAAGAGAGCCGGACACCACCAGCCAGACTGGGAAACAAATGAGAAACAAAGTGAAGGCAGACATCCGGAGAGCCGGACACCACCAGCCAGACTAGGAGACAAATGAAGGGAGACAAACGAAGACAGACATCCGGAGAGCCGGGCCCCAGACTGTGGCAGACGACCGAAGGGAGACGAGTGAAGGCAGACATCTGGAGAGCCGGACACCACCAGCCAGACAGGGAGACAAATGAAGGGAGACAAGCGAAGACAGACATCCGAAGAGCCGGACACCACCAGCCAAACTGGGAGACAAATGAAAGGAGACAAGTGAAGACAGACATCCGGAGAGCCGAACACCACCAGCCAGATTGGAAGACACATGAAAGAAGACAAGTGAAGACATACAGCCAGAGAGCCGGACACCCTTTGCCAGACCGGGCAACAAATGAAGGGACACAAGTGAAGAAAGAGATCCGGAGAGCCGGACACCGCTAGCCGGACTGGAAACAAATGAAGGGAGACAGGTGACGACAGACATTCAAAGAGACAGACACCACCAGCCAGACCAGGAGACAATGAAGCCAGACCAGTGGAGACAAAGTAAGGACAGATATACAGAGAACCGGACGCCACCAGCCAGACTGGGAGACAAATGAAGGGAGACGAGTGAGGACAGACATCTGGAGAGCCAGACACCACCAGCCAGTCTGGCAGACACCTGAGGGGAGACAAGTGAAGACAGACATCCGGAGAGGCGGACACCACTCGCCAGACCGCGCGACAAATGAAGGGAGACAAGTGAAGACAGACATCCGGAGAGCCAGTCTGGGAGACAAATGAAGGGACCACCAGCCACTCTGGGAGACAATGAAGCGAAGAGCCAGACACCACCAGCCAGACTGGGGGACAAGGGAGACGATGTTCGTTTTCACTTGTCTCCCTTCATTTGTCTCCCAGGCTGGCTGGTGGTGTCCGCCTCTCCGGATGTCTGTCCTCACTTGTCTCCCTTCGGCTCTCCGGATGTCTGTCTTCACTTGTCTCCTCTCCTTCTCCCAGTTTGGCTGGTGGTGTCCGGCTCTTCGGATGTCTGTCTTCACTTGTCTCCCTTCATTTGTCTCCCAGACTGGCTGGTGGTGCCCGGCTCTCCGGATGTCTGTCCTCACTTGTCTCCCTTCATTTGTTTCCCTGTCTGGCTGGTGGCGTCCAGCTCTTCGGATGTCTGTCTTCACTTGTCTCCCTTCATTTGACTCCTCCACAGGGAGACAAATGGAGGGACACAAGTGAAGACAGACATCCGGAGAGCCAGTCTGGGAGACAAATGAAGGGAGACAAGTGAAGACAGACATCCGAAGAGCTGGACGCCACCAGCCAGACTGGGAGACAAATGAAGGGAGACAAGTGGAGACAGACATCCGGAGAGCCGGACACCACTAGCCAAACTGGGAGACTAATGAAGGGAGACAAGTGAAGACAGACATCCGGAGAGCCGGACACCACCAGCCAAACTGGGAAACAAATAAAGGGAGACAAGCGAAGACAAACATCCAGAGGCGGGCACCACCAGCCAAACTGGGAGACACATGAAAGGAAACAAGTGAAGACAGACATCCGGAGAGGCGGACACCACCAGCCAGACTGGGAGACACATGAAGGGAGACAAGTGAAGACAGACATCCGACCACCAGCCAAACTAGGAGTCAAATCAAGGGAGACAAGTGAAGACAGACATCCGGAGAGCCGGACACCACCAGCCAACCTGGGAGACAAATGAAGGGAGACAAGTGAAGACAGACATCCGGAGAGCCGGACACCACCAGCCAAAAGAGGAGTCAAATGAAGGGAGACAAGTGAAGACAGACATCCGGAGAGCCGGACACCACCAGCCAACCTGGGAGACAAATGAAGGGAGACAAGTGAAGACAGATCCAGAGAGCCGGACACCACCAGCCAAACTGGGAGACAAATGAAGGGAGACAAGTGAAGACAGACATCCGGAGAGCCGGACACCACCAGCCAAACTGGGAGACNAGACAAATGAAGGGAGACAAGTGAAGACAGACATCCGGAGAGCCGGACACCACCAGCCAAACTGGGAGACAAATGAAGGGAGACAAGTGAAGACAGACATCCAGAGAGCCGGACACCACCAGCCAGTCTGGGAGACAATGAAGGGAGACAAGTGAAGACAGGCATCCGGAGAGCCAGTCTGCAAGACAAATGAAGGGAGACAAGTGAAGACAGACATCCGGAGAGGCGGACACCACCAGCCAGACTGGGAGACAAATGAAGGGAGACTCGGAGACACATGAGTGCGGACACGTCCGGAGAGCCGGACACCACCACCTGGACAGAGGCGGACACATCTTAAGAGAGAATTTAGAACCGCAACAGTAAACTGTTTGGGGAACAAAAGACACCAAAAAAAACAAAAAAACAAAAAAAGTTTTCCAGACTAGTCTGAGCATGGCTAGATCCAAGTAGTCCCCAAAACATTTTTTGTTTTTTTGGGGAGGGACTCCAAGCTTTATTTCCACTATAAGAGGCTTGTGTATGGACAGCGAAAAACCAATATTGCTTAAGATCATGGAATATGTTTAGTGAAAATATATAAAAAAGTTTTGTTTTTTGTGCGCGCCCACAACAACCCTTTCTGATAGGAAAAGGGTGAAATGAGAGCAGAGGTTGTTTTGGTGGTTGAATTTTGTAGATGCGCATGGAGGTTTTTTCAGGTAGAGAAGCATGATTTTTGCGCGGCCTCAAATACGGGGGATGAGCCAAAACAGCGAGAACGAAACAGCAGGACAAAGGTGAGAAGGGCAAGCAAGCAGGACTTCCAGTGGAGGATACGACTAGACTCTGCTAAAAATAGGGTTGCAAGGATGCAAAGTAGAGGTTTGGTGCCGCCTAGGCATTTCTAGGTTTACTTGGGATAGCGGCTGCCTGTGGGTCCCCAGTAGTGCGTGAATCTTGCGGACAGGTGCTGTAAATTTTTCGTGAACAAGGTTATAGGTTTTCGGCCGGTTTGATTGATTGGCCGCGGCAACCATATTACTCTGGGTCTTTAGTGTGTTCAAAGTTGCAAGCGGAGCCCTTCCTGTTAAAATAATTGTTCATGTCGACGAAAGCTACTGGTATCTTGCTCCAAAGCTGTGCTTTTTCATCCAGGTGCAAAAGTTGGTCGACATCTCGCTCTTGAAGCAGGAGCTCAGAGATCGCTATGCCGACCTATTGGCGGTGAAGAGAGACCTGAAACGATTTTGCAAGAGCAAGACCGTCATAGACCGTGGGAACGTTCTCAGCTTCTTGCGCTGAAAAATCCTTGAGAAGTTTTGGTCATTCGAAACTAAACAAAATGCACGGTGTATGATGGTATGGTCCGGTATGGTTTGGCCCGCAACCATATAGCCAACCGTGATGGGGATCTGAAGAAGCTTTTGGTAATGGCCCCCCTTTCATCAAGGCTTGGATCCCCAAAGTGGGCAGTAAGTAGCTCAGTTCACCAATGCAATAACTTGTGTAAACTGTTTTTTTTTTTTAACTTCTGTTTCCGTGCGACAATTTTACGATCGTCTTTGCTTTGCCCTTTGGCATCAACAGCCTCCATCGGAAGCTGAGCAACACCACCCAGGCATTGCGCTGGCTAAAGTGGAAGACGTCATGGCACATTTGACCGAGTCAGCGAATTCGATCCAGTTCATTCCCCTGAGTGTTACGATTGCTGCTCGGCAATGCTGGGCTGACCATGGAAGCGCAGAGGGGGCGCGAGAGTAAACTACTCAGTTGAAAAGCAATATTGGAACTTTTACATTTCTAAATTTTCAGAAGTGTGTCTCAACTTGTTGCATTTTTTGATGAAAATTGTGTTGTCCAAAAGCTATTGGATTCATAGCCAACTCGCCTTCATCACAACTGTCCAGGATACTTGCGTGAATCGATACGATGACATGTCAGTACACACACACACACATATATATATATATATGTGGGTCTGTCTGTCCTTTTCCTTTAGTTCACCGGACCTTTTCCAAATCCTTCATTGACCTACATGACAATGAAGCGACAAGGCTACCTTACATTGTGCGATTCTACGCATCAGGATCGTTTCTGGTACTTCCCTCTACGGCAGCTATGACCCTTCATGGGAGGGCGAGCTTCAAGGTGCGGTTGCATTTTATCAGAGCTATTTCGACTACATGTATGGAGAGTGGTACAGCTGGCGGGAAGGTCAAATTTCAACTTCCTCTGATGCTCGCCGGAGGTCATTCCGACGACGAACCTCGTGTGATGCCTACGTCAACGATGAGCTCACTGGCGATGAATATCATGTGGAGGTGCACAATGGACAGGACTACTATAACCATGGGACAAAGGAATTCTGCGGCACGAGCGTCGTTGGCTGGCAGAAGTCGCACATGATCCGAGAGTATGCACGCTCCATGGTTGCTTCCTTGCAACCCGTGATGATGCTACAGCGCTTCATCCAGGGCATGGAAAGTGCACCCGTCCAAGTGCTCCCGGCAATTGAGTATGTGACCCTTGGACCTTATGCGCCCTACACACAATTTATCTCTGATGTGGTTTATCGAGGTTCCTTCGTAGAAGACCCCGGGCGACCATGCACGTCAAAGGATAGCTTCGGTGGCCCTGGCACCATCACAGAGGTACACTTTCGTTCTGGCTCTGAAGTGGATTGGCTTGACATCCACTATGAGGAGGGCCAGGAATGTTATGCTGGTAACTTGAATGGAGGAGACGCCGGAGAGATCCAGGAATTCCAGAACAAGCGCCGAGTCGGCGTTTTTATGCACGGATGGAGAAAACTATTTTTTTCGATCCCATACGAACCCAGCAAACCACACTCGCGGTGTCATTCCCGAAAGTCCCGCAAAGGGTAAAACATATTCCCAAAGAGCTGCTGCCAAGTTGAACGTAAACGTTTTCTCATTATTAATATTTTTACAGTTATGATTTATCATCACCTGCATCATCTACATCGTTATCACCTACATCATCTACATCATCTACATCACTAAGGTTACCTACATGATCTTCTGAATCACATACATTAGACGACAGTGTGGCCCGAAAGGAGGGCGGGAGGGAATAGATGAAGAGAGGATGGAAAACAAGATATGAAGATGACGGATGATGAATGATCATGAATGGTAATGAATGACAGATGAAGATGTCAATGCATGATGGTTGATGAAAAAGCAAAGACTGATTGATGCTTTGACGCACAGACGCCTTTACACAAACAAGTTTTTACACTGGGAAGCTTTTACACCCAGAAGCTTTTACGCAGAGAAAACTCTTCCACAGAGCAACTTTTACAGACAGAAGTCTTCACACAGAGGGGCGAGAAACTTTTCCACAGAGGACTCTTTGCACAAAGTTTTTACGCACAGACGCGCTTACGCACAGGAGTCTTTTCACAGGAGAGGCCTGCCGCATCCACGGACCCACCGCGGAGAAGAGGAAAGGTGAACCCAGCTATACCCAAGTATCCAGGGTCGCACCAAAAGAAGGGGGAGGGGGTTGTGCCAAGTTGCAATCGTCTGGAAGACAAAAAGTGAAGACACCCCCCAGGGTTAACCCATCCCTATATGGATTAATCGTTGTCCTTCGGAAAGACTAATTCGTCCGACTTTGGGACTAATCCATACATGTATGACAAACTGTCAGAATTCGCTCCCGAACATTTGGAGAAATCCTGTGGTTGACATAGCAACCAAAACGAATCCAGATTGCCCCAACTGGACAGTCCACTATCCACCGGAGCCGCCGGTGACCAGATCTAGACCCGCACGAAGCAGATCGACGGTGCCCACAAGTCAGTGAGTGCACCCAAAACACAATGCTTAGGTTGATTTGAAGATGATGAAAGTAGAGCTTGTCGTCGCCTGATTCCTAGGTAGCTTTCGATCAGGAACAACATGTGAAAACCGAGATTGAAAGCAAGCAAGTAGCTGAACAAACCACATGTGTTGGGGTTCTTGGCTTGGCCCCGTGCCATGTCGATCGGAAAATACGCTGATAGAAAATGCAGGTACCTCATTCTGGCGTCCCAGAATGATTTCACAGTTCTCAACAGGCGTCTTCATTGGCTTGAGCCCTGTTGCAAAGCCTCAGGCCCCCTGCATCACTGGATAGAAATTGCTGTTGATGTAAAAAAAAGTATGTGATAACGGGTTTCACACAAACACACACAAGCTGTTTCAGGAAGGTGCGTCAGAAATTGCAGCTCCAAAACCAAAAAAAGACGATTTTGAAGCACTTTTTCAAAGGAATTTAAAAGGAAAACCACCAGCGCAAAAATTGAGAAAATCTGCTGCCAAATCACTACCGCAACCTGGATGCAGCCATTCCAATACGATTTACGATGTCCAGCTGCAAAAGACACTAGTATTGCGCACGCAGCCTCGGCGCCAAGCAACCGTAATGCAGCCATTACAGTGCGATCTGCAGAGATTGAATTGCAAAACCCACCAGAACTACGCGCAACGGCGCCAGAAATTGCAGCTCGAAAACCGGATCTGGGCGCCAAAGCCAAAAAAAGACGATTTCTTTTAAAAAGAAAATCACCAGCGCCAAAAGTCATTATCGCAACCTGCACGCACCCATTCCAATACGATATGAGATGTCCAGCTGCGAAAGACAATAGTATTACGCACGCAGCCGCGGCACCAAGCAATTTCTTTGAAACGAAGAGGGTTGAAAAGAAAGAGAATTTGAAACGAAAAGCGCTGACTTAGAAAAGGGATGAAGGGGAGCAGTTTCCAGTGGCAGATGCCCAACGAAAATCTTCACTGACAATTGATGCTACACTCCTCTCAGATTTCCGGTCGCAATTCGAACATCTCGCATTCTGCGCTCCAGGGTCTTCTCTTCAATTTCCTATCAATGATGCTGCGCTCTAAGATCTTTTCTTCAGTTTTCTACCATCATCGATGCTACGCTCCAAGATGTTCTTTCCAATTTTCCAACATCTTACCTTCACTGAATTTACGCTGTAACATGTTCTATTCAATTTTCAAAGTTTTTTTGACGATAGCTCCAAGATCTTCTTTTCAAGCTTTTAACATGGTTGATGCTATGGCTGAGAATCTCTTAGACCTTCTCCTTTGCTTTCAAGCATTCTTCAACCATTGATGCTACGCTGCAAGATCTTCTCTCCGATTTTCTACCATCATTGATGCTGCGCTCTAAGATCTTATTCTACCATCATTGGTTCTATGCTCCGAAATTTTCTCTTCAATTTTCCAACATTCTACCATCATTGATGCTACGCCCTGAGAATCTCCAGGATCTTCTCTTCAACTTTCTCACATATTCTTGTGTCATTTTGCTGCACTCTAAGCCTCTAAGCTCTTCCCTTTTGAGTTCCTACCATCATGGATGCTACCTCTGAGAATCTCTTAGATCTTCTCTTCACCTTTCCGTCGATGCTACGCTCCAAGATCTTCTCTTGATTTTTCTGACATGTTTGATGCTACGTTCGAAGATCTTCTCTTGAACTTTCCAAAGTTTTACCATCTTTGATGCTACGCTGCAAGATTTTCCCTTCCATCTTCAAACATTCTACCATCAATGATCCCATGCTCTCAGCATCTTGAAGGTCTTCTCTTCAAGTGTCTGCCATCATCGATGCTACGCTCCAAGATCCTCTCCTCAATTTCTACCATCATTGAGTCTACGCTCCAAGATATTCTTTCCAAGTCTTAACCATCATTGATGCTACGCTCTAAGGTATTCTTTGCAAGTCTTAACCATCATTGATGCTACGCTCTAAGATTTTCGGGTCTGTTTTCAATTTTTCTACCATCATTGATGCTTCGCTCTCCAATCTTCCCTTCCGTTTGCTAACGTCATCGGTGCTATGCTCTAAGATCTTTTGTTCAAGTTTCTACCACCACAATGATGCTGGTGCTGGGAATCTTTCAAATCTTCCCTTCAACTTCTAACATTCTTCCATCACTGATGCTACGCTCCCAGATCTTCTGGTCAATTTTCTAACATCGTTGATGCTACGCTCTAAGATCTTTCCTTCAATTTTCCAAGGTTCTACTATTGTTGATTCTACGCTCCAAGATCTTCTTCTTTTCAAAGTTTCAACATTCTACTGATGCTACGCTCTGAGAATCTCTGAGATCTTGTCTTCAACTTTTTCACAGTCTCCCATCATGGGTGCTACTCTCCAAGATCTTCTCGTCAATTCTCTTCTTTAGCCTTCAGTCATATCATCGTTAATGCCATCTTCCAAAATCTTCTCCTCAACTCTCCAACATCAACATCATTGATGCTACAGCATGTGGAAGCAGATGAAACGCTGTGTGCCCCAGAACTTGAAAAGTGCGGAAAAAACACTACGATTTGAGACGCGTGGGCGGTGGAAGACATGGAGGGTATACGGTTTGCCACATGATCTTGATTATCCTGGGCCAGCATGGTACCAGAAATCCTACCTATCCAGCATCCAAACAAAAAAAACGCCTTTCCTGCAAAACCAAAGGCAGTGCGCAGCCATTCGCAGCCACTGGCAGCCACTCGAGTGGCCGCAAGTGGCCGCTCCAGAAAATTCCAAGCAAGTGGCCGCAAATGGCCGCAAGTGGCCGCTCCAATGCAAGCAAGTGGCCGTAAGTGGCTGCTCCAGACCAATGCAAGCGAGTGGCAGCAAGCGGCTGCAAGTGGCCGCTCCAGACCAATGCAAGCGAGTGGCCGCAAGTGGCCGCTTTCTGCCATGTGACATATATTCTTGCTGAATGGTCTTTGGGAAAGAACGTCAGGCTGAAGATGTTTGGTGCCAAAGTCGGTTGAACATGCCGATGCACGCTGTGCTCAAGACTCAAAACAGAAAGATGTTCCAATTAGGTAGGGCCAAGTGCCAAGCTTCATTTTTCCTCGCGGATTCTCCAGCGCAATGTGGGTTTGTTTTACGCATCGATTGTGCAGCCTCGATTGTCTTGGTTACACGGCGCTGTTGTACAGACGCTTGGTCTCTTCCTTTGCTGCAGCTCCTTCGCCATTCCTTGAACCGCTGTTCTGCCAATTTTGTTTCGAGTCTTTCTGCTTTGATGGAATGGATAAGCCTTTCGCGGTGGCCGCTTGATTAGCAGAAAACTTCCTCGCTTCTGTTGGTGGGTGTGGTGGGAGTGCGCTGCAGCAGTGCAGTTTTTACCTCGTGCAGGTTGGATGCTGAAATTGTACAGGTGACCGGCTTTCGCTCACCTTTCTGGCAACGGTGCCCGTTTGACACAAGCCGTTTCGGGGGCTATTCTGGTTCATGCCTGGAGGCAGGGCGTGAGGCATTTGCTGGATTGGTGGGGTCATGCGGGCTGTGCCCCTCGCATGCTGCCTCGGGGCAATTGCTTCCCTCCTGCGGCTTGGAGGCAAAATTCGAAATTGACCGCGGCTATGCCACCCTGTGGTCCTTGTGCATTTTGCGGGCTATAGGCTTGGGTGCCTACCATCCTTCTTCCTGTTTGTGCTTTTGCTTTTGTGCAGCACCTTTCAGCACGCATGCCGCTGAGTGAGTGCCAGTTTTGAGAGGTCAGGCTGATTCACCTGCAAGGCCAGTTTTTCAGTTCAGCAGCTGGTCGCAAAACTCTAACCTGAAGCCAGTCACAGGCAGCAAAGAAAAGCCGTGCCGAAAGTTTGCGGAAGACTTTGTCTTTGGCATTTGGGCTAAACGTCTGCTCACCTTCCACTTTCGCCAGGATCCGAGAACCTGGGTGCAAGAATGTCAATTTCCACCCCCAAAGCAACCCCTCTGGAAATAAATGCACATGAAAGCGTTAACAATGGGTAAGGGTCCTGGCTCAAAACACGCTCCTCTGCCGCGTGCCAGTGAAGGACGCCCTCTGATTGCGCAAGAAACTAGCTCCAAAATGCAGCTTCCGGACCTGCAAAACGCACCTTCCCCACGCTGAAGCAGCATGCCAGCTAAGGGCGGATCGTGCCTTTGGCCGTAACGTCGCTTTCTGAATCATCCACAACGCACCTTGCGCCACACTAAAAGTCGTGCCACTCAAAAGCGCATCAAAGACACCGCGGTTGATCTTCCTCGGGCGCAATTCCGGTAGCTGATGGCTGGGGTCGGCGGATTTTCTTGTATGTTTTGTTCTGGCCTCTTCCTGCCTGCTATCTTTCGGGCAATGCTTGCCGTCTAGTTTTGCGTTGGATGGGTGAAGGAAAGATGATTGACTCCAATGCGAAATGTTTCTTCATTCTTCATTTGGTGTCCCTCAACCCCAGGTACATCTCCGGCATTACCAAGATGTGCTTCAACGATTATGTGATGACCCACATGAGCCTCACCTTGTCCGACGGTGAGGAAGTGAATTTAGGGACAGGAGAGTGCGAGGTGTACTCAAATGGTGATATCACGAGTGATGCCACCTACAGGCTTGTGGGAACTTCCCTATATGCAGGCAGGTCCTCCTTGGTTCATATTGAGCAAAACTACAAGTTCGTGGGTATGAACATCTCAGATTCGAACACGGAATTTTTCCCGAGCAACATGAAAAGCGGCGACATGCTCAACACGAACACTTGCCTGGAGTCTCCCAACCAGGTGTACAAGTTCTTCGTCCAGAAGGATGCCAACCTGGTCATCTATGACACTTTCGGCGATGTGATGTGGGCCAGGAACAAGCTTGCACCAAACGACTGTGATGATCCATCCACGTTGCAGCTTCAGCTTCAAAATGATGGCGATTTGGTGCTGTGGTGCGGGGAGACTGCCTTGTGGCGCTCGCAGACAGGTACACCAAATGACATTTGCCGTGTTGTAGCCCTGCGGAATGATGGCCAACTTGCCATGTACAACGTTCGCGATCAGCTGGGCGTTTGGTCTAGCACAGGCCAGGTTCCACTTGGATTGGGGCCAACCAATCTGACAAGCCCTCGCAGTCTGACCCTTGGACAGAGCTTGGTGCAGACCTTCTACGGAGCCGGAAAGTCCTTTGAGTTGTCCATCCAAAATGGAAAAGCTATGCTGAAACGATGGCCGAGCACCACCATTTGGACTGCTGGGAACGGTTGCGATGCAACCGATTATTCAGTACATTTGGAGTTGCAGGAGGATGGCAACTTGGTCTTATATTGTGATGCCAGCAATACCAACTCTCCATGGGCAACAAACACAACCGACAAATCTTTGGAGAATCTGAAGGGTTCCAACGTGCTCTTTTTGACCGTCGATGGCAACATGGAACTTGTCAACAAGAGAGGCCAGACTACATGGACATCGGGCACAGCTGAAGCTTATACATATTTTCCCCCATCAGAGGAGTAGTCGGTGCTGAGAAGCAGCTGTTGGCGTGTGACTGCAAAGTTGGTCAGAAAGCTTGCAGCCGCCCATTCGGGCGTGAGACTCATGAATCTGCGGGGTTGTTGTGAGAACTGCGCACGAGAAAATGCTAGCAGCTAAGGAGCTTCACTACATTTGCAAGTGAATTTTCTCATGATTTTCAGACCTCGGAAGGCTTCATGTGGGACCTTTGTTAAGCATTTTGCAGAAAATTGGCCCTGTATCCACCATCACACAAGTCACAGAGATGATGAAATCAAAAGATATTGAAAGAGCTGTTGCCGTACTGAGGGAGACAGGAAATGCATAGCAATTGGGGACCCTATTCATCACCTAGCTAGACATGAAACGCAAATATTCAATCTGCCCCCGAATGGTTTCAATTGACATAGACCCCTCAGCGACGGCCAAGGGGCACGGGACATGCGTTGTACACCTCATCTTGGACAGCCAGCAAGGTGCCGGACCGGCCGGCTCAAAGAAAAGAAACACATTGGACGGTTGAGAGATTTACCACCGCTGTGTAGTGCCTCCAGGGATACAATGTGGACTCTGTAAAATGTACCATCCACTTTTTTTTATCTCTCTCTCTCTGTCTCTCTCTCTCTCTCTCTCTGGACTTTCCTCAGTTACTTGATGTTACTCGTATCCTGGTGAGATGCCCCGTGGGAAAGATTCCGTTTCTTCCGCCAAGAGGGTTCACCTGTTGGATGTGACTCTGATGTGAATCAAATCTTTGCACCCGGGGATTGCTGGCTTTCCTGCAGACACTTCTTGTCCAAAGCCCGCAGTTTTTCAACTGTCACTGTCTTTGACATCAGAGGGGAAGTGTTGGGGGAGGAATCAAATAATGATCCCTGCTCAGGCTTTAAGTCTTGCTCATCACGTTGGGATCACCATCAGATTTCACCTTGCCAGTTGCTATTTAAGGGGTAGGTCAAGCTATTCCGACGCGCCTGCCAGTCGGATGTGCACTCGCAGCAGCGTTTCTTTTGTCAGATGGAGACGGCGGAAGTGACCGTTGACCAGGTGCAATATTGAGCTCTTGGTGAAGACCTTGGTTGCCTTTTTCAGCAGGTGTTCTGAGTTATAGAGGGTCCGAATAAAATACATGTTTGGGTTTGATAGTACAAGGTACTCTGATTGCATGACCAGATCCAGTAGCAAATCCATCGGTTTTTTAATCTTGATCCATCATGAATGATTTGACTTCCCGTGTTTCGATCCCGATGAGGTGGCCAGAGCCTGGCCCAAGAGTGGAGTGTTTGTAGGGCTGGTCATTGGCTGTGCTGTGCCTTGAAACATGGTATTGGAGGCTCACCGTGGCTACTATGTGGCCGAAGATGGCGTGGGGTGAGGGGTCTCAGGTGAGACGTGGGCACCGTACTGTGTTGGAGACATGTCGCTGCAGCGTCGGGAGTCATCCCAGATTCGACAGGGCAGCCCAGTCTTCAGTGCTCACTTTAGGTCATATGAACGCAGATTTCCCAAGAAGAAAGCGGTCACATTTGTCGTCACGAGATGCATGCAATATTTTTTGTGGTGTAGATGGGTACTCGGGTGGCCTAATCAGCCCTGCAATGAAATCGTGTAGTGGATGTATAGAAGACCGGCAGTTCACGTTGGGAAGTGCTTAACACCAAGGTTCAACTCGTGCAATCCGCTCTTCATCAGAAACAAGCCGGACTGTGGAACTGAGGGTTAGTTGGAGGCAAACAAGTTCGTTTTTTTGTTTGGTCGGTACCCCATGATCCAAGGATCCAAAAGGGGTTCACCACGTGTTTCACATTGGCTTTGTTCAAACCATTCACAGGCCAGTTCTCCCAAGACGTGCTCCTATTGGTTCAATGTGCAGATCTGTTGAGGACTCAATGGGGCGCTATGTTGGCCAAGGCTGCTATGGGTGCGGTGTCTCAGATAATATCTGATGGTGACTTGGTAGGTCATGTTTTTGGAAGAATCAAACTTTGAGAATGACAACATCAATGGTTTGAAGGAATCCTGGAGGAAGACAGGAATTTGGGCTCCCCCTCTCTGGGAAAGGTTCATCAGCTGAGATTAGATGTTCAAACCTCAAAATCAAAACAGAGTGGGAGCTTACAATCAATGTCAGGACTCTGGGGACCGAACGGGGGTTCCGCCCAGATGCTTTGCGGATCAACAGTCTGATGGAGGTAGTTGAAACACGTGCAAACCCAAAAAAGATCCCTTGGGTGGCTACAAGAATGAGTTGGTCACTTCTGAGTTGCACTCCTCCACGAACGTCCACATTGAGGTACATCTCCTTTGAACGCTTCGTGGAAGCAGCTTCGGCCATCACCAAGGCTTGGTGTGGCATGCTTCAGTGCTTCAGGGCCCAAAATTATGGTGGGGTCCCAGAACTTGAGACCCGCCGGAAGTGGAGCAATTCAGCATATCCCATTTTGCGCTGTCCAGGGCTCTGCAAAACCAAGTGATTTCGATACAGAGCTGCCAACTGGCTACTCCACACTTCAGGCGGGTGGGAAAGAAGGAAGGCTTGAGCAGGTCATTTCTTGGACGAGTTTCATGGATGCAACTACTGTAGCTGTAATAATCTCGCATTTTTATCCATTTAAAGACTCCCTAATATATTTCAAGCGTTGGGGATCCCCAAAGGGATTGTTGTTTGGTGATGTCGCGGGTTCAACTGAATTTGCTCATTTCCTCTTGCAGGTTACAGCAATCCTGGAGGTGCTTCTGCAGGGCATCAACAATGTAAGATCTTGCCATCAAAGAAATGAACCATTCCAATTCAAATGAGAAGAACGGGCTCTACTGTCTGCCCAACGGTATGTTTCTTATTGCCAAACAGACATGGTTGCCACGGGGGTATGGAAGTGACACGAATAGTGTCAGATGGAAAGTGTCGTATATTTGCCCTCTTGGGCTTGCAACAGTGAACTTCCTGTGCGCTTGTTACACGTTTTTGCACATTGAAATTGCAGTGAACTCCACAAAAGCCTCTGCCTTTGACAGACACTGTTGGAGCACATCCTGCACCATCGATAACCAGTTTGAGACCTTTAATTTTTAATGCCGTCATGATCCAAAGCCTCCACTTGTTCTCCAGCAAAATGAGCAGGCTGGTCGAAAGTCACTGGATGAAAAAAGGGTCTGGGAACTCGGAAGGATGCAAAGAGATGAGGTGGTGAAGTGTTTGTCGTTGTCGTTGTTTCTTGTTCTAGTAGTTCTTACTGTCAGAAGAATGCGTGTTCCTTCTTTTGATCTTTAAAGGTCTTAAAAAAAATTGAGATTTGGTTCTTCAGAGCGGTTCAAAATGCTGCGTCAAACTTTTCACCACGGTCACCTTGTTACTACGTAGTATGAAGGGGTCTCCCACACCTGGAGCGAGGTGGTTTCCATCACATACGATGACCAGGGGGAGGCTACGAGAGGGTCCCAGGGTCGATGGATTCGACGTCCTGCTGAGTTTCAGCAGCGATTTCACCCATTTCAGCATTCAGCTCATTTAACTTTGATTCCAGTGTTGAGATTATTCCACTTGACCTTGGTTGGCCAGAAGATTGAGTCACAACTCTTTCCTGAAAACAGCCGCAATCTTGAAATATGAAAGTGCCAGTTTTAACTTGCCTTGTGACTTGTGATGGGACACATTCGGAAAGCCTACACACATCATGCAGATTTTTGACCATGATTAGTGACGATTCTCAGGTTGATCGCCTCGATTAGGCTGGTGGCCTTGCTGGGAAGGTCTCTTTATGAACCAAAGCAGCAAATGGGATACCAAAGGGCCACGAGCGTCAACTTCAACGGGATTCGCGGGAGGCACAACAGGCACAACAGGCACAACAGGTCCTTGTAAAAAAATGTCCCAATTTTAGATGTGGAGCTCATGGCCAGGACAGCAGGGCTGGCAGATGACCACAACATCTTGGCTACTCGTACTGACTTCAAAGCAACGGTCAGTTTGAGTGTGACATGCGCAGAAACCTCCGTTTCCTTAGGATTTTTCATGTGCCATGGGATGCTTTTCATTTTCCTTCTGCTGTGAAGCACCGGCAGCTCAGCAGAAGCACAGGCGCGAGCTAGCGAAAAGAGACAAAAAAATGAAGTGAGTGAATGTGAGTGAGATATGTAATGGCTTCCACTCTGTACCTCTTCCTCTAGTGTTCTCCCAAGTGAGAACTTGCCGAGGTAGACAGGTCAATGGGATTCAATGGCAACCATCCACAAAGATTAGCCAACCCGAAATTGCCAAATTGTCAGTCATGGGCCAGAGGTACCCAGAAGCATGACATTTTGCCCAAAAGAATCGGTGGTAAATAAGCTTCGTATGACTATGGATGCAATGGGTTTACCATCATGAGAGGTAATCCCAACTTCTCGATGGGGACCCCCGGCTGGTTCCACAGACAACCTTTGCATGGTGATCATGAAAATTGCCACATTTAGATCCATTTAGCCTTTTGGCATTGAACATACTCCATGTATCTCCATGTCAGACTCCCTTCTTTCAGTGATATGAATATGCGACCATGGGAAAACGTGAATACCTTCTGCAGGTTCAAGTTCAACTGTTTGGCTAATCATCACAAAGAACATGCATGCTGCATACAAGTTGGATGACCGGCTGCACTTTTTAGGATTAGCCAGTTCTACCAACCCAGAAAGACATCAGCAAAAATGCACGCGTGAAGACTTTGCATGGACTTGCAGATACTTTGAACAGACAGAGTGACCATTGACTTGAGTCTTGAAATCAGTTGGTTTTTGACTCAAGACAATGCACGGCAAAGACACATTCTTGGTTTGACTTGCTTGCATCGTTACCACTTCGCCATGGCAGACCCAGGGGCTTCTGCCTACCCCCCAAGTTATCCCCCGCCAGAGGGCTATGCCTATGCCTACGGTGCGCCACCTCCAGGTTATCCGCCGCCCAGTGGCTATCCGCCATCCGATCCCTACAGCGGTTACCCAGCCGCCTATGGAGCTCCACCTCCAGGCTATGCCCCGCCGCCCAGCTATGGCTATGCCCCACCCCCTGCGGGCTACGCCCCACCGGCGGATGCCTATGGCGCAGCCTATGGGGCACCGCCCAGCTATGGTGCGCCGCCGCCCAGCTATGGCGCGCCGCCACCGGGCTATGGGGCGCCACCGGGCTATGGAGCTCCATATGGCTCTGGAGCCACCTCTTCTTCAGCACCAGGATACGGAGCGTCAGAACCTCAGATGGGAAACTGGGAGACGAAACAAGCCAGACAAGAAACAGAATGGTAGGATTGTCCCCATTTTGAGATCCTTGCAAGTGGATTTGGATGATGTTCTGGAGAATTATGTCTTGGATAAGCGTTTGGGGTCGAGAATGGTCGTTCTTGCCTTTCAGTTGTCCAATGGTTGTCCAAGCCACCTGAGAAGGACACCTCTCATTGCATAGTGCTTTGTGTTTTTGTGTTCACGCGAACCCTGATACATTAATTTGAGGTACCAGTAGTACCGCACAAGGCGGTGGCGGAAGTTTCAGGAATAGCACACTATAGGAGAGGTGAGTTGTGAGTCATGGATGGCAGAGCAGATCCACTGATGGAGCAAAAGGTGGTTGGAGCGTCGGCCTATCTATCTGTCTATCTATCTGTCTATCTATCTGGCTGGCTAACTAACTGACTAACTGCCTAACTGACTAACTGACTAACTGACTAACTGATTGACGGACTGACTAACTAACTAACAAGCTAACTAACAAACTAACTAACTGACTCACTGACTCACTGACTAACTGACTAACTGACTAACTGACTAACTGACGAACTGACGAACTGACTAACTGACAAAGTAACTAAGTCACTAACTAACTAACTAGCTGACTAACTGACTCACTGACTAACTGACTAACTGACTAACTGACTAACTGGCTCACTGACTCACTGACNAAGTAACTAAGTCACTAACTAACTAACTAGCTGACTAACTGACTCACTGACTAACTGACTAACTGACTAACTGACTAACTGGCTCACTGACTCACTGACTAACTGACTAACTGACTAACTGACTAACTGATTCACTGACTCACTGACTAACTGACGAACTGACTAACTGACTAACTGACTAAGTAACTAAGCCACTAACTAACTAACTAGCTAACTAACTAACTGAAGAACTGACTAACTGAGTAACTGACTAGCTAACTAACTAACTAACTAGCTGACTAACTGACTCACTGACTAACTGACTAACTGNCTAACTAACTAACTGAAGAACTGACTAACTGAGTAACTGACTAGCTAACTAACTAACTAACTAGCTGACTAACTGACTCACTGACTAACTGACTAACTGACTAATTGACTATCCGACTAACTGACTAAGTGACTAACTGACCAACTGACTGATTGACTAACTGACTAACTGACTAACAAACTACCTAACTGACTAACTGACTAACTGACTAACTGAGTAACTGACTAACTGACTAACAAACTACCTAACTGACTAACTGACTAACTGACTAACTGAGTAACTGACTAACTGACTAACTGAGTAACTGACTAACTGAGTAACTGACTAACTGACTGACTAACTGACTGACTAACTGACTGACCCACTGACTAACTAACTGACAAACTAACGAAATAAGTTGTTAAGTTGTTAAGTGGTTAACTTGTTAAGTTGTTATGTTGTGAAGTTGTTCAGTTGTTCAATTGTTAAGCTGTTAAGTTGTTAAGCTGTTAACTGACATGTCAAAATGTGCTTAAAACCCTCAGTTTTTGACACTTTTGACTTCCAAATGTGCTTGGCGCCACAACGGCGTGCACTTTTTCGACA